>OV277714.1:7500-607500 GCA_922987775.1 Agonopterix subpropinquella | reverse complement strand
GACGTCCTTCTTCAACCAGGCATTCGTCTTCCCAAAATTTTCCCCTGCACAATAATCTGGAAAAGTTGGTATTTATCACTTCTCATAATGTGACCGAGGTACTGTAATTTCCGAGTTTTTATGGTTTTTATGGTTCCTTACCCAAAGGGTGAAAACGGGACCCTATTACTCAGCCTACGTTGTCCGTCTGTCCGTCCGTCCGTCCGTCCGTCCGTCCGTCCGTCTGTCCGTCTGTCCGTCTGTCCGTCTGTCCGTCTGTCCGTCCGTCCGTCCGTCCGTCCGTCCGTCCATCCGTCTGTCCGGCCGTTCGTCTGTCCGTCCGTCCGTCTGTCCGTCCGTCCGTCTGTCCGTCAGTTAAAAAATAAGGGGGTTCTCAACAAGAAACTAGTTTTTATCAACGTTTTTTCTTCACGCTCTATCGTAAAAACGGTAATACAAGCGTCAAACTTAGTGTGATTATAGAGCAAACTATACAGAATAACAGCAAATACTAAAAACTGGCCAAGTGTGAGTCGGTGTCGCACTAAAGGTCCCGGTTTTTTTTCTAAGTTAATAATGTTGTGTTCTGTGGTGGTGTGGTACGGAACCCTCGGTACGCGAGTAGCCCGACTCGCACTTGACCGGTTTTTATTAAGATTTCTACTCTCTTGTTCATTCTCTGCAGGACCACCTCGTTGCTGATTCTGTCTGTCCATATCTCCAACATCCTCCTGTATACCCAAATCTCAAAAGCCTCTAGTCGTTTGCACATAGTTTGAGTGAGTGTCCAGGATTCAACACCATATAGGAGGATAGAGAATACGTAACACATTACAAGCCACCTTTATCAACACTGACGAGTCTAAAATACAATAAAAATAAATAAATCTCACGACCATATTATCCGAGGGGTTATTCAGAGTTATTCTGAATACTCAGAAATTGCACGTTTCACAAGTAGTTCCGAAACTCGAACGTTTAGCAAATCGAATAATTAGAAAACTGATAAAGGGATGGTAAGTACTCGAACTAACTCTGTCAATCTTTCAATTAATGAATTATACCTACTTGCCAAAGCTTAGCTTAGCTTGTAAAATAAGCTGCTCCTTTGAAAAGCAATCATGGGAACTAAAAATAAAACCGGTCAAGTGCGAGTCGGGCTTCTCGTGCACCGAGGGTTCCGTACCACACAACAACAGAACACAACATTATTAACTTAGAAAAAAAAACATTTTTTGTCCGGGACCTTTAGCGCGAAACCGACTCACACTTGGACAGTTTTAGTATTTGTTGTTATTCTGTAGAGTTTGCTCTATAATTACACTAAGTTTGACGCTTGTATGTATTACCGTTTTTACGATAGAGCGTGAAGAAAAAACGTTGATAAAAACTAGTTTCTTGTTGAGAAATCCCCTTAATTTTCTTATTTTTTGACATTTTTATTATTTGTTAATAAATCCGCCGTAATAGCGCATAATCTGAGAAAATTTCAACTATCTAGCTATTACGATTCAAAAGTTACAGCCCTAAATAGGTAGGACAGACGAACGGACGGACGGACAGACGGAAGGACGGACGGACGGACGGACAACGAAGGCTTAGTAATAGGGTTCCGTTTTCACCCTTTGGGTACGGAACCCTAAAAATAACTGAAGAATAGGTTCTTAATGACTTGATGGTACTACATACTTACCATATCAAATAGTTGACATTACATTTGAGTTAAAGCTCTTTTGACAATGTTCTGTATTTGGATAACCTATATCCGATATTATTTCATATCCGTAATAGAAACGATGTTGAAAAATCCGAAACCGAAATCTGACGACGTATATCTCTATATTCTTACAAACCGAAAATCGAATCAAATGAATAATGTATAATGGTCGCGCGCACCGCATCGATCACCGCCTTAATGATCTAGTATCGATCTATGATCTATAGTGCAGTCGAGAAATTGTAATTAAGGCTACAGTGTTTTTAGTACAGGTATCACAATAGGTATTGTCAAAGATTTTTTTTTGTCTAGGTAAGTATACGACACCAAAAAATAAATAAAAATAAATAAATATCTTGGACATTATCACACAAATTATCTAGTCACATTTAAAGTACCAGAATCTAGCCTGGACTTGTATTAATGATGACTAGACAACGATATAGAATACATATATAGATACAAACATCCATGACTCGGGTACAAATATTCATATTTATCATCATACAAATATTTGTCCCTTACGGGATTCGAACCCGCGACCCTCGGCACAGCAGGCAGGTTCACTACCGACTGTGCTACCGAGTGGAGGAGCGCTAGCCAAAAAAAGTGCAGTGCAAATAGGTTCGCAGCCTTAAGGGCTCTTACAGACGAGCGAAACTTTGCTATCGCCGTGGCGTGTGGGTCGCAGAGTGTCGCGCTCATACATTTTACGGTCGCACGACCGTCGCGCGACCCTCCGCGACAAGGCGACCACAAAGTGTCGCTTGTCTGTAAGCGCTCTTAGGGGTAACGGACCTCGACATTGTAGAGGTCTTTTTTCTCTACGTAGCGAAGTCGCGTCGCCGTCACACGCGAAAAGAGTTACCACGCGACTTTGCGAGCTACGAGTCAAATGTTATTTTATGACCCTAAAGGTAAAAAATTGGATATCGAAAAAGGCAGTATTAAAGTATTAAAATACCAAATTATTATTTTAGTAACAGTTTTGACACCCACGAAATTGATATTTTCGCTAATATCATATTGTGGCCACGAAATACGTTGGCCAACCTTAATAGATTCGTTATTTTCTATTCTACACTTTTTCAATATTCAGCACTTCAAGACTACTGAACCGATTTGAATGGAGTTTTCACTAAAGCATAAGGCGTAGTTTGGATTAACACATACGGATAGGTTTTATTTCATCGCAATCGGTTCATCCAATCTAAATTTATCAATACTTAAATTCAGTGGTCATTCAGGTAATAATAAATCATTCAGCATAATAATTTGCACACGAATTTATTCCTTGATGTCAGGGATATTGTAAAAAAGTTGCATTTTACTTTTATCCCAAAAAACGAAAGGATTTAGGATTAGTTCCTAATTAGTCGTATTCCTGTTTCATCGCATTCCGATGCGCCACTATCAAAAACCAATATGATAAATTGATAATGATAATACGTAATTGATAAAATTTTCTATGAATAATTTCAAAGCTTTATATCTTCGTAATAATATTAAAAATTGAAAATATTATTTGTGACGCGGCATGTTGATTTTCTAAACTATTTTTTCATATACAACGTGTTAATAAATTAGCGCAAAACCTCATACACCCCAACTGATTTATAACAAAATAATTAGATTGACACAATAATTTCATTATTTTTATAGTTAAAATTTAAAGTTATTCGCATTTTAAGTTTTGAGGCAAAAATGATTTGTTATCATTTCAGCAATGAATGAAAGCGCTATCGTACTCATGGATACATTTTAATAATCTCGTTTTGGTAGTAAGTGACTCACCCGTGCGGTGGGTTGACATCGGGTTCAGAAATTTTTAAATTTTACAAGCAAATTAATTAATATTTTGAAAAAAAATTCCTATGATGAAACCATGATAATTCGATTCTGCTCTCGATTCTAAACAAACTACTTTCTAGTTTTGCGTTAATTCATTAACACGTTGTATATAAAATATAACTAAATAAATACCGTCTATGCGTATTCTGCGTCAAACTTTTGTATGAAATTGACAACTCTACAACCACTATAACCTCGCTACAAATCAACTACTTGTCTGACAAACATCCGCTTACATAACCCAATTAAATTCGGAGAATTAAAATAGCGAGACGAAAAAGATGACAATGTAATTGTAACCGCATTGTTATATTCCAAATCAGATGATTTATTTTATAATAAAGCCTTTTTGTCATCTTGTTTACGACGCTAAATTACTCTCGAGAAAGAACGAAGCAAATAAATGAGTTCGCAGAACTTTAATTATGAAATGTAGTGAGCACAATGCAACTTTGAGATAAATAACAATTTGGAACGATAAGGACCTGATTTGATTATTTTACATTGTGTAATTTAATACTTACCTGCCATTATTGTATTCCAAATAAATAGAGCAAAATGTGGGTCAAATAACATTATTGAAAATATTAACACGGATATATGAAAAATAATAGTAATTATTTGTTATACAAGAGCGCAAAGATGATTTTTAACCGCGTGCTCAATTTTGATGACCGAATGATAACAAATTTGAATCCTCAGCGTTAGCGTGCGACCTCGTGCTATTAATCAAAATAGCACGAGGTCAAAAATCTATGCACTCGAGTGCAACGTAACTTTTCATCCCACCTCAGCGAGGAAATGACGTGAAAAGAAAAAGACGCGCGCAAAACAAATTAAAAAAAAGTAGGTACACCAAGAAGGTACCGAGTCTGAGTTTTTAACAAATTAAAAAAGGTTACATGATAAATTCGGCACCACGGAGGGAGATGTTTATGGAAATAAATAAATGAAATGAAAAAATGAAAGTAAGTAAATAGGTTTAAATAATTATGTTTTGCTTAGTGCACACGTTGTTCTAAATTCAATTTACTTTATCCTCGAAACGGCTTTTGCACTCAGATATCGAAGAGCAAAAATACTCTTTCCGAGATGGGGGGATGAAAAAAATATTATTCGTTCTACTACCGAAGTAAATTTTTATATGGTCGCATTTTTAATAGCCACACCTACGAGCGTTCATCGTGAGCTTTCAAACGACAAAGGTCACAATTCGCGTGAACATTTTGCTTCACAACTATAACCATTAAAACAATGAAATTAAAGTCGAAGGTCGTACAAATCGACACCTTGACCCCAAAGATTCCCCTAAGGCAGCACTGGTTTTTAAAAACCGAGAGAATGTGTTCCACATTCAAAAAATTGTCTAAATTAGACAAGTTTTTTAATTGAAGACAAGGTTGTATGACAAGATTGCTGTTGCTTGTCCAATTACAAGAAAACATCATCGAAATCAAGGCATAGAATGACGTCATATCCTCTTGGATCCAGTTAATAGATAGTTCAATGATTTGGTTACTTCATTCATCAATAATTATTTGTTTTCCAATATTAGTAAAACAAAAAATTTGTAGATGTCAATAAATTCGAAAAATCCCTGTCATGCCTAAAAAAACTGTTTGTCTTTGGTTCTTCTATGATTTATCTATTGACCGACGTTGACAATCTCTGGTGTTGCCAATAGATAAATTGTTCAGTACCAATAAATATGTTAAAACATCTAAAATGTTAGTCTGTTTCAGATAAACGAACATCGACTGCACAAAAAGTCGATCAATAAAAAATATCATGGCATCATTCATATTGTAACCATCATAATCCTGTTTATAAATAAATAAAATGACTCCCTAAAATTAAGAAACCGAGATAAAGGTGAAACACTATGGATCTGACAGGTAAATTAAGCTTGTTTTTTTTAAAAGAAATACCTAGCTTCCCAAATGTTAAGTTCTATTTTTAACAAATTAGGAAAATTTTAAGAACCGTAGATATTTTGATGTAACGACCAATAGAGAGAAAGTAAGAAACAAAACACAGACCATAACAATTAAAATAAAACAAAAAGTAATAAAGAAAAACCTGTCACACTGAAGGTAAAAAGTTTAAATCGTCCTAGTAAAAAGTACAGAAAACCGAAAAGTACAGAACTTACCTCATCCTGGAACGTTTTATGAAGACTATCCTTGTTATATCTCTGATCACCCTGCTTCAGAATTGCAGAGCATTGTTTCAGAAGTGACACCCTCATCCTCTCCTTAGCACTTTCTTCCTCCATAAAAGACATTCTGTGTCCATTTCGGGGAACACCAAGTAAATCTTTACCGTCCATTTTGTTTTCGCCATTTCGTTTTGGCGCGTAATCCAATCTATCATTTTTATTGTCGGCATTATCTATGCTAACAATAGGTATTTTATCATCAACAGGCTCTTTTTCGTTATCAGTTTTTTTGTTTACTTCAATCGTTTCGTTGATTTCTTTTGTAGCCATATTTTTGTTTTACTTTCACTTGTTAATAAATAACATTTTTTTTGCGTCAATTTTATTTCGCCATTAATTTTAATGTCTCATTAAATTAGAATTTATTTACTGTTTAAAATTAAATTTATTATGACTGCAGTTGAATGAAAGTCAATCAATCTTCAAGAATTACTTTCAATAAATGAAACTTGATTTCTATTTAATATAATGTAATCAAATAAACATATAATTTCGCTTAACGCGTGGGTGTAAATCGTTACTCAATCTTGAGAAGATAAAAAAAGTTAGATTACTTTATGGGTTCCGCATTTCCATAGACTACTTAAATTGTATTTAGTCTCTACATTATCACTTTATGGAGGAATCATAATGTGTGCATGGGTAAAATACATAATTTGTGTAATTTGCATAAACAAATTATGTATTTGTGCATTGTGCATAATTATCATCTAATTTAACAATGAAGTCATTATTACAGATTTAAATTGAAAATAACTTATAAGGAAAACGTTATTAAAAATAGAATTTTCTTGTATTTCAGTCTTTGTAATAATTATTATTTCGAATATTTTTTTGTTTAAAAGTTAAAGTACAGAAAAGATGGATGAATTATGTTAAAGATTAATACAGAGTGTAAGTGACAGCCTAGCAAATACTGGAACGGTGAACCCAGACCATTAAACTGAACAACTTTCACTATGGAGCCTATACCTCAGGAGACGCGAAAAAAATCAGTTAGCCCATACATTTGGGTCGGGTAGGTACAGCAGTTTTGTATGGGACAGCAGATTTTTTTTGTGTTTCCTGAGTAGGCTCTTTAGTGAAAGTTGTTCAGTTTGATGGTCTAAGGTCACCGTTTCAGTATTTGCTAGGCTGTCACTCACACCCTGTATATGTCGGAAAGAAGTGCTGAAATGACGGCTAATAGAGACGAATGAAAGATGATTATTATTATTCATATTACGACGACCCCAAATAAAGAATTAATGATATGAGAATTTAACGAATTATAATAAAACCGGTCAAGTGCGAGTCGGGCTACTCGCACACCGAGGGTTCCGTACCACACCACCACATAACACAACATTATTAACTTAGGAAAAAAACTTTTTTGTCCGGAACTTTAGCGCGAGACCGATTCGCACTTGGCCGGTTTTTAGTATTTGTTGTTATTCTGTAGAGTTTGCTCTATAATCACACTAAGTTTGACGCTTGTATGTATTAGGTACCGTTTTTACGATAGAGCGTGAAGAAAAAACGTTGATAAAAACTAGTTTCTTTTTGAGAGCCCCCTTAATTTTTAGCTTTTTGACATTTTTATTATTTCTCAACAAACCCGCCGTAATAACGCATAATCTGAGAAAATTTCAACTACCTATAGCTATTAAGGTTCAAAAGTTACAGCCCTAAATAGGTAGGATAGACGGACGGACGGACGGACAGACAAAGTAGGCTTAGTAATAGGGTCCCGTTTTCACCCTTTGGGTACGGAACCCTAAAAAGGATTGTTTGACCTGGGCCCTATTTAATAAACGTTATAATTGTAATTTACAATTACAATTCAGGGTACATTGCTGATAATGTTAGTGACACATTACCTACTACATGTTTAGCGTCAATAGTAACCAGCAATGTACCCTGAATTGTAATTGTAAATTACAATTGTAACGTTTATTAAACAGGGCCCTGGCCCATTCTACTGCTCTACTACTATCCATGGTTTAGTCTTGATTTCGTTATGGCACTGAGTTCAAATACATTTTAATATTTAGAATGAGGAACTCTAAAACGAAATTAGCAAAAAGTTGCGGTAATGCTTATAATTAAAGTAAATCATGTTCAAAACTGGTGAAAGTTAATAATTCCAGTTTCAATGTGTGGTTCTATTTTATTACGGTTTTACCGAGTCTTTGTCCAAATAGATATTTAATGTATGTATGTATATGCTCACGACTATAACCCCCAGGGAGTAGTCAGAGATATAAGACAGAAGATATTTAATAATAATCCTATATCAATATTATTATCGTCTGGGTATTTCCTTAAAAGAATAAATATAATTATTATAATTGAATATTCATCTAATACTGCTCGTTAACCGGATTTTTATTCAAATAAAGTAGACTAGAAGGTTTAGAAGACGTCGGTTGTATATTTTGCAAACCGAAATAATATAATATTTTCCATAAACCGAAACATTTAACCTAAAAATTGTTTTCTACCAATAATTATGACGACCCGGTTGGTGTAATGGTTACCACGCCGGACTGCCAAACCAGGGTCCTGGGTTCGAATTCCGGTTCGGTCATGGATGTTATATGTTTATGCCGTTGTTGTATGGTTTCCATATTAAAAAGCCTATAGTGCTTAACTTGGAATCATTACAATGTTATTTATTTATTTATTATTTATTTAATTATGTAGTATAAATAGCATCGCAACCTATTTCAACGATAGTATGTTAGTGTAGGTAAGTATGATAAGTAACCTGGGTTTTAGCTTTAGGTACCTAGTCTTTTTTTTTTCAATTTTGTTCATCGATTTTTAGATATTGGCACAGAGGTACATATTGGTATTGTATCTCAATGACTGCTAAGAAAGATGAATGGAAAAGGATGACATATTGCGCTGACCCTAAATGATGAAAAATGGTCAAGAAAATGATTGTATAAGTAAACAAAGGGCTGACATAACCTCAGGGTTAAAAGCTCCAATTAAAATAAAATAAAAAACAGAATAAAAAAAAAAAAAAAGTAAACAAAGTCTTAGTTTGAAGTATTTTGAAAATTGATTGACTTTGACTTTTCAAACAATTCGAACAACACTTTCTGTTTCACTTTCAAACAGTTAACATCTAAAACACTGTCGCTTTCTAACAAATTGACACTATAAAGATTTGCACGACATTTTGTACCGTCGCCAAATCAAACTGGTTCATTTTGTCAATTGACTTTTTTGCGGTCTACAAAAAAAGATTCTCCGTCACATTGGATTTTTGGAAACTATTTACCTTTTTAGACTTTATTTTACTTTATTTTTGGAGAACAGGTACACAGGTGGTAACACAACAGGTATTTTAATGTTTCATATTTTAGGTACCTGTCTATAAAAGTAAAGATTTTTTCGTATTCAATATTTGTGTCAAGTAAAATGGAAAATATTCGTTTTTACTGTTTGTGAAACATTTTAAATTTTAATTCAGAGTTATTAAGGTTTAAATTACACTTTTATTTTAATTGAAATTTCTCTGAGTTCAAACCATTTTCTTCAAATTCGAAGCTGTCTAACTATTTATCTAACTAACAATGGATTCAAGTAACTGATTTTTAAATTTTTTTTAATACACTAACAATTTATTCATGTGAACTTTTTTTTTCACTACGTAACAACTATTCACAATCAAACGTTTTAACTTTCTCACTTCAAAAAGTCCCTATTTCACAATCACTCCCGTTGCGCACCGTACTATAAGCTCCCAATATGAATAGAGCTTCGTGAACCGAATCCTGCGCAGCGAGCGACCGACTCGCGCAGTGATAGTACACTAGACTATGCGGCTGCGCCGGAGTGGATCTCATATGTGATGTAGATATGGATGTGCTTTGTGAAGCTTTGCTTTTGAAAAGGTATCGAGTGGTTTTGATAATAGTTCACTTAGTGGTAGGCAACGTCAAAAAACTGTGACAGCAGGGCTCTGCCCACACGATAAGAAGAAGTGGTAGGTAATTGTTGCTTATTTTCAGACTTCAAATTACAGGTTATTAGTGTAAATAGTTGTATTGCTTTAAGGGGTGAATGTACTCATAATACTGAACAACTTTCCCAAAGGAAATTAGCAAAAAGAAATTTTCAAATTTTTATACAGACCTTTTTTTACATTTTACTATGTAGAACTATATACTATTACCTATTCTGTGATTTTACGTTCAAAACAAAACCATCTTCCATTTTAGCAGCATTTTAGACAATCACACCACAGCTAACAAATCATAATAAACCATAGATACAAACATAACTCTTTTTCCAGCCAGTAAGATGATACATTGGTTCTCCATCACTCTCCCTCAATGTTTCATCTTTCAATACATACCTATCCACTTAACATAGTTTAAAAACTTTATCTTAGGCAAAGGTTTTGTCAAAATATCAGCTATTTGCTCCGTTGTTGAAATATACTTTACAATAATAGATCCCTCTTCAACTTTCTGCTTTATAAAATTAAATTTTACATCAAGATGCTTTAACCGCTTTTGATCTGGATCATCATTATCTCAGCCGATGAAATATCCCCTTAAAGTATATAACATTCTGCATAACGTGCTGAAGAGTGAAGGCGCTCCAGATAGAATGCAACTAAAACGGTCACCCATCAAACACAGTCATTGCTTAACATCTATGATCGCGTTACCGAGGTTCCAGTGTTCCAAAAAGATAAACATAATTACAGCCTCGGGCAACTAAAAGTTAAATAGTTTTCAATATAACTTAGTATAGATTAGTGTAATTTCGATCAATCAGTCGAGTTCGAATCGATTGATACGATGATGCTTGAGGCGGTTTTGAAATAATTAGTTTATAAATGTTGGTGGGTGATGAAGAGGTAAATTTTATTCTTTTTCGGCACTATAATACCTACCTAATAATTTTGTTAGTTATTGTATAACATAACATAACGCAAATATTCTTACATTTGTATTCTTCTTCTTTCTTACTCTTAATATTCGTCTTCTTTCTCATTTTATATAAGTTATACTAGCGACCCGCCCCGGCTTCGCACGGGTGCAATGCTGATATAAACCTTCCTCTTGAATCACTCTATCTATTAAAAACACCGCATCAAAATCTGTTGCGTAATTTTAAAGATCTTAGCATACATAGGGACAGACAGACAGCGGGAAACGACTTTGTTTTATACTGTAGTGTAGTGATGATGATGATTAGTTTACTAAATAATTAATTAAGTTGACGGGTGCTGAAGAGATCTATTTTGTTTCTACACTTGTTATAAAACTGACAGAAGTAGGTATTATTCGTACATTACAGATATTTATAAAGTTACCTAAAACTTTGTAACTTACCCATGATACTTAACAATTTTTGACCGCTTGTATAAAAAACTTTTTTTTTATTGCGAATTTCCCTTTGCTTCTTTCGGAAAGTCGTTTAGTATTGTAGAGACACATTTGTATTTCATAATGCAGTTTTGCATTATCCTACGGAGCGACTGTAATGTTCGCCAGTCATTCCTATATCACCATACCGCTATGTCAATAATGTAGTAATGATTAAGTGCACTTAAATATTATAGTAAATCAAGAAAACTTTGATATCATCCCACTGTAACAATCTTCATCACACCCACAGTATCATGAGTACAACCACCTATTATTGTAACCATCTACCCTAACACTATGTATAAAACGCAAAATTAAAATAATGATTAACAAAAAAGGTATAAAAACAATTTTTTCCTCCAAATAAGTAGAACCTTGTAGGTGTTACAATTATCAGCAGTAATAAAAAATTATCACACATCCTCTTAGCCCTTATTTTGTATGAAATAAGAACTATTTTGTATCGCGAAGGTAATTATGTAAGGAATCAAAGTGACTGGAAACGGCATTATAATTGTGAACTATAAAAATTGATCTCATTCCGAGCGTAGTTGTAGGTGTTTATGTTAAAGTTACGTAGATTAACAAGTTACTGGATGTGTCTAGTTTTTCAGACACTCAGCTACCGAATCAATTGCCTTTGAAACAATAATTAACTGTATCATCATCATCATCATCTCAGCCGATGAACGATCACATACACCGCCATAACGACCAGTATAATTAACTGTATAGATTTATTTATTTTCTATAAGAAAAAACCGCAGTTTTTTATTTTTTCCATAAATAAATATTATGTCAAATATGCTAGGCTACAATAAAAAACTCCTTACCACGCTAGCATGATGTATGCGACAGCATTAACAGGAGCCTTTTCTCTAGCTTTGTTATAAATAAAATAAATAATAAATAAATAACGCTCAAGAAAGCACTATTTATAGGCTGTTTATTATGGAAACCATACAACGACGGCACAAACATATAAACATCCATGACCGAACCGAGATTCGAACCCAGGACCCTGGTTCGGCAGTCCGGCGTGGTAACCATTACACCAACCGGGTCGTCAGAAATGAAACAGATACGGCGCGACTTTGATATCTCGCACTGTTAAGGCTGCCTGTCCATTGACGCGAGCTTGCTGGCGGAGCGGAGTAGCGAGGAAAATATTAACCAATCAGGAGCTCGTCTCGGCCGAGATTTTGTGCAATCCTGATTCGTTAATAAAACTCCGCTTCCCCGCTCCGCCAGCCAGCTCGCGTCAATGGACAGGCAGCCTAAAATCTATAAAGCAAGTTATCGCTAGGAAAAGGATCTAAGGAGTTTCTACAAATTGGTTTAAACGCAAACCATCCAAAAATCCAGTTTACCTACTTACTGACTGCCCATGAACCACACACATAAATTCGTGCACCATCAAGTTTGAACATCGTACGTACCAAAAATACTCCTCAGTCGGTGGCAAACCACATGATTTACGATATCATTTGATTTCTATCTGAAAAAAAAACACCTCTAACATTCACTATTGCATTTCAAATAATCTAAAAACCATGTTATATGTCAATCAACTTCACAAGAAAGTCAAAGATTTTAACTTGCTTTTGCATACTATTATAAATCGATATAATATTTAACAAAATTTTGTTTAGATTTCACATCATTATACTAGTTTATATTTCACAAAAAAAATAGTGTCAAAAATAGTCACTGACAGTCGAATATTGAATGAACTAAAATTTTAATATGTCGTACAAATTCGTTATCAAATAGGTACTTTAGATTTTGCAATATGAATTGTGTAGTCTAGTAAAATATTGTATAAAACTTGATTAAGCACGTATACACTACAAGAATCAAATAATAATTATTATGCAAAATAACTCTTGTCTAGGCTATTATAATTTTAAGTTCATCACATCTTTTTTCAATATGCAAACCCAAAACGTACTTAAAAACATTGACCTTGCCCCAACTGCACTTTTAAAAAGATATTTTGTTATGGTTGTAGTGTATGTTTGTGTATGTTTAAAGAAAAATAAATACTTTCTTATTGCTTTCAAAAATCACTCTATCCATCTTGAGCGTAGTTGTAGTGACTGTCGCTTCCAGATTATTCTTTAGCTCTTAAAGTATCATATTAGGAGAAATAATTCGTGTTATTTGCAATAATCTCATTTTGGGCATTACAATTGCATTTTCTGTGGTTTCGGTGCATTGTTATACATACGAAGAACTCGCTTTTTATTATTATTGGATGGAAGTGGGGCCTTGACAAACATGACATTGATACCTGAAAAGTACTGCTACAGAAACAAAATGGCATCGTATATGAATATTGCCATTGCCGCCATTTGTACCCTTACGTTCTTCTATTCTGTTTTTATTGCTGTATGTTTTTGGTGTGCAAATAAAGAATATTTATGTTATGTTATGTTATTTGATTGTGATTTAATTATTAATATGAATATTTTGTACCCGAGTTATTATACAGGGTGAAATTGATATCATTAGCTTCCTTTTAAATTAAGAGTCTACCCATCAAACTGAACAACTTTCACTATGGCAGCAAACCGATCGGAGCAAAAAAAAAATCTGCTGTTGCATACATTTGAGTCGCGAACTCGCGCGTCGACATTGCGGTTTAGTATGGAACAGTAGATTTTTTATTTGTTCCGATCGGTTTGCTCTCATAGTAAAAGTTGTTCAGTTTGATGGGTAGACTCTTAGATTACAAGGATGCTAATGATATCAATTTTACCCAGTATATACAGGGTGTAACAAAACACCCTAGTAATACTTATGGGGGTGATTTAGACCCTCAAACTGAACAACTTTCAATATGGAGCCAACATCGAAATCGCGAAAAAAAAATCTGCTCTTTCATATAAAACTGCAGTTCAGTCTCGACTCAAATGTATGTGACGGCAGATTTTTTTAATTTCTTCTCGTAGTTGGCTCCATAGTGAAAGTTGTTCAGATTGATGGTCTGAAGCACCTTGGCTTAAGTATTACTGGGTGTTTTGTTACACCCTGTATGTATTCTATATCGTTGTCTAGTCATCATAATACAAGTCCAGGCTAGATTCTGGTACTTTAAATGTGACTAGATAATTTGTGTGACATTGTCCAAGATATTTATTTATCTATTTAATTTTTTCGAACTAATTTCCTTTCTCTTGTTACGGCGTGTTAACAAAAAAATTCTAATTTCTCCTCTCAATGGGAATCAAGCCTAATTTACTGCATAATTTACGAAATGCAACTTGCACCTGCTCTATTTCAACTTATCATACGTCATCATCACAAACATAGATGTGATATAGATTAGATGCTGACGAAAATGGAAGAGCTTGACAAATTGTGGACACGAATCACACGAACATTCATGAGTACTGTGTGATAGTGGTGGGAATGTATCGATAGTTTCTGTATCGATAAATATAATAATAAAGAAGACAAAGAAGAAAATGGAAGAGGCATACAAGCTGTGGACACGAATCACACGAAAGTTCATGAGAGTATGATAGTGGTGAGAATGTATCGATGATTTTATCGATAAATAAAATAACTATAATAAGGAAGACCAAAATGAAAGAGGCTGACATATTGTGGACACGAATCATACGAACGCTAGTAATAAAATTCCAATACTTATAATTATTACTTTTTATTTAGTGATAAAACCGTTATACGCTGTAGAAGAAATTCTGATGCGTATGTGAAGTCAACCAATCCGCATTGTGCACGCGTGGTTGAATCGTTTTATTTCCATATCCAAAAAACACTACCAGTATAAACTAATCTTCGGTTACTGTCTGACTAATAAATTAATGAGTGTCAGTTTATACTGGTCATAATAACTTACCATGTTTTAATATAATTATGGTAACCGGGAAAAAACAACTGATACTCTACGGGACACAAATTGTCTAAGATTTTTAATTAAATAATTAGTTATTCGATAACACCTACCCTACGTAAGAGATTATTGAAAAATAAATATTATGAGATAAAGTAAAAGAAAACAAATCATAATGTGAAAGTAGTGTAGAAGATTTTTTTAGACTATCGATAACACGTCCCACCCCTTCACGCCGTCGGCACCTTTGATCCCGCTACGGTAGCGATAGTGATGTGACACCGTTATAATCAGATTAGTGACAACTTCAATTAAACTACACGTAATTTCACTAAGCTTACGAGTTACACTTACGCAAAGACTGGAAGCATCAACTAGTCAACAGCTTTCGTCATATAAGTATTCAAAAATAAGTTTTAGATCAATAAACTCTCTCGAGGTAGCCAGAAAATAGATTGGACAGTTCTTATTATTTTAATAAAGGTCGTTGGGCGAAATCTGACCCAGCTATAATCCCCGCAAGTTGATATTGCGACTGGCGGCCATCTTGGTGACGTAATTTTGACGTAGTCGACTGTGCACCATCCGTACCGTTCGCAAGGTTAGCCCGTGCTTGATGACGTCACTCAGCGGTTATTGTGATAAGGTTCCATCGCAATATCAACTTGCGGGGATTATAACAAAATGTTTCCTACAAAAACCAAATTGGTTTTAAAATGTTTAGTATTAACCCACATTCCATTAAATGTAGTTATTTATTTTTTAAACCATGGGAAAATGTACTAAATGTACTATAATACCAAAATGTACAAAAATGTGCAAAATTAACAAAATGTACTAAAATTTACTAAATGTACTAAACGTAAGTTACCATCATTGTATAATGAAATGCCACCCTCTTTAAGAACTGAGGAAAATAAGCGAAGGTTCGGTAGATTATTTAAAATTCATATTCAATAAATAGATATTTAGTATTATGTACCTAAGTCACCCTAAGTTTTGTATTAAGTTATAAAATTTATAAAAAAATTATATTATATTGTATTGAGAATTTGAGACTCTTGATCCCACAGACAAACCGTGGAAACGGTTTTGTGGCTCTTTCCTATGTATGTGTATTCAAGAAATAAAGTTTTTGAAATTTGATTTTTTTTTTTACTAAAATGTACTAATATGTACAAAATGTAAGAAAATATATTCAATGTACGAAAATGTAAAAAATGTACATTAAATAAAACATGTAAATATTACATTTTTCTTTATTTGTTTTTGGCCTGAATCCCACGGTCTACATTCTACATTAATGCGACTTGAGACGTTTATTTAAACATCCTATACTTTTTTTTCTGTAGGTCGTGGGTTTAGGTTTCATACTAAGGTGCCCAGTGACCTTTGATCTTAACATTTCTAAATGTTTCTCTGTATGTTTTTAATTTTTATTACATGGGTTTCAGCTCCGTACCACCAATCACCAATACGATATTACGAAAAAAATTGTGTTTTCTCCGGGAACCTTAGCGCGAGCCCGACACACACTTGACAGGTTTTTATTATTCGTTGTTTTGTATGCAATATAATCACACCAAGTTTCACGCTTGTATGTAGGTATTGCCGTTTTTACCATTATGCAAAAACATGAAACCTTAAAAAGTTCTTATAATTATCTCACCTTAAAATTTTTTACTTTTTGTGTTTTTACCCGACTGCGCTAGAAGGAAAACAGACGAAAAACATAATAACCCATGTTTTTCAAGCGTATGTATGTATGTTTGTATGTCTATAGGTATCTTTGGTACGCCCTACGGCCTAAACGGCTTGATGGATTTAAACGTATAAGCGCTCTCACAAACGAGCGACACTTTGCGGTCGCCGGGTGTCGCGGAGGGTCGTTAAATGTATGAGCGTGGCGCTCTGCGACCCACTGCGCAGCAAAGTGTCGCTCGTCTGTAAGAGCCGTTAGATTCGTAAAAATCGACATGGGCCATGTTATATTAGGTTGTGATTTATTTTAAGTTAATTTAATTTAAATTAGTTAAGTAATAGAAGAATTTATTGATAAAACAAATAAAAGTATATAAGTACATTAAAAATAAATAAAAATATTGAGAACCTAAAACTAACCTAAACCTAAGTACTTAATTATCCTACTATCCTACTAATATTATAAACGAGAAAGTTTGTAAGTATGGATGGATGGATGGATGTTTGTTCCACTTTCACGCAAAAACTGCTGAACGGATTTTGATGAAATTTGGCATACAGATAGACCATATGGCCTGGATTAACACATAGGGTACTTTTTATTCGGGTAACGCAGACGAAGTCGCGGGCAACAGCTAGTTATTTATAATTTCAATGAAGTTGTTTTAAGTTAAGTTAACCTTAAGTTAGCCATTTAATAGAATCACTTAATAATTCAACAGCTACTTAGCAAGTAGACGAATCATCACTATACTTAATCTTGGATCTATATAATTCAGTATGATATCGATCACTGGTGATGCTCCAATATGCCAAGTCGTGGAGATCACGAGCGTGGGTACAGTCTCAAGCAATTATGTGGTAAACGTATTTTTTAATAAATGAATTTCAGTAACTGAGGCCGTTGAACTCATAATAATATAATCAATTGGCCAATAAAGATTAAAAAAACGTCAGTGGCACGTTGCGGATAGGAATGGATAGGTACTCAATCACGAGGGTCTGGATTCGAAACGACATGCCATGTACCTACTGATGAGTTTTTCTAACTTATGTACGGAATTTCGACTGCTCTCAAACGGTGAAGGAAAACATCGAGAGGAATATTGCGTAAGCTGAAGAAGAAATTCTGATGTGTATATGAAGTCTACCAATCTGAATTGGGCACAGGCCTACCCTCAGGGAGGGTGCAGTGGGACGTATACAGGGTGTAACAAAACATCCTAGTAATACTTAAGGAGGTGCTTCAGACCATCAAACTGAACAACTTTCTGTATGGGACCAACATCGAGAAAAAATAAAATAAATTAGCTGTCCCATACATTTGAGTCGAGCCGGTATTGCAGTTTTGTATGAAACAGCAGATTTTTATTTCGCGATTTTGAAGTTGGCTCCATAGTGAAAGTTATTCAGTTTGATGGTCTGAAGCACCCCCTTAAGAATTACTAGGGAGTTCTGTTACACACTAACTCCCAGGGGTCACACGATTTGTATCTTTTACACAAATTCAAATAATTTAAAAAAATAATCTTCTGTGATAGACACGCGAACAGACACCGAAGTGATTTTATAAGCTTACCTTTTTCCTCCCAATTTTCGAACGTTGAGAAATGTGTCAAACTGTACAAGTGATAAATAAAATGAATCTCAAATTAATCTTGTTACGACAGGGTCGAACTAAGATATAATAGAGTCCTTAGGGCAGTCAAATATCAAGGCCCCTGTTCCTCTTCAACTTCCCTGCATATTTTGTGTTTGGAATAATTAAACTTCCGACTAGATAAATAAGTAGGTATACAAACCTGAAAACAAAAACGAATTAAAAAAAAATGCATTGCATTGCACATCCATCTGATTAATCGCTATACAAAAATTTTGTTTCAAATATCCATATTTTATTAGAGTAGTACTTACCCATAAACTCTGTCCAGTGAAACAGGTTAGACTTTATCCATTTTTGGAAAAGATCATTTCGAATCTACATAAAAAATTATTCGTTTATTCGTTCGTTCCTGATATTGCCGAATTTATTTTTCTTCTGTGATTGACCCGAAACTGCGCTCCAGGACTCGAACTTCACCCAGCTGCATCCTCATCAGACACCTACATCTCCCGGCAGCCTGGATGTCCTTCGCACCTCAACTTCCTGTCTTCTATAATTTTTCTTCTTTTTTTTTTAAATAAGATCATTTTCATTCCTCGTACTTATTTTCATCTATTCTTCCGTAAAATTATTTTAAACTATAAATCTTCTTATGAATACTTTTTTTTTTCATTTTCTTAATTCTTCTTCCAGATAAATCTCCGAATTAATTTACTGAACTTCCTTCTTCTCTAATATCTTCTCTCTTCAATATATTTTACTTCGTTTTTTTTTTCTCTTCTCAAACAATATTTTCTAATGTTCCATCTGACCAGCACTGCCCAAAGGCAGCCCTGGCAGGGTCGCCATGCGATGTGTGATTGGATGTGTGACGTAAGGGCGTTGTAATGATACAAATAGTATGAGGTTTAGACTTATAATGAATGCCTGCAGGACATTGCAATGACTTATAACTAGCTTAAACCTATGTGTGTGGGGGGCTACGCACACACTACAGTTAGGAAATTCCGGATAGTGCATGTTTGATTAGTCAAATCCGAACGTAACATTATACTCATAATCTAAGCCTAAAGTGCCCCTTATCCGACTATAAGCTTTCCTCGGGCCCCCAGAAGACTTACGGGGCCACGACTATTGTACAGAATCCGGCCCTGACTCCCTACACCACGTCGAGACACAAGACACAAGACACGAACACCTGAGACCTATCACGACACCAGTTAATTACCTACCTGACCGGAGAGATGAGGTCATGATTAATTATCAGACTGTGTAGATGCTAATGGGTTTGAAATAAACGCTATTATATTATTAAACTTTTGCTTGTGACATCGTCCGCACTGACTCCATCGTAGCGAGATAAAAAACAGGGTGAAATTGATATCATCAGCATCCTTTTAAACTAAGAGTCTACCCATCAAACGGAACAACTTTTAGTATGGGAGCAAACCGATCGGAGCAACAAAAAAATCTGCTGTCCCATACTAAACTGCAATGCCTACTCGACTAAAATGTATGCAACAGCTGATTTTTTTTTGCTCCGATCGGTTTGCTCCCATAGTAAAAGTTGTTCAGTTTGATGGGTAGACTCTTAGTTTAAAAGGATGCCAATGATATCAATTTCACCCTGTATATTACCATTTCATCGTAACAAGATAAAATATAATTGTACAAATTTTTAAGTCTAATCTTAAGCTTTTAACGCTTTTATAAAAAGATTTATCCAGATCGGTTTAAAAGTTTTTGTATGATGCTTGATCCAACAGACGGGCAAAAACTCTGTGAATTTGAGTCAGTCAGAGACTTCAAACCATATTATCGCCGATAGACGTCCACTGTTGAACATAGGCCTCCCCCAAAATGGGGGGATTTGCCATGATCGCCACGCTTGGAAGGCGGGTTGGCGATCGCAGTTAGATTGAGTGTGTGTACTCAGAGGATGCTGCTGCCCATACTCCGGTAGATCCCTTAGTCGCCTTTTACGACACCTACGGGAGGAAATGGAGTGGTGCTATTCTTAACCGACACCACACGGGCAAAATCAAGCTTACTTGCACCTACATCTAGTCCTAAATACTATATCGTACCGAATAAATAAATAATAAAACTTTTATGGTATAATATCATTCATTTATCCTTCTAAGGGTCAGCGCACACCTAGCGTAAAACTGTTCGAGCATGCGCGAGCAGATTTCATTGATTCAATTGATAATGAACTCTATTCCCATTGAAATAAAGTCGAAAATAGCTTGAAAGTGATTAAATCCCTTCAGCGTCTGTTCGAGTATGCTCGCGTATGCTCCTCGCGGCGACGCGAGCAGTCGCGAGCATGCTCGCGCATGCTCGAGCATGTTCGAGCATACGCCCGTGTCGATGCTTGCGATCCGTCGTAAGTGTTGCCACCTCTGCCGGTTTCGGACTAAATCTAGCATATTTTTTAACTACTTTAGCACGAAAAGGGCAATTTAGTACAGAAAATATATAATAATCTAACTCTTTTTGAAAATACAATGAAAATCTCAAAGGTCGAAGCAGATTTAGTAGGTTTTCAAATTGTTCATATTCAATTTTATAGTGTGTTGTTGTCCTAAGGTACCCCGATGGTACAGAGGGCCCTCGTGAGACGCCGCCACCTCTCCCTGTCCTGCGCCTGGTGTTCTATTTCGCACCAACTCAACCCGGCTGCTCGTAGCTCAGCGTCGACGGTGCGTCGCCACGTGTGTGCTGGTCGCCCTGGTCGTCTGCTTCCACCAGGCTCCCACGTGAAGGCGACTCTGGCTGAGTTGTCCTCTTCTCTCCGAAGCGTATGCCCGATCCACTTCCACTTGCGTTGAGCAATTTCTTGCTTAATGGGGGTTTGTTGGCATCGGGCCCACAGCTCTTCGTTGCTGATTGTGTTCGGCCAGTAAATGCGCAGGATGGATCTCAGGCTTTTGTTGACGAAGACTTGTACTTTGCTCGTCAGTCCCTTTGTTTCCTTCCACGTCTCGCAGCCGAACAGCAAGACAGACTTCACTATGGATTCGAAGAGAGAGATCTTGATACGTCGAGTGAGGATTTTTGAGTCCCATACCGGTTTTAACTGGGCGAATGCAGCTTTGGCCTTTTTGATTCTGATCTCAACGTCGTCATCGGATCCACCGTTGTTGGTGACTGTGCTGCCCAGGTACGTAAACTTGGCTACAGATTCTAAAGCAGTACCCTGGAGACTGACTGGACGCCTATCGTTTGACTGTATTCGCATTTCGACTGTCTTTTTGGTGTTGATTCGTAGACCCTTACCTTGAGCTTCTCTTTGCAAAGAGTTCAGCTTCTCCTCAAGTTCGGGTAAGGATTGTGAACATAACACAATGTCATCTGCGTAGTCAAGATCCTCTAGGCTTTTATTGTCGTCCCATGGGATACCTCTAGATGTTTCAGTTACCTTTCTCATGATATCATCGAGCAGAATTATGAAGAGCAACGGCGATAGCAGGCAACCTTGCTTCACTCCTGCGGTCATGCTGATAGGTTCACCCAATGCTTGCTCGTGGACCACTCTGCAGGTACTGCCTTCATATAGCGAGCGGATGATTTTGAGGTATTTACTTGGTATTCCCCTTTGCTCTAGGCATACCCATAATGCGCTCCAGTGCACAGAATCGAAGGCCTTCTCGAAGTCGACAAACGCAAGAAAGAGTTCGGTTCGCCATTCTACGCATTGTTCGATAATGATGCGCAGGGTGTTCGAGTGGTCGGTACAGGAACGTCCAGGTCGGAAGCCCGCCTGCTCCTCTCGTAGTGTCTTTGCTATCTCTGGGGACATGCGGTTGAGGAGTATTTTTGCAAGCACCTTCGCTGCGGTTGGCAATAGTGTGATGCCCCTCCAGTTGTCGCAGTTTGACAGATCGCCCTTCTTTGGAACTTTCACAAGTAGTCCTTGCTTCCATTCTTGAGGTACACATTCAGTCTCCCATATCCGCTGCAACAAAGGGAAGAGCAGGTCCGCTGATCTAACTGGGTCTGCCTTCAAGAGCTCTGCGTTAATGTTGTCCGCTCCTGGTGCCCTTCCTGACTTCAGTTGTTTAATGGCCGTTACGATTTCTGTAAATGTTGGCGGTAGAGTTGATATGTTGAGAGGCTGCAGTGGGACATTCGCGTTTGTTATGCGATGCGTTTGATGGTATTGTGTCAACAAGTTTGAAAAGTGTTCGGTCCACCGCCGCAACTGCTCCTCTGTGGTACACAGCAGTTGTCCAGCGCCATCTTTCAGAGGCTTTTTTGAGGTAAGCGGTTTATTGCACAGGCGCTTTGTGACGTCATACAGTTCCCTCATGTTCATCTTCTTGGCAGCAGTATTTGCACGCTCAGCAAGTTCGTCCGCCGCTCGCCGTCTGTCGCGTCTGGATAGTTTTCTTATCCTATCACGCATTGTAGAATACTCCTGGGCTAAGACAGATTTTGCTATTGGATCAGCAGGGACCAGCAGGTCACTCTTGATTTTCTGCCTCTTCTCAATTGCCTGCCATAGCTCTTGAGACATCCAGGGCTTAAGCTTAGAGTTTGTGTAGCCTAAGATTTCTTCGCCGGTTTTTGTGAAAGCAGTGCGCACACGTTCCCAGGTTTCATCCATATTCTCGTCTTCCAGTTCTTCCAGCAACTCGAACTGATTGCGGAGACATATGCCAAAAGACTTTTTATCTTCTGGACTCCTGATCTTTAGCAGGTTCAGCCTCTTGGATGTCCTGTCTTGTTTACGGCGCGGTGCTGCTACCTTGAGCCGTACTCCGGCCACAACCAGGTGGTGATCGCTGTCTATGTCGGCTCCACGATGGTTTCTGACATCAAGTAAGGAAGACCTCCAGGCTTTGCTTATTGCTAAATGGTCTATCTGGTTCAGGGTGACACCATCAGGCGATACCCAGGTTACCTTATGGCACTCTTTGTGCTTGAAAAAGGTTCCCCCAATTACCAGGTTATGGGATGCGCATAGTTCGCCGAATAGCTCTCCGTTCTCGTTAATCTCTCCGGCGGCACCTTCAACACCCATATAGTGTTCGCGGTCTTCGTTGTCATTGCCCATCTTCGCATTTAGGTCACCCATTACTATTATGATATCCTGCTTCTTAATGCTCTTTATTGTTGACTCCAGCTGTTCGTAGAACTGTGCCTTTGTCTCCGGTCGGGCTTTGTTGGTTGGAGCGTAGCATTGAACTACACTGATCTTTCGCACTCGTGAGAAGAATCGTGCGGTGATGATTCGATCTGATACCGGTTTCCAGTGTAGTAGACTGTTTTTCGCACTACGGCTTAGCAGCAGCCCGACGCCATACTCCCGGATTGCATCTTCGTCCTCTTTCCCACTGTACAATAGAGTTGAACCAAAGTCCGCCGCGACTTCACCGAATCCGTTCCATCTCGTTTCGCTTAATCCTAAGATTTGAATGTTGTAGTCACTCATGGCTTTTGCCACCTGTGGTAGCTTTACAGGATCAGTCATGGTTCTCACGTTCCAACATCCAATCCGTGTCCGTATTTTCGTGCCAAAGGTCGTCGTTAAAGGGGTCCGGTTTTGTTTTCTCTTTGAAGGTTTCGTAATCGATTTTTCTTTAAAAATGTGCAGGTGATTAGCCCACAGCATTTCGATCACGGTGACGGGGCTGCCATCCTTACGACCGTGCTCGCAGTGCCATACTTTCTGGGAGGATCCCCAAGGCTTCTGGTAGCCTGAACAGCTCTAGTTTTTATAGATTGGTGGTTCTCCCTCTCGAACCCTCCTCCTTTCACATCCGGGCTTGGGACCGGCAACGGCGGAGTTAGAATTTTATAGTAGTCATAAAATAACTGTCCCTTGAACTTTAAACCGTAGCACAGGTTGTGGTATTCCCCAAATGTACATCTTTCTTGCCAGGTTGCTTCAGCCCATATTCTTCTTTCAATTTTGTGTCGTCCTCTTTTCATTTTATTGATGTGCTCTTCTTGCTCCTCTTCCTCTGCTAGTAACCCAATAATTACCAAATCCCAGTCCACCATACTTTAAAATTACTCTTCGCACGTCTTTACTTTAAAATATTGTAAACACAACTGCAAAATTCACTGTCAACTGTAGCAACACGGGAGCATCCGCGAGACTGTTCGAACACGCGCGAGCATGCTCGCGCATGCTCGAGCATCCGCCGCTACCGCCGGCGGATTTTGCCGCTAGGTGTGCGCGACTGCAAAGAACATGCTCGAGCATGCGCGAGCAGATTTACGCTGGGTGTGCGCTGACCCTAAATCATTTTAAACTATAGGTTTTTACGTCTGGGTATTTTTTTCGTTTTATTTTTTTCACATTAATCTATCTTATCAAGATATAATAATGTACATTAGATCAGATGCAGAAATATACGCTTCAAAGGATTTTTTGCGTCTGGGGAAAAAATTGCGGAATTAAAAAAGTTCAGTTAGGTATCGATTGTTCGGTTCATTATTATCAGTCTGTACAGGGTGTAAGGAAAAGTATCATTAAGTACCTTTAAACCACACACTCTACCCATCAAACTGAACAACTTAAACTATGTAATCAAAACTTTGTTCTGACAGAACAAAAAACAATCTGCTGTCTTATACATTTGAGTCGAGTAGGATTGCAGTTTAGTATGGAACAGCTGATTTTTTTTTTGCTCTGACATGTTAGAGTATGTGGTTTAAAGGTTAATAATACTTTTCCTTACAGCCTTTATGAAAGGTGAGAGGGACTAGTCCATACTAGATTATTTGGGCCCAAGCTCCACCAATTGGTGGAGGCAAGTTAGTAATCAACACCTTGTATAGGCTGATTTTAATGAAGCTTACCAATGAGTCCACCTTCCTTTCGCAACTGCAGCCTGCTCTATATCAGCAACATATCGCCACATTACGAGGTAAATAGTATTTATCTAGAGAAATCTGAGCATTTGGCCGGCGCGCGCGCACCGCTTGTCACCATTGTATGGTAATACTTGCATATCTTGTTCGCACTTGTGGATTTAGACGCCGCGTTTTTTCGACGCGACGGAAATTGAACGCTTATTAGAAAATCTGTGTGCTTGACTACCCTGAAAATACACAGAAAGGAGAATCAATAGAAATAGCACGAGGATTATTTTGTTTGAAAACGAGCGTGACCAAAGAAACAAAAAACTTTAACCTAATAAGTCTTCTGTCTGAATCTTCGTTCAAATTGTTTGTTATAAGTAGTGACTTAATGACTTTTTGGAGAACGAAATGTATGAAAAGATATGGCTTCACGCCTTATCAGTGAGCTGCACCTACATACTATTTCTATTATAGGGAAGTAGGATTATCAAAAAAATAATTAATGGTGAAACACCCTGTGGAAAGGCTTAGAAAAATCCCACCAAAATTCTTCAGGCTGCCTATCCCACAGATATATGCAAGGCAGCGAACCGACTTGCGAAGAAATACCACCTATTATTGCTTCATCCATGTCATCTTCCTTGCCCGATATAGGTTGGTTTATCTTACGATATTTTCTGTAGCCGGTGAATAGCACCCGAAGTTTTTTCCGCGCGTTTTAAGAGAGCTATTGGAGTCCAGTGGGGCCCCCGTCTCAATAATAAAGATTTCTCAATAAAGAAAGCCTAAATAAAAAAGTGCTCAACAGATAAACTACAAAAGCCTTCAAGCCATTGATATACAATAGTTTTATAGGTTCTAAACATTCGACTTTTAGATAATTTCGAATAAAAACAAAAGCGGCCTTTTTTTTCTTTTTCAAATTTTTTGGCTTTTGTAGTTTATCTGTTGAGCACTTTTTTAATATAGCTTTCTTTATTGAGAAATCTTTATTAAAAAAAAAAAAAAAAACGCTCACAGGCACATACATTGTAATGATCCCAAGAAAGCACTATTTATAGGCTGTTTATTATGGAAACCATACAACAACGGCACAAACATATAAACATCCATGACCGAACCGGGATTCGAACCCAGGACCCTGGTTTGGCAGTCCGGCGTGGTCACCATTACACCAACCGGGTCGTCAATTTATCAGTCGTCAGTTTATTATTGTGGCGAGGGCGCCACTGGACTCCGATAGCCCTCTTAAAGCGTCTATTCCCCGCAGTGCGTACGCAAGACCGGCACGCGTTTCTGCTCTGGCACAGAACTCACACCGGCTTCACCATATCGGGTCCATTTTAATAACGCGCTCCGAGCTAACTCACAGGATTATACTTAGATTATAAATCCTAGTTTTGATCTGTGTATTACTTATGGAAAAGGCTGTAAAAAGTTTGATAAGTATAATACGTAGTCAGATACATTTATCTTTCCTCTTCATAATTACCTTCTTCCTTCTTCTAAATTGTGGGTTCTGCTGCAGATTAAAAAGTCATCGCACGCTGGACTTCATTGTCTAGTGTTGCAATAGAGCATTTTTTTTTTTTTTTTTTTATGTTCGATAGGTAAACATTTGACCCCAATCTCACCTGATGTCGAGTGATGATGAGGCCGAAGATGTAGCATGCTTACCTAGAAAGATGTCTATTCACTCTTGCCTTGAAGAGGCCCAGGTTGTATTGCTCAGGGAACAAGTCCGCAGGCAGGGCGTTCCACTACTTAGCCGTGCGCATTATAAAAGAAGAAGCATAAGCCCGTGACGATCAGAAGTGCGATTTTTGAAACTCATTTGTTGGAGTCAGCAGTTGTAAATGTCAGTATTACTATGGAGACGTGCAGGTGTCTACTGCTGATTTGACATTAAAAAATCATACTCCAGGAGTGCGATTTTTGAAAGTCAAATCAACAGCCAAAGATGCGTATCTTCATACATTTTCAACTGCTGAGTTCAACGTATGAGATTCAAAAATCGCACTCCAGATGTTCGTCTAAACTATTATAAAACTGTTACAGAAGTGTGTTTGTACATTGAAGATATTTACAAAAAAAAAGATTACGATATGGTTTTTAGGCTTCCCTGATTCCAAATCACAAATTTTTGGACTTTTTGTCTGTCTGTTTGTTTGTTTGTGTGTTTGTTTGTTCGAGCATCACGCAAAAACGACTGAACCGATTTTGATGAAACTTTTTTGTTTGATAGCTTATAATCTGACTTAAAATCTGGTATACAATTTATGCGGACGAAGTCGCGGGTAAAAGCTCGTTATTTAATAAAATTACGGAATATATAAGAGTTTACAAATAAAAGCAGAAAGTTTCTCGCTACTGACTGGCTGTCACACTGCTCTGTCACCCCAGTGTGACGGGCAGGAACTTTTTTCTTGACCGTCACACTAGTGTCACGGATAGGATCTCATCGCATGCTTCCAACACAGGCAGGAATGATGGGCAACTATTCGTAGGCAACTATGGCTATGAAGTTTGAGTCATCGTGCGTGACTTTCGCAGGTAGCAGGTTAAAATTGTCAGTAGATTGGAAGTATCAAAACCTAGGTACATTAAAACTGTCAGGCTACTGAGGAAACATCTTCTAATAGTTACCCAAAAAATACACTTATCTCTTATACTTATAATATAATGATAACTTAAGAGGGCTATCACAGTCCAGTGGCGCCCTCATCACATTAAAAAAGATTTCTCAATAAAGAAAGCCTAAATTAAAAAAGTGCTGAACAGATAAACTACAAAAACCTTCAAGCTATTTTCATAGAATACTTTTATAGGTTCTAAACATTCCACTTTTAGACAATTTTGAATAAAAAAAGGGGCCGTATTTTTTCATTTTTCAAAATTTGTATGTTTAGACCTTTAAAAACCTATAAAAGTGTTCTATGAAAATAGCTTGAAGGCTTATGTAGTTTTGATGTTGAGCACTTTTTCAATTTAGGCTTTCTTTATTGAGAAATCTTTTTTAATGTGATGAGGGCGCCACTGGACTGTGATAATGATGACGAACACCGATAGATGGCGCTGTATGTTAATAAATCGCGCTATAGTTATGTTCCAATGTATAGTATGTTTAAACGCACAGTGGCACAATGATTTTCGTCGGACGAACGCAGTGTTGCCAGATGCGCTGTAATTACAGTAGATTTACTGTATTTTTGCGTCATCTACTGTACACTGTATTAAGAAAATTACAGTGTATGGAGAGCGAGCACTGTAATTTTTATTGAGCCAATAATTCATGAAATTTTAATAAAAATGAACGCAACATAGGTAAGTATGGATTTGAAAATTATGAACGCGACTTTACGCGACCAACTTCTGACTCCTTCCTACCTAGGGTATTCCCCGTGCATTGCACGTTGGATGGGCAGGTATTATACGACTAAATATAGTTCCTGTGTTAATTCCTGTGTTATATTGTATTATACAGCCAAATAAATGACACGAAAACAAAAAAACGCAACAAACTGACAACCAACATAATCAGGGGAAATATGTTGGCAAAGCAAGCTATTTCACGCCAAACCGACATCGACAGCTGCGTAAGTTTTGAACCAACGGAGGTCATGTTAAAACTATTTAATTCTGGTATTTATAATAAAGAGAGAGCAATCGGACTGAATGATAGTGACAGTGATTAGCTATAATGTTTAATTTTGTAAGATAATAGTAAATACAAGTGAATTCAACAACATAAATGTCTTTCAATTGCACTGTAAAACATACTGTATTTTTGTGTAAAATTCCCTGTAATTTTGTCGTAAACACTGTATTTTTACGTCCAAAACACTGTATTCTCATTTTCATTATCTGGCAACACTGGACGAACGTGTTAGAATATTTGACTTTATGTAATCGAAAACTGTATGTAAATTAACATTGTTCAGGAAACTTAGAAATAGAAGTTCTCTTTAAACTGAATGAGTTGCGAGTCGAGTCATGAGACTCATGAGTTTGAATCTAAATTATTTAATCTACTTACATTTCATTTTTAAGGTGGACTTCCGATGCCAGCGGCCGATGCGACTAACGCGCGCGTCTGACGCCAGGTTCTGTCATATGTGACAGAACCTCGCGTCAGACGCGCGCAGCCGACGACAGACCTCACTTCCGAGGTCAGCGACTGACGCGTGCCTATTGTACACAGTGTTATCACTTCGGGATATTTTCCCGGAAATTTTGGGTAAACAAAAAACCAATATATATTTTAATAAAGAATATTTGACTGATTGATAGGTTTAGAGAATTTTTGAATGCTATTTTTTACCAGATTTTTTGTAAAATACATTTTTAGGAGTAATTTAATTACACAGGGATGCGTTGCGTCCCCTTGGCTTTTTAACCTGTATATGGATCGCTGTCTAACTAATAATTATGAAGGCAAGAGGAATTTTCCGAAAGTCATTAAAAAAAGAAAAAGTTGTTTCAAGTGGCACGATAGATGGTGTTGAAGCGACCTTGCAGATAATAAAATACAAATAAAATAGTAAAAAATTAAGCAAATTTTCGGTAAAAACTCGGTAATATTTCTGGCAAACATTCTTGTTCTGCGTGACGTCGATGCGATAGACATCGGCCGCGCGCGTCTGACGCGCGCATCAGTCGCTGGCATCGGAAGCGGCGCCATACGTTTTCATAGTAACTAGTATGGCCGCATCGGCCGTCGGCCGCTAGCATCGGAGACTTAGACTTGGCAATATCTATTAAAAAATATTAAAAAATATTAAATATTAAAATATTAAATTATTATGTAAATTAACATCGTTCAGGAAACTTAGAAATAGAAGTTCTCTTTAAAGTGAATGAGTTGCGAGTCGAGTCATGAGTTTGAATCTAAATTATTTAATCTGCATTTCATTTTTACACTTTGCAACATCTATTAAAAAGCAAACCTTTGTTGACAGTATTTAGTAACTTATTTATATCTGTTTTGATGAATATTGTTGGAATTGTGATATTAATTATACAGTGATAATTACTCTAATTCTGTGATATAAAAATTAATGATTAAGTACAGTGAATCCAATTGATATTATTGTGTGTTTCTAAAAATAATATACAAACGACACTATCGTCTTGTCGCTGATTGTTCCGCGCCAAGAAGCAAACGTGAGAATTACTTGATCAACTAAAAAGTACTTATTTGATTGATAGGTTGTGTTTACCGATATATTATTCATCCTTAAATCATAGTATAATTTGTGAAACAATAATTGTAATTTAAAAAGGATTTAGTACGTTCCCTAATATTGTAAACAAACTCCATTTCCTGGATACATTTGCCGCCATTTCGAACCATCGTGAAGTTCGGTGGCAAATGTTATAAAAGATGTGGTTTGTCGAAAAGCGGCACCTTTTGCCATTGAGACCTTCATGCTGGCCAAGTGTAAGTGTTAACTAAATTATTATTTGTTCAGTTTATGTAACTTGTGTTTGCTACCGTATATTTACGGTTAATTTATAATGTGTGATTTTCTATAATGTGTTTTGGTTGTCCTATTCGTATATGGAGTTTTTTACTGGTTTTTCTCCATATGCCCTATGGTTCAGATAGGGGGATACTAGTAAACCAGAAGTAATGTAGAATCAAAGATATAAACTATATTCAAAGATATAAAGGATAGTCAAAGAATTAAATAATATTCGACTATTCTAATTCTTGTCTTTCATTTGAAATCATTTCTGTACATATACTATCCTCATCCTCATTGTAGACCAGTGTCCTGAACTGAGGACGAGAGATGATGACGATGGTATCATGATAACCTTTCCCTTTCTTATTGGGCATCTGGTCCAACATACACAACACACACATACACATGATAAGCTGATGATGATCAACCTGATCATGATAATAACATAATACATGATAGGTTTGATACGATGTAGGAATACTATCAGAATATAGCTTTCACTATCAGCATCATGGCTTTGATTTGCTTTAATTATTATTAAATTCTATAGTTAATTAGTTGAATAGTTTATGGACCTAATCCTGACAATATGTTATGAATATTATATGCTCTATTTTCATTTAGAATCTGACAAACGCATGATCGCGCGAGTGATGGCAATAGGACAGCGCCTAATGGTCTGAAGCACCCCCTTAAGTATTACTAGGGTGTTTTGTTACACCCTGTATTTTATGTAATGTAATTTCAATTTTATGTTTCTCAATTATTTTAAGATTTGTATTTGGAATGAAATCTCGTTATACAAATTAATGAAAAATATAACAACGATCTCCAACATCTCGGCTTTATTTAATACGAGCTTTTACCCGCGACTTCGTCCGCATAAATTATATACCAGATTTTAAGTCAGATGATAATGATAAGCTATCAAACAAAAAAAGTTTCATCAAAATCAGTTCAGTAGTTTTTGCGTGATACTCGAACAAACAAACACCCAAACAAACAAACAAACAAACGAATAAACAAACAAACAAACAGACAGACAAAAAATCCAAAAATTGGTGATTTGGAATCAGGGATATCTAAAAATCATATCGTAATCTTTTTTTTGTAAATATCTTCAATGTACAGACACACTTCTGTTACAGTTTTATAATAGTTTAGACTATCAACCCGCCCCGGCTTCGCACGGGTGCAATGCTGATATAAACCTTCCTCTTGAATCACGCTATCTATTAAAAAAAACCACATCAAAAACCGTTGCGTTGTTTTAAAGATCTAAGCATACATAGGGACAGACAGACAGCGGGAAGCGACTTTGTTTTATACTATGTAGTGATGAAGTATATTTATTATTTTTGTATAAAATACATATGAAACCTAAACCCCCCCCCCCCCCCCTCCCATTCTACTCCCCGTCACACTGGACAGAGTTTCGGTACTACTAGTGAAACGTGGATGTTCGTGAAACTCTTTTAGAGTTAGACCTTGTCCAGAAGGGGCGAATTCGCCGCGAATCGTTTCGCGCGAATTCATACGCGCGTAGTTGAGATACTAGACATCAATACATCGCGTCCACAAGCATCGCGCGAATTCAAAATACGCGCGTAAATCGCGTGCACTACGCCAGACTCTCGACTCGCGCTTCATTCGCGCGTATTGCGCGCGAGTCGAGATACTAGGGACGCCTTGTTGCGTCCAGTTGACGCGCGAACTCTAGAGCGAGTGCACGTATCGAGGGAAATGGAGCGCCAAAATTTTGACACGGAATTGTTTATCGACGAAATAGAAAAAAGACCGGCGATATGGGATTTGGAATCACCTGATTATGCCAACAGGATTTTAAAACGTAGGTCTTGGGAAGAATTGGTGTTAATATTTTCTGATAAAGATGACTCCGAGGAAAAAAAGAAAGATTTAGGTAAGTAATTATTATTATTTTATTGATAAGTAAATTAGATCATTTTGTCTTGCCACGGTAGTCGACCTTCCTTCATGAAATAATCAGCGAATATATCCCTCGTGTTGCGAGACCTTACACCAGGTCGAATTGTAGTCGTACTCAGACCATCTAGAGCTGTTTCGAACAATGTGTCTTCGTATCTGTATCCATCTCTTAACCTAACGTAATTGTGAAGAACACAACAAGCTTTAATTATGTTTTGCGCAAATTCAATATGTACATTGAGTGGTTTGTGAAATATTCGCCATTTGTTTACCAGGATTCCAAAACAACACTCAATATAACGTCTTGCTCTAGAGAGGCGGTAATTAAATATTCGTTTTTCTTTGGTTAAATTCTTGCCGCAATATGGTCGCATAATATGTTCTGATAAGCTAAATGCCTCATCTCCAACTATAACATGAGGTAAACGTGTTGTACGAATTACTGATATGGGTTTTGGTCCCGGAATGTTCAAAGATTTTTCTGTGAGTTTTTTGAAGAATGTGGAGTTTTTAAAAATCGTTGAATCATTGCTCTTCCCACATGCTCCAACATCTATACAGATAAAACAATAATTTGCATCACACACTGCAAGCAGCACAGTTGAAAAAAAATGTTTATAATTATAGAACATAGAGCCGGAATCTAAAGGTTTTATAATTCTAATATGTTTGCCATCAACTGCTCCAATGCAATTAGGAAAATTTGTATATTTTTCGAATCCTTTTGCAATTTCCATCCATTCTTCTGTCGAAGGTTCTTTCATTACTCTGTCTTTTAACTTATTCCAAATAACATATACAGTTTTTTGAACGATATCAATTACAGTTGATTTTCCTAATCTATAGGCATAATGTAAGTCAGCAAAATAACAGCCAGTTGCTAAATACCTGAAACAAAATTGAAAAATTATTGTTAATTTCAGGTAATACTCTTCAAAAAAAGTGGAAAGGCCTTCGCGACACATTTGTTCGTGAAATGAAAAAAACAAAGAATGCACCATCAGGCTCTGGAGCTTCGAAGATTCAATATATATATTTTCAACGTCTTATGTTTCTCGAAAGGTCAGTACGTAATAAAAAAACTGAAAGCAATATTCAAGATACCTCTGAAAACTCAGAGACAGGTAACGAAGAATCTACAGTAGATGCAGCAGATGAAGACATAATGAGGCCGCCGAATCAAAATATTAAAAGAAAGAAAATGACTGCCGCTGATGCTGAATTCCTGAACATAATTAAAAAGAATATAAGCTCTAGGAATCAACAACAACCACCGGTTTCAAGCGTAACGGAAGGTGACGACGACAAACTGTTCTGCTTATCTTTACACAAAGAATTACTTAAGGTACCTGAGGCCAATCGCATAGCAGTAAAAATTGAATTAATGAAAATTTTGCAAGCGGCTCAACAATCTTCGCAATCAACTGTGTATTCAAACAATTCGTACAGTTCTAACAGTTCGGCTTCATTTTCAACCTCAATTCCGGTTCGATACCATGCACAACCTTCAAGACCAAATGAATTTACTTATCAAGAATATGACCCAGAAACGCCATCCATAACAGCATGGCAAGAACGCAATTATATTTCAGTGCCGAGATCTTCACAGGCATCATTATACGTAAATTCTCCGTCAACATCATCAAGAGATTCTCAGGATAGTGAATGTCTTGAACTCTTCCAAAACCATGGCGTTGATTAAACCTGATTTTTAATCTTAAATGACTGATTAGTATTTTATGACATTATTAATAAAACAATACTTACCTTAAAGTTATCACGAGTTTTTGTTCTGCTGAAACAACATCCTCGCGCGGAACATAATTTGCACGTGGCGATAAATCTTCTTCAATTAATAAAAGTAAATCATCAAATGATTTCACGGACATACGAAAGTAGTTAAAAAATTTCTTCTCATGTTGTCTTAATTTTGGATACAAAGTTTCAAACATACTATGTGTCATCCTATCATTAAGAATTGGATGTACTAAATACATTCTATTTTCCCTCCGTTTCTGTCTTTTCCAGCGACGGTAAGCTAACCACAACGAGACCGCTTCGTTCAACTCCATGTTTCGTACTGAATTCCTCCCCAAATGCTCGCGCGTTGGTACGCACCTTGTGGACGCAACGGTCGCGCGTAATACGCGCGAGAGAATCGCGGCGAATTCGCCCTTTCTGGACAGTCAATTAAGCTCGCCTTTGTAAATCACGACTTATTGTAATTTTTTTCATAACTATGTTTTTGTGTACAATAAAGAATCTATGAATCTATGTTCTGAAGTTTCAGAATATCTCTGACTACCCCCTCGGGGAATATAGTCGTGAGCATATGCTATGCTAATGATATTCTAAATTATTTTTAAGGCCATGCAATATTTAATATGAGTTAAATAGATAATTTTAAAATTTGATGCGAAATCTTATGATTTTATAATTTTATTTCCTTGGATTGGCATAATGAAGGACAAGCCAGTCAAAAAAAGATATACCTACTAAAATGATGTAGTTTAGTAAAGGGTGTATACCTACTAAAATGATGTAGTTTAGTACAGGGTGTATACCTACTAAAATGATGTAGTTTAGTACAGGGTGTATACCTACTAAAATGATGTAGTTTAGTACAGGGTGTATACCTACTAAAATGATGTAGTTTACTAGAGGTGAGGCGGCTATTAAAGGGTCAAGGTTGTTCAGTTCTTCCTTCCTTACACCACGACTGTTCCATATTCAAATGAATGTTACAATATGATCAATCCAATTCCACTGATTGAGTTGTAAAACCAAAATTACAACACTTATTAATGACAGTAATATCATTTTATGTTCCACAAATTATGGCAGTTAGTGCGATTGAATCGATTCAATCAGAATTTGTATTTAAATACAAGAGTAAGTGGATAAATTCGGTTGGTGGTTCCGGATATTTTTTACAGGTTAGGCCCAGTTGTGTAAACCAGGGCACAGTCACAGTATAAGAAAGAGTATCTAGTACTACATACAGTATGGACACTCCCTGCCTCCCACCTACTTTTTACCTCACCCGCTCACCCCCTCTATTGCCCTCCAGTTACATCGGCGATTACCTGTAGCCTAGACTGACACCACAATTGATACGGTAGAATTTATGTTTTCGGAATAAAAATAATATAATCTCACGAGGAAGGATAAAAACTTTTTTAAATACCTAGACCGGGTGTCAATGCGTTTTATTTACTAAAAAGTCGTGTAGCGCACGCAGCGAAAGTTGTTGTAGCCCTAAACTCCGTTTCGCATGTGCTGACATCATTTTATCAATCTCTATTTTTTGTAGGCAGTGTCCGGTGTATGGCACAGTATAAGAAAGAGTATCTAATACTACATACAGTACAGACACTCTCTGCTCCTCACCAATTTTAACCTCACCCGCTCTTTCTGATATGTGCGGAAAATGTAGGCAATGGTGTATTCCTGTTTCGCTCGCACTCACTCAGTATCGCACATGCCTACCTCTTCTTGTCCGTTTTTCCCATTTGTATGAAATGCCAGCTAAGTATTAAATTTGCATTTTATAATATAATTACGAAGATATAAAGCTTTTAAATTATTTATGAATTTTCTATAATCTTAATCAAAGTCATGAGTTTTTAAAATCGGTGGTTTGCGCGTACGAAGTCATCTGTTGTCAGGTACAAAGAGTACGTCAGGTACTAGTTTTCGAGGCCATGATAGTATCGATTTTTTTTCGGTACTACATAATTCAATCTCACAAGTTTTCGAACGTACGAGCGAGGAGGCAAACAAAAAGTTTTTCACAGCAGCGTGCTTCGCTACGACAGTTTTCGAAACTGCATATGACTCCCGTTTCTAAGGTGTCTGGGTGAACAGCGGTGACCAATCACAAACAAAGTCAAGCAAGCGAGCGGGGAATGACTCTAATCTGTAAGAACCCACAACGATTTTAATCAAAGAAGGAGAAATAAATACCCATCAAAAACATTTCATGTAAATAAAAAAGTAGTAGTAGTAGCCAAGACAACACCCTTTTACTCTTAAAAAGTTATGAGATCTCAATTTAAGCCAAATCTTGAGTAGGTTTTCATCTCGCTCTAATAAAGTTAAAAGGGTCAATCTAAAAGTCTTCTTATTTTGTCGCTTTTTCGCCGTACTGACTCTCTATTTTTCATTTCAAAGCGGAACTCTAATGAAACTGTTAACAATGCTATTTAGGTTCACATATCTGCATACAAAATACCCTCTTTAAGGTCTTCATCATAATTACCTATACATTACATGCAAATTACATTATTATGGTGAGTGAATGCGAGTGAGAGAATAATAAATACACCAGTGCTTGCTTTCATCACATGTCATGTGCTGTTGTCCATAAGGTCAAAATTAGTAGCAGGGAGTGTGTACTGTACGTACGTAGCGTAGATAGATAGGTATTGGCACCGATTCGGACTGTGCCACGACTTAACTAAATTTATTCCTGTCACTTTCTAAAACAAGATTAAGAAAAGAGACAGAAAACCAACAACTGACTTTAGTGTTGTCAAAGTGACGTTACACGCCCAAAAACGCCTTAAATAAGATGGCGTACATTATGATGGCATCTTATTTTGTGCGTGTAACGTCACTTTGACAGCACTAAAGTCAGTTGTTGGTTTTCTGTCTGTTTTCTTAATCTTATTTTAGAAAGTGACAGGAATAAATTTAGTTAAGTTAAGTCGTGGCACAGTCCGAATCGGTATCATTAATACTTTTTCTTAATCTACGCAAGGTGCACCGGCCCATACCGAATGCTGTTCCCCCTGGACCCAACAAATGGAACTAAAAGCAGGTAAGCCAGCACTCGTGATCTTATATGTTAGAGTATATCTAATTACCTATTCCCTTAAAGAATTTAGTCGTGAATTTAATTCGAAACATTCCACCATTATTTTATCTTCAACGACATTTATTATTAAATCAGCTGTCATTCAATTTTAGTTAAACAACAAAATGTTACAAACACGCTTGGCGTTTAGGTTTTTTGCGACAGTAATTTTGTAGTATAGTCGGAACATACGGTTCATAATTTTAATATAGCTCACGCGGCAGGGAAGCAATGATAAAGCTAATACGTACGTACACACGGCGACACATCAAGCTATACAAAACCAACATAAGTTGGCCGCGCGTAGATCGAGTAACGATATAAAGTCGCGCGGCCAGGTTAATTTGGTTTTGTATAGCTTGATGTGTCGCCGTGCGTACATGTATCAGTGGCATTCTGAAGTGCTATTTTTGAATCGTGAGATTCGAAATCATGACCGAATTTATACATAAACTTTATACTACACGAGCTTTTACCCGCGACTTCGTCCGCATAAATTATATACCAGATTTTAAGTCAGATCATAAGCTATCAAACAAAAAAGTTTCATCAAAATCGGTTCAGTAGTTTTTGCGTGATACTCGAACAAACAAACACCCAAACAAACAAACAAACAAACAAAAAAACAAACATACAAACAAACAAACAAACAGACAGACAAAAAATCCAAAAATTTGTGATTTGGAATCAGGGACAGGTAAAAACCATGTCGTAATTTTTTTTTTGTAAATATCTTCAATGTACAGACACATTTCTGTTACAGTTTTATAATAGTTTAGATTAGATAGGTCATTTCCTACTGCTGATTTCAACGTGTAACTTTTAAAAATCGTACTCCTGCTAGGAAGAATGGAAATCATTGGACAAACTCATATTTTCATATTCATTTTATGCCCAGGACCGGTCGTTATGGCGATCCATGAGGGAGGCCTATGTCCAACTGTGGACGTCCATCGGCTAAGATGATGTTGATGATATTTTATTTAGGGATCTATTTACATGAAGATGATTATCTAATATCTAATCTGTATGTTAAAAAATACATTTCAGTAAAAAAAATCGTTTCCATACAAACGTTTCACTCCAAAACGTATTGGAGTTTACGACTTAATTACCTAATAATTATTTTTCCATGTAAGTAAACATTTTAATTTTGAACAATGACAGTATGCAAAAATTATCGAAAAACAGAACCCGAACAGTTCAAAGAACTGTAACAGTAGGAATAACAACCGAATCCCGTGTGATTCTCGGATTTCACATAAAAGTTTGAAAACGTCGCTGCCACAGATTACTGATATGTAGCAAGCTACAGATGCGACAGTGAAATTTGCACTTAGTTCCATCGTTTGCGTTGTAGCGTTCTGTCGTCAAACTAATGTGTATAGAACTAGCAGTTATAGGTATGTATACACTGATTCCAGGATGCAAAAATAGGGATATTTGACCAAGGAACAAACTATTCAACGATATTATTATGTCATACGACGGAGAAGAATTGAGGCTTCTCAAGGATTCTCAACTCAAGCTAAAATACCAGGAAAATCACAAGATATAAGCTTCTGACGCAACAACACGGAATGAGGCTGCTTTTATTGTAAGTTCAATATGGCGTTGTATCTCGTCCTCATTGGACGATGATACAATGTAAATGAAATGATGATGATGTGATGGGAAAATGTGACTTCAGCGCCACAACGGCTACACCAGAACTAAAGCTGTCATAGGCCTGAAGTGCGATTTTTGAAGATCATACGAGCGACTTTTCAGTAGAAAATGACAAAATTCCTATGGAGATTATGCATCTTTCTACTGCCAAGTCGCTCGAATGATTTTCAAAAATCGCACTTCTGGTCGCTGCGGATGCGCACAAAGAACTTGCCCGTATGTTTCCGATCACTAATTCCCAAATAATTAGCGGTAATTCGATAATAGTTCTTTTAATGTGCAGTTCATTTTGATGGTTCTCTTTAAGACGAAGAGGTCTCATTAATTAAAAATAAAACCGGTCAAGTGCGAGTCGGGCTACTTGCGCACCGAGGGTTCCGTACCACACCACCACAGAACACAACATTATTAACTTCGAAAAGAAAACTTTTTTGGTCCGGGGCCTTTAGCGCAAGACCGACTCACACTTGGCCGGTTTTTAGTATTTGTTGTTATTCTGTAGAGTATGCTCTATAATCACAATAAGTTTGACGCTTGTATGTGTTACCGTTTTTACGATAGAGCGTGAAGAAAAAAACGTTGATTATAACTTGTTTCTTGTTGAGAACCCCCCTTAATTTTTAACTTTTTGACATTTTTATTATTTGCTAACAAATCCGCCGCAATAACGCATAATCGGAGAAAATTTCAACTATCTAGCTATTACGGTTCAAAAGTTACAGCCCTAAATAGGTAGGACAGACGGACGGACGGATAGACGGACAGACGGACGGACGGACGGACGGACGGATGGACAACGTAGGCTTAGTAATAGGGTCCCGTTTTCACCCTTTGGGTACGGAACCCTAATAAAAAGTGACAGTTGTTTATTTTTATATTTTCTTGGAAGAAGATACGAGGTACGAATCAAAGATGTTTTTTGCTGTGTATGTGCAAAAGTTCATGGTCTTTATCGATTGCTAGAGGTCAAAATAATAATTGTACATTCAGAATCTAAAATTTTAAGGAATTAAAAAATTAATGTGACTTTTCATATCATCTTCAAATTACCTACTATACTAACTACAGGGTGAAATTGATATCATTAGCATCCTTTTAAACTTAGAGTTTAACCATCAAACTGAACAACTCTTACTATTATGGGAGCTAGCTATGCTATGGGAGAAACCGATCGGATCGGAGCAAAAAAAATGTGCTGGAGTGCGATTTTTGAATCTCATTCGCTGAGTTCAGCAGTTGAAAATGTCTAAATTACTACGAATATACGCATCTTTCTACTGCTGATTTGACTTTCAAAAATCGCACTCCTGAAGAATGATTTTTTAAAGTCAAATCAGCAGTAGAAAGATGCATATCTCAACAGTAATTTTGACATTTTCAACTGCTGAACTCAGCGAATGAGATTCAAAAATCGCACTCCTGTTGCATACATTTTAGTCGAGCTGGCATTGCAGTTAAGTATGGAACAGCAGATATTTTTTGCTCCGATCCGTTTGCTACATAGAGAATTCACCGCTCCCCCTGGGAAGAGCTGTCGTATCGGCTTGTGTCTATAGAAAATGTTGTCGCCACCAAAGGGGGTGAAGTCCTTCACCCGGGGGTTGCGGGGAGGGTGGAGCGACAAAAAGCATCTTGGGGTCAAAAGCGGAACCTCTTTCTTAAGGTTAAGGTTCAAGGTGCATTTAATTACGCTACTTCCCGCTAGAGTTTACAATGCGACATCTAGTAACGAGTAGCAATACTTAGTAAAACAGAAGCAACCTAGAAGCAACAAAAAAAGCAATTAAAAAAAAAAATCCACGATACAGGGGGTGAACTCAGTATCCAAATTAATTTTTAGTTCGCAAATGTATGTTGTTTATTGTCTTTTCTGAATATCGGAACAGAATTTCGAAATTATGTGAATTATTTTTGAACATAATAGGTAAGTAAGTACCTATAGATAATGCTTAAAATTTTTCAACATTCTAGGGAGTATTATTTCATAATAAATGCAGCGGAGGTCATGAAATTTTACCTTAACTACTTCAAGAGTAACTAAAAGTAAACTATGAAAGTGCTTGCGTAGTGTTTGAGTGCTTGTGTTTGGAACCGAGGGGCTCACTCTGTGTAAGATGTGTAGATTTTTAATTAATAAATAATGTTACCTATCTAAAGAAATTTCGTAAAATTTTTCTCCAAAAGAATGTTGCCTCTACGTATCATGTACATACTAAGTAAAAAACCTTTTTTGACAATGCAATTGCCTTTATTCTTAAAACACTTATTTTTAAACCATTTTAGAAAGCTAACAAAAGAAGGAATTTGTTTCTGAGATAAAATAAAAAGCATGATTTCAAGATTTTCTATTTTTTGTCAACAAATAATAGGTAAGTAAGTACCTATAAATAATGCTCAAAAATTAACCGTCATTGTTAATGATTTCCATCATTTTTTCTTAATTTTGGCTCCAGAGGAATTCTGAAAATTTTAAAAGCTTTAAGAAGGTACAAAAAAAAAAGGTTGATAATTAAATAATAAAATATTTAAATTGAATGTCCTGAGTACGCTCTCTTGTACTGCTACTCCACACTACGTGGCGCTAGTAGTAAGTTCATGCCATGGCTGCCGAAATAACACTGAAGTGAGCTCGGGGACGTCACGATGACGTCAGGCCCAGTTGGATATCTGTGCACAGTTCGTTACGCCACCTCCTCCGTGGTTTGCTACCATAGTAAAAGTTATTCGGTTTGATGGGTAGACTCTTAGTTTAAAAGGATGTTAATGTAATAATTATCAATTTCACTCTGAATACGTCCTACTGCAGGGCACAGACCTACCCTTAGGGAGCATGTATGTAAGTTAGTCCACCACGTGTGCCCAATAAGGATAAGGAGTGGAACGCACTGCCTGCGGACCTGTTCCCTGAGCAATACAACCTGGGCCTCTTCAAGGCAAGAGTGAATAGGCATCTTTCTAGGTAAGCATGCTACATCTTCGGCCTCATCATCACTCAACATCAGGTGAGATTGGGGTCAAATGTTTACCTATCGAACATAAAAAAAAAAAAAAAAAAAAAAAACAGACTTCTAAAACGCATCAGAATTTCTACTTCAGCATAAATGCAGGAATTTGCACTAAAAACAAATGGAGTACACAAAGACAGAAGAACAATTGTTACAAATTTTCTTTCTTGTACGAGTAGAATGGCTACGGAACCCTATCATGAGCGAGTCCAACTCGCTCTTGGCCGACTTTTTCTCGTAATTTTATATGAAACTTAGCAAGACAATAAAAAAGCCTAGACCGATCCAAATGCCTAGATAACTTTATAGCTCGGTTCCCAGACAGACCTAGGCATTAGTATTGATCCTAGGCCTCCTAGGTCTAGCGTTTAGTGCCTATAAAGATCTTCGATAGACTCCGAAGCCAGCTCAAATAGTATTAGTGCCTTATTCGTTACAATTCGATCTAGATTCTAGGTTTTGTAACAGTGGTTTATTGTTTTTATTTAGAGAATATCTAAGGTTAGAGAATAAAAAGGATGCTTATGAAATTGATATCATTAGCATCCTTTTAAACTAAGAGTCTACCCATCAAACTGAACAACTTTTACTGCGGGAGCAAACCGATCGGAGCAACTAAAAAATCTGCTGTCCCATACTAAACTGCAATGCCTACTCGACTCAAATGTATGCAATAGCTGTTTTATTTTTGCTCCGATCCTTTTGCTCCCATACTGAAATTTGTTCAGTTTGATGGGTAGACTCTTAGTTTAAAGGGATGCTAATGATATCAATTTCACCCTGTAGAGCGTCAGTGGCGCGTTACAGAGAGCTATGGAAACTCAATCTTGAGATCCTGGTTCGAATCCGGACGGACGACATGCCATGTTACCAATAAGTTTTTCTGACTTAAGTATTACACAGACTTTTTTTTTTATTCAAGATGAGTTTGCTCTTGACCTCAATCCAGTCATTAGGACAAAGATCGGGTCGAAGATGTAGCGAGCTAACCCAGAAGAAGCCTATTCACTCTTACTTTAAAGGACTGCTCTGAAACGGTGAAGGAAAACATCGTGAGGAAACCTGCATACGCTGAAGAAGAAATTCCGATGCGTATGTGAGGTCTACCAATCCGCATTGGGCACGCGTGTTTTTACACTATATAGGACCTGCAACTGGACGTATTAGGGTTTATAGGGTCGTCATCATCATCATCAGCCACTGCAAAATATAGGGTCCTTCTTAATATGCTGACACTTTTTTAAGGGAATGATCAGACCGTCAAACTGAACAACTTTCTCTATGGAACCAACATCGAAATCGCCAAAAAAAATCTGCTGTTCCATACTAAACTGCAAACCTACTCGAGCCAAATGTATTGGACAGCTGATTTTTTTTCGCGATTTCAATGTTCGTCCCATAAAGTAGTAGTTCAGTTTGATGGTCTGATTATCCTCTTAAAAAACTGTCAGCATAATTATTAAGTTGGACCCTGTATATGGCTTTAAAGGGTCATCATCATCATCATCAGCCACTGCTGACCATAGGCCTCTCCCAAGGTGTGCCATAAAACTGTATAGTTGGCCTTCCTTATCCAGTCGCTCCCCGCTACCTGTCTCAGGTCGTCCGTCGGTCCAGTGCCGGAGCGTCCCCCACACTAGCTATTATAGTTCGTTATGTGGTTTATTTCGTAACCACCAACGCCATCTAGCTGTTTTTAGGAATATCACTCTCTCTGCTATGGTGATAACCTGGTTATGATTTCCAGTTATCAGCTTCAAGGTTAGTTGTTAATTTATATAGCTGTACCAATAGATGGCTACCCTAGTCGTCTTTTGCTTCGAACCATTGCAAACGAAACAACTTTTATTATGGAGCCAACACCAAACCTACTCGACCCAACAATTTATTTTGTACTCTACCACCCTGTATAGCTTTGTGGAATGCGCTTTTCTTTAAACGTGGTCAGAAATATAGAGCCGCATGGTTCAATATTTCTGACTATGGACCAGGAGTGCGATTTTTTAATCTCATTTGCTGAGTTCAGCAGTTGTAAATGTCAAAATTACTATGGAGATATATATGCATCTTTCTACTTATGATTTGACTTTCAAAAATCATACTTCAGGAGTGCGATTTTTGAAAGTCAAATTAGCAGCAGAAAGATGCGAAACTCCACAGTAATTTCGACTACAACTGCTGAGATCAGCGAATGAGATTAAAAAATCGCACTCCTGCCCATTTCTTTCTGAGGGTGTTGAACGAGGCGAATAGGGGATAAGGGTTTCCTAAGCCTATTTCGTACTAGTCTCGCTAAAGCTAAACTACTCTACTAAATTGTTGTAGTTCAGACAATTGTTTAGCTACTAAAAATAATACTCTCCACTAACTTAAATACCGTGAATATTTTAGTTGAGTTTGTTAGTTAATAATAACTAGCACTAGACGGTGTAGGTATATTGGTGTGCGAATTGTGTGATAGGCTAGTCATAAGCTGTCACCACTTTACCCAATGACCCTAAAAGCAAGGATCTCCTTTATTCTAAAGCATAGAGCCCGCATCAATTTACGATTGTAGTTAGTCTCTTTGACGGAACTATAAATCTTTATTAAGCGGCTGTCCACTCTTCACTTGTCACTTTTGTGCTAGTGTGTGTGAAAAGTGACCGTAAACATTAGGTCAGTTGTCACTTTGGTCTAATTGGTCCAAAAATGTTGTATAGTAACTAGATTGTACACTACGGTGCTGGCACCGGGGCGAGTGAGATTACCTAAATCCTCGTGTGTCCCTTTCTAACTAGGGAGTCCATTCATTCTCAAATTTGACGGGATACCTAATATGCATTTATTCAAGCCTGTTTCTTACCATCTCGTTGAGGATTCAATATTATCTTTTTATTCTGAAAATGTTTTTAGGGGTAAATTTAGACTAAAAAAATATATATATAAAATTAATGTTGAGTTTACCCGCGACTGTTCTCGTTCATCCGCAAAAATAATACAACGTGTTAATGAATTATCGCATAACTAGAAAGTATTTTGTTTAGAATCGAGAATTGAATTATCTTGGTTTCGACATATGATTCTTTCTTCAAAATAAAATTTACTGAACCCGATGTCAACCCACCGCATGGACACACATACCTGTAGTATTTCAATAAGAGTCTTGACTTGAGACAACAAGTATTTATTTAGACTTTCACAAACAAATAGATAGTAAGGTAAACGGCGCCAGCGGCCATGACATAACAGAACTAACAATAGTGATGTGCTTACAAACTAGTGATGGGACTACCTCACAACAATACCTACTTACTAAAATGTATCCATGAGTAGGTTAGCGCTTTCATTCATTGCTGAAATGATAAAATTTAAAATGTGAATAACTTTAAATATTAACTATCAAAGTAATGAAATTATTGTTACAATCAATATTTTGCTATAAATCAGTTGGGGTGCATGCGGTTTTGCGCTTATTCATTAACACGTCAGTACCAATACGTACTTACCAGATTTTATGTCAAATCATAAGCTATCAAACAAGAAAAGTTTCATCAAAATCAGTTCCTTAGTTTTTGCGTGATGCTGTTACAAACAAACAGACAGGCGAATATTCTAAAAAAAGGGTTGATTTGCAGTCAGGGAAACCTAAAAACCATATCGTAATCCTACTCATGTAAATATCTTCAATACATACAGACACACTTCTTTTACAGTTTAATAATAGCTTGTTTCGATTTTTATTTAAATAGGAATGCTGTTCCAACTTGTTTAAATTTATGTACAAGCAACACACATTTTGTGTTTAATAAATAGGTCGCCAAAATGGTCAATGGTCACCCTAGTTAAGAAAAGTTTAGCGAAACAATAAAATATCTAACCTGTGGAAAGAAAGCCCACAGCCAGGGTAAATTTCATTTTTGCATCCAGTAACACAACAAAAATTGACCATTTCGAAGGTTTACAATGTTATTATCAGTTATCACAACAATTTAATTTGTTATTTTATGACTTTTCAAATTTCAAATATGTCCGCCATAATAATGTTTTTTCATAACACCAAAGAGTTGCCATTAAAAAGTTTTGAAATAAAACACTAAAGTATTGTACTTACCTTATTTGTTTTGTCATAAATTGAAAAAAATTAGTGTAAAACAAATAAAAATTATCAATCCCTAATATACTTTAAATTATGAATTTTCAAAACAAAACTATTTTTTTTAATTTACATACATCTTTTGTTACAGTAAATTCTAAAGTGGTAGCTTAATAAGTTGGCAACACGTTAGAAAGAGACACACGAGTATTCTGGTTATCTCACATTTGCTTGGTTGTCAGCCTACAACAACATTGAAGGAAATTAATACTTATTACGTAAAATTAGAGTTTATTTTGCATTCTCCACGAAATTCGCGAGTTTGGTCCACCTATAGGATACTATATACAATGTTCTTGAATTGGTCTCTTTTGTCCATATTATTTGACACCACACACTTAAACACAAACGTCAAAAAAAGTGGAGGAGATCCTTGCTCTTAGCAATGACCCAAAAACAGGCACACTCGTCATTCTTCTTTTACCTCTTTATTCTGACTGTCAAATATTAATATTATTGTAGATGCAGATTTAGATAATAAAAAAACATTGATTATTTGTAACAGTCTTTATTTAATACTAACAACTTTTAATAATAAAACATTGTTCTTGTTACAATATTATAATTACCTAATAGATAATTATTATTGTCTTATATTGACATACCTACCTATCTAGGTTAAAAATAAATTATCATTATCAATATCATAATATTATTAAGGTTAATATAAAATAAATATATTTTTTTTTAATCAAATAATGTGCATTCTAAATGTAACAGGTGTAACAACACAAAATAAATTGGAAATTGTAAAGCGAAATAAAAATAGTACTCAATTAAAATTAAATATTTTGATCATTAACGTTTCAGTAGCTTTGTGTTAGAAAGAGATAGATCGGTATTAAAATATACATCAATTCAGACAGTAATTTGTCCTTAAAAATATACTTATCGACCTTCATCCAAGACCAATCGTGATTAAAAAAAGAATGATCTTAAGGTTTTACCACTGATTACACATTGTCCAGTGGGCGTCTATCAGCTGAGATGATGATGATTAACCACCTGTGTAATGGCTGAAAACCTCAACCAACACAACTACTCAAAAACGAACCCTAAACCATTCCCCCTACAGTACACAATCCTAACTCCTGGTCAAATATTCGGTAGCAATGCTCTTCCAATCGGTAGGGTCACCGTTCTCATCAGGTTTGGTCTTCCGGATCTTGCGCAGTAGTCCCCAGCCGTTGGCCTTCTCTGTCGAAGTGACGTAGGTGTTCTTTGGGTCTTGCTCCAGGGTGTAGGCTCCGAGGATCAGACTTTGGACGAGGCGTGATGATATCAGGGTCTGGAGAAGAATTAAAATATGATTTAACTAGTCGTATGTGACGCTATTTACACTCATTTATTTACAAAAATTTAACGTGACATTTATAACTCGACGAATTTATAACATTGACGACCCGGTTGGTGTAATGGTTACCACGCCGGACTGCCAAACCAGGGTCCTGGGTTCGAATCCCGGTTCGGTCATGGATGTTTATATGTTTGTGCCGTTGTTGTATGGTTTCCATAATAAACAGCCTATAAATAGTGCTTTCTTGGGATCATTACAATGTATGTGCCTGTGAGCGTTATTTATTTATTATTATTATTATTTATTTATTATTTATGATCCGCAAAACAGGGTTCGTAATAGCAGAAGCACATGTTTTATATCCGTTGCAAACTTCGTCTCAAAGTAAATGCACAAAATATAATCTGCATACAAGCTTCGTCAAAACTCAACCAACTTATCAAAAGGCCCAATCCTGAGCAACCCTGGCTCAAAACTCCTTAAAATGCTAGCCAAATTGCCACTCTGGATGGCCTATTTTTAACACACACCTCGCTTTAGGCTAGTTTTTGGTGATGATCATGGAGGATTGTCCTGCAACACCTCTTAGCTATACTTGATTGTCTCGTATAGTCTCCATACTCTAGAGAACTATTATCACCTTTAAAACCCTGTATGAATTCTTGGTCCGGCAGCCTCCTTGATGGTGTACCCAGCGAACAAGAAGCCACAGTCCTCGGGTCTCCAGTCATCAGCTTCATGTAGGTTACGGTGATCGCCAGTTTGAACACGTATTACTGGATGACCTGATACTTGATAGTATACAACTCCACTCACCTTCAAGAGCCTGTACTCATGATCAGGCAGTCTCCTGTTGACAGTGTACCCAGCGAGCACGAAGCCTCCAGTCCTCGGGTCTCCAGTCATCAGCATCATGTAGGTCATGGTGATCGCGAGCTCGAACACGTAGTAGGAGTACTGGATGTCACCGAAGTCTATGATGCCGGTGATACGGTAGTCGCTGGCACTGATTGGAGAATCAGATATCAATCAATCAATCAATCAAATATACTTTATTTTACACCAAAACATAAACAGTAAAATACAGAGAAAAAAATACAAGAGGCACAAAATAAGGCGGTCTTATCATTAGTTAACTTCCTAAAATTTCGGAGTATGAAAATAGGCAAGTAATTTTTCAACCTTAAAACGACCTCGAGGTCAGATACGCTTATTAGGAATCCCAAATTGGGAGATTTGGAGCCCCAAATGTACAGTACACCAAAGCATACACACTACACTGAAAGTGAAACCGAAGGTGAAACCACTTATTTTGATAAAATTGGCATGGGCTAGCAAGTTGACAAAAGTCTCTTATTTGTCTTTGTTAACTTTTGCGACATACGGGGGAATTTCCCAGATCAGCGTAGAAGAGGAAACATACAATAAATATTGCCTTGGGATAACATTATTCTACTGTTAGTCATGTGTGTTACCTACAGTTTCATTCTGTCTTGTAAGTCACAAACCAAACCTGCTGAAAATTAAACATCGAACCAGCTCTGAAACCCTGCAGCTCCGGTTTACATAATTACCCACAGTTATAGAAGTAAGCCAAGGTATAAGCAGTAATACACACTTGGCTTACCTCAAGACTATGCCTTTCAGAATCTGACTGCAAACCTTCAAAACTGATGGATTGAGTGGCCTATACCAAAACAAATTCATAAACTTAAGAGGCTCCCCATAGGTAAACGCTAGCTCGGGCCAAATTTTACTGGTTTTTAGAAGCTATCTTCTCGTTATTTGAAAGACATACAAATAATTGAAAAGTGTAGCAATATTCTTCAACATCTCGGTTTTATTTGCTATAGATCATATTTCTTATTTTTCTATAAAATACATATGAAACCTGTGTTCAAAGGAAAGCTTAAATATTGGAAAAGATCTGTATTATGTGCATCTACTTTTAAAGTTGAAGTCACTTTTACTTGAGACACACACCTTTGTGTAGACAATATTAAGATCTAAAGTTGCTATTTAGCAAATTATTTTAAGACCCTTATTTAATGAGTTAATTAGATAATTGTTAAATTTGGGGCGAATTCTTATGATTTTAGAATGTGATTTCCTTGGATTAGAAGGCTCTAGTGTGACATAGTGAAGGACAAGCTAGTCAAAAATAGGTATACCTACTAAAATGACGTAGTTTAGTAGAGGTGAGGTGGCTCTGAAAGAGTCAAAGTCGTTCGGTCAGGGAAATCCCTTAAGTTCCTTTATTCTTGATGGTGATTAGCTTTTTTATGTCCCACTTCATGGAACATGGGCGTTAGTCCACCACGTGTGCACAATGCGGAATGGGTAGACTTCACACACGCATAAAGAATTTCTTCTTCAGCGTATGCAGGTGTCCTTACGATATTACCCTTCACCGTTTGAGATCAATTCTCAGTCGGTATTACGTAAGTAAAAAAGTTCGAAAAACTCATTGGTTGGTACTCCGCATATCGTGCATGCGGTTTTGAACCTGGAAGGACCTTAATGATTAATCATTGGGTTGGGTTGGACACTCAAGTGTCCATACCTCTTTGCAATGCCCCATCGACGCTCAAAGCGATATGCAATGAAGAAACAATGGAGCAGCCAGGCCGTAATCAGTTGCAATATCATACAAAAATAAACAAGAATCTCCGCTATCTGATAAGATGGATGGATCCAAAAACAAATTCAAGCACTTAACTTTTTCAACAAGATAATATAACAGACTTTACTAAAAATATTGATTTTTTACGTGGTATTTTTAATGCACATGTCCTTTCCTTCCTGCAAGCCATCTTCCTAACAAACATCTGAATCGGTTCAGCTGATTAAGCCCTGAAATAGTAGGTAACAACCATACAAACAGACAAACTTTCGCATTGATCATATTATTACTAGCAGTTTCCCGCGACTTCATCTGCTTGTAATTTTCATGCCGGTCCTTCCACGGGGTTCAAGCTAATTTGCATCAAACCGTTCAGCGATTTTACCATGAACACGTAACAGACAGTCACTTTCACATTTATAGTATTACTAGCTTTTGCCCGCGACTTCGTCCGCGTTGGAAAATCCCAAGTAAGATAGATAAGATAAGATAACATAAATGTTTAACTTTTGCTTAAAACTATAACATTAAACGGTAGACCAAAAACGAGGCAAGCTTGATACGCGAGGTCTACGATTGGGTATCCTTAACAATAAACAAAATAAGGTGCATTAAGTACAAGTTAGATAATTGACAATAAGTTACAGTATAGTAAGTAAGTAAGTAACTTACTTACTTACTTACTTAGAAGTAACATAGGATACTATCCTATGTTACTTCTAATACCTCCAAGAATACGTGTACAAAGTTTCATGATGATCGGTTAAGTAGTTTTCGCGTGAAAGCCTAACAAACAAACTTACATTCACATTTATAATATTAAGGGAGGATGTAGATTCTGTAGAACTGCCTCCATGGTCTAATGGTTAAGAGCATTGGGCTCTCGACACGGAGATCGTGGGTTCGATTCCCACGGGGGACACCTAGTGGATATGTCACTTTGTGCGGTTTTCCCCAGTTGGTTAGGACATTGCAGGCTGAATCACCGGATTGTCTGAAAAGAAAGATGATTCCGTGCTTTGGATGGCACGTTAAGCCGTTGTTCCCGGCTAGTATCTCTGGTGGTAGTAGTCGTTACATAAAAACCACATCAGAGGCCGTAAAGCGGTCTGAAAAAACTCTGACACCAGGGCTCTGCCCACACGATAAGAAGTGTAGATTTAGATTAAATTGAAATCAGTTAGCGCCCAATACAAACCTGCCGCCCGGCTTCACCCCGATCAGGACGTTCATCTCGTTGACGTCTCCATGGATGACTCCCTTCTCCAGCTCGTCCAGATGCGGCACCACCGCGTATTTGAATTCTTCTATTACCTGCAAAAAGAATTAGATAATTACTTCAAAATTAAAAATTATTATCTTTGCCTCTTACGACATCCACCGGAAGAAATGGGGTGGTCCTTTTTCTGAAGGTATAATAAGCTGATTGTTGAAATAGCGACGTCGCTGTGTGGTCCAACTAGCCCCAAATCAAATAAAACCCTTGAATATTCTTATTATACTTTATATTACTGCAAAAATTATCAAATCATTTTTTCACTTCAAAGAAACAAAAACTAACTGACATTTTTACGTTACTTCATTCTTCATAAAAACTAAAATCTGACAACAAAGGAGATTGTTATACATCATTCCACCCATTCCACCCACCAAGGACATTATTTTTAATTGTCCTTCTCTAATACCACCCACCATGAGAATACATCACAACAAAAAAACAACTCTAACCAAATGTAGTATAATAAAAACTTATGCATCTACTGGTAATAGACACATTTTTGTAATTGGTCGCTTTGTTACGGAATTCTTAAGCTTCAATGTGACTACTCGGATAAGACCATCATTTACAGGGTGTATGTCTAAAATTCTAGCAAGCGACCATTTACCGGGTGGAAGGTTGTCATCCTTGACTAAAACTAGCATACCTATTTTTATATCATTATTTACTCTGTTTACCCATTTAGGCCTTTGTTGAAGTCTGCTTAAATATTCCTTGCTCCACCTATCCCAAAAATGTTGAGTCATTCTTTGAACAAGTTGCCAACGATTCAGTCTATTCATATTTGCATCCAAGTAAGACTTCTCCGGTACAATAATTGGTGGCTCTCCAATCAAGAAATGACCCGGAGTTAATGGTAACAAATCATCAACATTGTCACTAATTTGAGAAATAGGACGAGAATTTAAGCAGGCTTCAATTTGACTAGTAGCTGTAGACAGTTCTTCATAGTTTAACATCGAATTTCCTAACGTTCTCTTCAAATGATGTTTAATGGACCGGACCCCAGCTTCCCAAAGGCCCCCGAAGTGGGGTGCTGCAGCTGGGATATAATGCCAAGTGGTTCCGTCTCGCGCAAGCTGATCTAAAATTTCGGTATTCACCGTTTTCAGCTGCCCCTTGTACATCTCCCTTAATAATTTATTACCAGCAGTAAAATTTGTGGCATTATCGCTCCAGATATCACTACAGTGTCCGCGCCTGGCTGTGAAGCGTTTAAACGCTGCGACAAAACTCTCACTCTCCAGACTGCTAACAATTTCAATGTGTATGGCACGATTTGCCATACAAATAAAAATACAGATGTAGCCCTTGTAGGTTTTGCAACCTCGACCCTTGGACATTTTTATATCTATAGGTCCCGCGAAATCAATTCCAGTGTTCGTAAAGGGTCTTGTAGGTGACACTCTTTGTTTTGGAAGATCGGCCATCAATTGCGTTCTAGTAGCAGCTCTATGACACACACAGATAACACACCTGTGGACCACTTGTTTGATCATAGTTTTTCCACCAAGGATCCAAAATCGCTGCCTAATGTAATTCAACATGAGAGTAGGACCACCATGCAAAGTTTTCTTGTGTGCTTGTGCAACTATTAATCGCGTAAAAGCGTTACTATCGGGTAACAGTATTTGATGTTTAGCGTCCTCTGGGATATATGCATAACATAGACGGCCCCCGACTCGTAAAATGCCTCTATCATCCAAGTAGGGAGTCAGTGAACGAAGTTTACTTTTCTTCTTAAGCGCTCGAGTCCCATTTATGCATACAATTTCTTCTGCGAATTCTTCTCTTTGGCATAGTTTAATGCATGTTAATAACGCTTCTTCTAATTCTTCGGACGTTAAATATTCTGGCAAAAACCGTTTGTTTGTGTATCTGAATCGTTTACATCTCGCAATAACTCTCAATAATCTTTCCAATGTCGAAAACCTTTCAAAAATTTCAGTAAAATCATTAACATCCTTAATCATTATCGTATTCAATACATTGATCGTACGTTTTTCTTCTAATGGAGCATTGACTATCAAATCAGTGGGCACCTCATGTTTTATCTCGATTTCTTCCATATGGCCAAGTTCTAGGTATTCATGCAAAACCTTGGTGTACTGTTCCTTTAAATGTTCATCCTTAGCAAGTTTTCTCTCAAGTTGCAATAATCGCCTTTCTGCCACATCTCGAGATGAACCATACTGACATGACGGATTTATGTCTTTAAATGGTAGACATACTATATAGCGTCCATCTTTATCCCTAGTATGGGTTTTAGCGCAATGTTCTTCACATTGTGTTTCTTCCTCTGACAAAACTCTTTCGTTGGTAGTGTCTGATTCTAATTCCCAGAATTTTTGAAGGACATCATCATCCTCAATGGATGCATGCATGCTTAGTGTAATTGTATAATTTTGTGGACTTTCCTTGTTATGTAATAATTGGCCTGATAAAATCCACCCAAGTCTGGTATTCTGCGCTGTAGGCGATCCATGAGGACCCTTCTTTAAACCTTCTCGAATTATGTCGCCATACACGTCCGCACCTAATAGCAGATCCACCCTTCCTGGTTTGTGATAGTTTGGATCAGCTAATTTCAATTGGTGTAAATGTGTCCAGTTCTCACTACATTCCACCTCACGCGTTGGTAATATTCGGGTGAGCGACGTTAAAACATAAGCATTCACAGGAGTACAGAAGTTGCTGTTGTAGATCGAATACGCGTTAAAGATGACTGTACTCTTTGATGATAGACTTCCACTCTCACCCAAACCATTGATAGTACAGTTAGATGGAAATTTCTTTAACCCAAGAGCCTGAACTGCAAACTCCGTGATAAATGATCCTTGCGAACCTTGATCAATTAACGCTCTCAAATAAGTGGGCTCTCCCCTCTTTGAATTAACCTTCACCACCGCTGTTGCTAACAATACATTTGTACGTCTCTTGTCTGTATAATGCGAAGCTATATAATTATTGTCACTGTTATTCAATTTCTTGACATCTTCCTGTTCTAATATTTCCCGGTCATCATTATTTCCAGAACCATCTTCGGGAATCTTCTTTTGTGGGTCTTCTTCAGGATGCAGTAGTGAATGGTGTTTTCTCCCACACAGACGACATAATGGTCGTTTCCTGCATCTAACAGCAAGGTGAAAGGGGATCAAGCAGTTGAAGCAGATGCCATTCCTTTCTATGAAACTCTTTCGTTCAGCATAAACTAATTGTGCAAAGTCCTTACAGGAATCAATACTGTGGCTTCCATTGCAAAATTTACAGGTCGTGTTGAATACAGTATGAAATGAAGTTTGTGCATTGGATCTGGGCGTATGTTTTGATGACTCCAAAACTTCTAGTGTACGAAAACGAGACTCAAGAAAGGAGCAGAGTTGCTTATATGTTGGGATTTCGTCTCCATTATTACCACTTGAGCTTACATGTTGTTCCCATAGCTTTACTGACTCTGCATCCAATTTTTCAACTGTAAGGTGCACCAATAATGTGTCCCATTCAAAGGCTGAGTAGTGTTATTATTGGGAAGTCTAGATCACAAAACGGTCGTGATGAACGCTACACTTCGTTTCACTACGTTTCGCGTCAATCACGAACGTTTTGAGATTCAGACATCCCAATAATAACGCGTTGCATGCATTATTCATCATGCGCTTTTATGATCTGGTAATACTGCGTTGAAGAAAAAAAAAAAAAAAAAAAAGTTACCATTTACCGTTTTCCGATGACATTCGCTGACTGTGTTATTGCTATCGTTGCCTTTTGCGTTTCAATAGAAATGTTCCATAGAATAAATTTGATGAAAATATATACGAGTACGTTCAACCGCTATTGCGTTGTACTCGTTTGTCGAATAGAAAATTCTTTTATCTCATTCGTTCGCATGCAAAAAGAAGCGACAGTATTATATCGAGCTGTCATGCAGATACATTATTATAATATCAGATACCACGTTAATACCGAACACGCCGGACGTTAAAAACAAATAAGTACTCAATAATGTCTTTAAAAATAGAGGATGTTGTGGAAGTGGTTATTGTTAAAAGGAATGAATATGGAATTCATAATGTTCGAATAATCGGTTCAGACTATTACGAAGGAATTTTAATACCAATTTACCACAAAAATCTATATAGTACTTGGACAGGAATTTATTATGAAGGACTCAAGGTACCTGCTCGTGTGATTAGAATGAACAATCAATTTGTGGATTTCATAGAAGTACCAAAACCATGAAAGAGCAAATAAGATATTATTTACCAAGACAAGAATATAAATAAGCATTGTTTTCCAACATTACTTTCATTCTTATAAAGACATTACCCTTATTTGCACCAAAATGAAATTCGTAAAGCAGCCGCAATCTTTAAAAGTTGAAAACCTATGTATACATTCTGAAAATGTTACTTCTCGTCATGGAAATCTCCTACCAAATACTATAAGGTGCTTAATTTGTGGACCATCAAACTGTGGAAAAACTAATTTAGTCATTGGACTTCTTCTACATGAAAATGGATTAAATTATCAAAATATTTATGTCTACTCCAAAACCTTTCATCAACCAAAGTATATATTCCTAGAGAAAGTTTTATGTATGGTTCCTAGTATATCGTTCGCCAAGTATAGACAAAATGAAGAAGTGCTAAGTCACCAGGATGCTAAAACAGATTCTGTTATAATATTTGATGATGTTGCGTGCGAAAATCAAAATAATATTAGAGATTATTTTGCAATGGGTAGACATAAAAAAATTTACTGTTTTTACTTGAACCAGACTTATAGTAAAATTCCAAAACAGCTTATAAGAGATAACGCAAACCTTATTATCCTTTTTAAGCAAGATGATATAAATTTAAAACACGTTTATGACGAACATGTTAATACTGACATGTCTTGGCTCGAATTTCGTAAATTGTGTTCTATGGTATGGAGCGAACCATATAGTTATTTAGTAATTAATAAAGATTGTCACAAAAACAAAGGATGTTACAGAAACAAATTTGATACCTTTGTTATATTTGAATAGTTGTTCATGTGAAAGAAATATATAAATGGGTGTTTTTTAATTTTTTTTGCATTACTATTTGAGTATATAAACCTGAAACACTTACTTAATAATGGAACAATCTTTAAAACGACGAATTTTTAATGCTGCTGAAGCAGTAAAGAAGAAGGTACGAAAAATGAGGAAAATGGAGAGTGACAACCAAAAAGCTTTGGAAACTGTTTTCAAACCTATAACCAATCCTCTTAATCAAATAGTTGAAACAAATAAATGTAATGCCTCAAATGATAAGTTTGAAAGGCAACAATTTAAAATTGATGATGCCATTGACAACAATTCATTTATGGAAAAAACTCTTTTAAAGAGACAATCTGATGTGAAATTTCTCGAAAATGACGATATCTTAACAAAAGATAACATATCCGATCTAGATGACAGCATTTCAAACTCGGACTATGACGGTGATGATAATACAGAACATCAAGATACAAGCAACGCATCATACAAAACCGTTGATTCGAACCCCCTTACTCCTAGTAGGAACGAATCTGCATGGTCTTTATCTTCAGAGTTTTACGATGATGTGTGAGTTATGGAGTCAGAAACGATCGTGGAAAACTCATGATGGGATCAGCTCGTGTAGCAGTAGCTGGAGACAATATTACAATAGGTGGGCAAAAATACAAAAAAACCATAGGAATAAGTGAACTGTTGTTTAAAAAAGTACCAGATATTAATGTAATAACTCAAGAGGACACCCGTAATTATAAAATGATGTTGTTGGATACGAATGCTCATAGGAGAGATTTTGATCCAAACAAACCAATAAAAAGTAACAAAGGGCGAAAATACTTGAACGTTATCAAACCACTATTCAAGCTACGCAAAGTTTCTGCAAGTACTGATAGTAGTGCTGTGCATGGAACAGGATTGCCTTCGTTGAAAAAGTGTAATAATAATAATATAGATTATGTTTATTGGGATGATCCTAATGAACTTGTCGAAAGATTAAAATTATTAATTGCTTCTCGAGATGCAGGCAACACTGGTTTAGATAGTGAAATTATATCAATTCTTGAGGAGTTGCGTGAAAGTGGTTATATTAAATAAATAAAACTGCAATAATTAGTTTGGATCATTTACAACCACTCTTTTGAATAGATCACTTGTCAAAGATGAATATTGATAAATTTGGTCACCACGTTCATAAACGACTTCGTTTATCTGAAGTTATAGACTTCACAGATAATACTTTGAAGAAAGCTGAAAACGGAGAATTTGATTTAAAATTCACGAGACTTAAAGGAGTTAATTTACCATTGACGGCTGATGATGCTGCTAACAAAGAATATGTTGATAAAGTAACTAATTTATTTTATCGCAAAAATGATTCCCTAGAATTGATAAAAGCTATAAAACCAGACTTAGAAAGATTTTTGTCTCAGTTCAGAAAGAACTATTACACGAAAAGCGAAGTTGATACTATTTTTAAATCAATACTGAAATGATTAAGCAGCAAATTGTAAATGAACTTCACAGAGCGGCTCGAAAAAATTTCTTACGAAGATCTGTGATTTTAAAAGGAATTGATGATCTATGGCAAGCTGATTTAATAGACTTTTGTTCCTTAAAAAACTATAACAAGGGTATTAAGTTTATCTTAGTAGTAATAGACTGTGTTTCTAAATATACATGGGCAGTTCCAGTCAAGACCAAAACTAAATCTGAAATAACTAATGCATTCAAACAAGAGCCATCGTCGTCCAAGAAATTTACAAACTGATAACGGAACAGAGTTTTATAACGACGAATTTGTAAATTTAATGCATGTATTTAACATTAATCACTATTCCACGTTTTCTATAAAAAAAGCATCAATTGTTGAGAGAGTAATCAGAACATTAAAAAGCAAGTTGTATCAAAGTTTTAGTTTAAATGGAAGTTACAAGTGGATTGAAGGTACTTTGGTTGATGTTTTATGGACATATAATAACTCTTCACATCGCACTACAAAGTTCAAACCGATAGAAGTCAATCATTTGAATGAAAATATCGTTCTTAAAAATATAAAAAAATCCAGCATTTCGCTTTTGAAAACAAGCAAAAATAATTTTTTTGTTGGTGATTATGTTCGAATAAGCAAATATAAAAGCGGTTTTCAAAAAGGTTATACTCCTAATTGGTCAACGGAGTTATTCATAGTTAAAAAAGTGAATGACACCATTCCAATAACATACGTTATTGATGATTTACATAATCAGCCTATCTTAGGAACATTTTATGGACAGGAACTTCAGAAAACTAAAGTTCCAAACGTATATTTAATTGAAAAAATTATTCGAAAAAAGAGAAACAAAATATTTGTTAAATGGCTAGGTCTGAATGATAACGAAAATAGCTGGATTGATAAAAAGGATGTTGTATAAAAAATTTCATTCATTAACCATTTTGTAATGCAAGGAGGAGGACTTGTTAACAGTTTGATAAATAATCTACCATTTGAATTACATTTACCTGGATATAATTATTGTGGACCAGGGACAAAATTACAAAAACGATTATTGCGTGGTGATAAGGGTATAAATAAGTTAGACGACGCTTGTATGCATCACGACGTAGCATATTCTAATTATATCGATTTGGAGAATAGACACAAAGCTGATTTACAATTACTAAGCATGGCTAAGCAGAGATTAAAATCAAATGACTCAGGAAGAGGAGAAAAACTAGCTTCTTGGATTGTTACTAAAGTTATGAAGACAAAATTAAAAACAGGAGCCGGAGTAAAAGGTTTTAAAAAAGTGGTTTCGAATATTAAATCACAACTTAGAAATTTGAAACCGAAAAATACAAAAACCGCCATTCATCTGGCATATTCATTAGCTAAAAAACTAATTTCGAGAAATCCATGTATTCGATTACCACGCATGATACCGTTACCGAAGACAGGAGGAATTCTACCCTTAATACCGATCTTTGCAGGACTTTCAGCACTGGGCACTCTTGCTGGAGGAGCAGCAGGCATTGCAAAAACTGTAAACGATTATAAATCAGCTCAACAAAAATTAAGTGAATCTCAGAGGCATAATAAGGTTATAGAATCGATTGCATTAGGAAAAGGTTTATACATTAAATCCTACAAAAAAGGTGCTGGACTGTTCATAAAAAGCCAATCAAAAAACTGAATAACAGGCTACCTAAAAGAGCTCTTTCCAACTTAGATATCATAAAGTTTGCCGAATCCATTCCATACTTCAGAGGAGTTTTTATGAAAGATGAATTACCAAAAACTCCTAAACGTATTGAGTGCGGCATTGTTAATTTAGATAATTCTGAAGGTCTAGGAACTCATTGGGTAGCCTATGTAAAGTTGAACAAATATTGCGAGTATTACAATAGTTTTGGTGATTTGAAACCGCCTTTAGAAATAGTGAAATATTTAAATAATCTAAATATCTTCTACAACTATAATTGCTATCAAAAGTTTAATACAGTTAATTGCGGACATCTGTGTCTCTCATTTCTTAATCAATTTTGGAAAAATCATATAAAATAGGATTCTCCTTTCCATTTTTCTTACTAATAACATGTCATTCACACTGTCAATAACTGGAAACACTTCAGTATTGTTAACAAATTATTCGCCAGCTTTGCAACTGGAAGGTCAATATGAATGCGCTCTATTGTATCTATCAACCTTTAATTCTATTCCTAATATTGATGCTGGAAATAATAAATTTCATTATGGTGATAATGAAGTCATTGAAATACCAGAGGGTGCCTACGAACTTCAGGACATCTACGATTACTTAAATTCGAATATTAAAGGTTCAATATTTAAATTACATTGCAATAACAATACTTTGAAAACATCGATATTTTGCACGAAAGAAATCCATTTCGAAAAAGACCACACTTTCGGAAAATTGTTAGGTTTCAATAATCATGTGCTTAAAGCAAATATATTACACGAGTCACAGCTTCCAGTCAACATTCTTTCAACAACTGTGGTGAGGGTTGAGTGTGACATAGTGAGCGGGTCATATATTAACGGAAAATCCAGCCACATTATTCATGAATTCGCTCCAAATGTGCCACCAGGCTATCGAATAATAGAAATACCTAAAAACGTTATTTACTTTCCTGTGAATCAAAATAACATAAGTTGTATCCATATACGATTACTGGATATAAATAATAACCTTGTTAATATACGCGGTGAAGACATTCAGCTATATCTACATCTTAATAAAAAATGATTGATTACAATAAATATGAACCATCACAAATTAAAAACACCAGTACCAATCTACCTATCCTCAAGGTAACACCAAAGAGGAAGAAGAAGCTGACGAAAGAAAATAAAAAATTTCTCAAACTAATTGGATTATCAAAATGAACATTCTTGATATAACCGGTTCCCCTGTTTACGATAATACCATCGATGGTATTGAATTTCATTCATATAAACCTTATGTAACCTCATTCAATAGAAATGATGAAATTCGCATTCCTATAAACCAACAAGATTTATATGTGTTACCGTCAGCGAGTACTTTATATTTAGAGGGAGTTGTGAATGTCCATAAAAGGGATACAAAAGAAAAGATTACAAATGTACAGTTCACTAACAATCCTTTCCTCTACCTTTTCCAAGACATTCGTTATGAATTGAATGGAGTAGAGTTGGATAAGATTAAAAATGCTGGAATAACAACAACAATGAAGTCATTAATATCTATGAACGAAAATGATGCAAAAATGTCTAAAACATGGGGCTGGGATATAGACGGAACAAAAAATGTACATAGTGGAAGTTTTTCAGCATCTATACCACTTTGCAATATTCTAGGTTTTGCTGAAGATTACAAAAAAGTTGTAATAAATTGTAAACACGAATTGATACTGTTGCGAAGCAATACCAATCTAAATGCTTTAAAATTACAATCAGGAGAGGTGGTTGATGATATAAAAATACATAAAATAGTTTGGCGTGTACCACATGTAAAAGTTTCAGATAGAGAAAGAATTAATTTTCTCAAGATGTTAGAAAAAGATCGACCTCTTCAATTAGCGTTTAGGAACTGGGATTTATATGAATATCCTTTATTACCAAAAACTACTAAACATACGTGGTCTATTAAAACTTCATCTCAAATAGAAAAACCTAGATACGTCATAGTAGGCTTTCAGACAAACAGGAAAAATAATGCTGCAGCAGATATGTCTCAATTTGATCACTGTTTTATGCGTGATGTTAAAGTTTATTTAAATTCAACGTATTATCCATATGAAAGTCTTAATGTTAGTTTTACTGATGAAAAAATATCTTTAATATATGAGCAATATGCAAGATTTCAGCAGTCGTACTTTGGCCGCAGAACAGAACCTTTGTTATGTGCAAAGAAATTTAAAGAAATAGCACCACTGTTTGTTATCGATTGTTCAAGACAAGTCGATAATCTGAAGTCAGGCCCTGTAGTAGATGTGCGAGTTGAACTCGAGAGCAACACAGAGATACCGGATCATACATCAGCTTATTGTTTAATTCTAAACGATTGTATTGTCGAATACAGACCCCTGAGTGGTATAGTCAAAAAGATATCATGAACGCTGATATTATCATCGTCGACTTGCAAGGCTTTAAGGATTATAAAAATGATTTTATCGTAAAAGAATTTGCAATAGCAGCTGATGAGTACACGCAGACATTTTCGATAAAACCTCCATACTCGTTTCACAAATTAACAAATTGTGAAAAGAAACAAATCAGATGGCTTGAGAGGAACCATGGAATTCGATGGAGTGAAGGATTCATCGACTATCATGAATTCAAACGCATTATTGTTCAGTATTTAACAAATAGAAAAATTTTAACTAAAGGCATTGAGAAAATTAAATGGATCCACGATTTGTGCTCGCACTGTGAAGTAGTAGATATTGGTAGTAAAGGTTGTCCAAATATTTCAAACTTGCATAAAGATTATTGTAAACTTAATACAAATTTTAATTGTATAAACCATCAAAAAGCATGTGCATTGAATAATGTTGTCTGTATAAAAAAATGGTATGTGGATAATCATATAAACTTTTTTGACTTATTTTAAATTTAAATAGGTAATTGTTGTATACAGAAAATAAAAGACATATAGAATAATTTAAGGTTTTTATTTACTTAATAATTATTTCTAAGTATTTAATACAAAGTTTCTTATAAGTACTTAATAAATCCTTATTAAAATATTACAATACGTTTAAATGTAATCTAATTATGGCATAGGCATAATTATGTTCATGATTATATTCTCAACTATACACAACTAGGTACTACTCACAATTTCCACATATTTTTTTTGATATTCTGTTCACTAAAGATTCAGTCTGGTCCATTATTTCATCGAACGGCTCCAACACAACATACTGCGAGCTGATTACCGCGTTATCATTGTCGCTATCGCTCATCTCTGTAGACTCGTTCAAATCATACACCCTGATTTTAATCACTCGATGACCTTTCCTTTCACATTTTGTCTTAACATATGAAGCCATCAGTTTGTTTGTTTTTTTGCTCGGAACATAGATGATTCTTCCACTCTTGGCTTTGCTGATTGCAATTTTCTTTTTCTTTTCGTTTACATCAGAAATAGGTCTGTTGGCTAACTCAGGATATTCTTCATCAAAGTTTTCCAGGGGGTCCTGTGCATGTCCAAGTTGTGAGTCGAAGGGGTCTAGAATTGTATCGAAATGAGAATACATCTCCATTCTATTATTTACTTTCGAAAGAACTGTATTTGTTGAAGAGAATAAATTAAATGAGAATTTTTCAAGTTGTTTTTAAATGCACTCAATTTAAGAAATATGATACTAGAGTCATTGGATCATGCAGGAACATGTGCGCAATTCCTACCAAACCAGTTTCGACAAGTTATAATAACCGTTTTTGCAATATGCATACTTGCAAAATCCTATCTAGGTAGAGTTGGATTTTGATGATTTTGCATAACTTTAAAGGTGTATTCAGACAACGAAACTACATGACTTTCCCTAACGAATATGGGTCGTAAAGTTATTTAATTACACTAGAAATATCCCTAGTCTCGCGCTAAAGGACCGGAGAAAACCAAACCTTTTTTTTATGTTGATAAATTTGTGTGGTACGAAACCCTTGGTGCGCGAGTAGCGCGATTCGCACTTGACCAGTTTTATTAAAGCAATTACGTTTAGGTAAATATTACACTTTAAACGCCTAGTAAATAATTGATAGCAAAAAAAAAACAATGAATGAATAAAAAAAAAATTACGTGATACCTATTTAATAAATTAATGAGATAGAATAAAAACAATGAAGCATTTTAATAAGACTATACAATCCTAAAGTAATTTAAATTCTGAAGAATTGAAATTTCGCAACATGAAAATGCCAATCAACAACAGGAAAATAAAACACAGTAACGAATACCTACTAGGTTAGGTATACATTATAATTAGGTTGATAACTGCAAGATGGTTTGCAGATAAGAGTCAATTTGCAGCTATACTTTACGTTCGCGATAAAAATAATCTGTATCTGATTAATATCTAAGTAACTTAACTTCCTATAAAACTTCTAAATTTCAAATCAAAACTTAATCGGTTAACAAAGCCTAAAACGATTTAAAAAAAACATAACAACGTTGATAGTCTTGCAACATTATAACATTTTCATAATAAAAACGTGTTATTTCAAGCATATTAAGTAAGAATAGCTGAAGTCTCTGCCTGCCCTAGAGGGCATGATCATCATGTTTGTTTGTATAATATCTTAGCTTTCAATGTGAATTTGCCTGACATGTTAAGCAGTCATCTTATATTGTTTGTTATGAATGATTCAAAACGGACTCAAAGTACTTTGTATTGACTATAAGCATAGCATATTCTTACAGCTGAACGGGAATATTCCCCGAGACGCAGTCACAGATATTCTCATAACTCAGAAAATCCGTGGAAGTTGTTTATTATTATTGTGTTTAAGGCAACAATGAAAGAAGTAATCATAATGTACTTTAATAAATGATACTTTAATAGCGGAACAGTACCCAACTTGATAAACGGAAAGGGTGAGGAGCTGAGGACTTGAGGAGGTTGCACAGTAGCATTTTAGTTTAGAAAATGTTGTTCTACACAGTCAAGGCCTTGTTCAAGATGTTCTCAGGTCATTATAATTATAAGCGTAGGAGAATATTACTCGTTTATACGCCTGATAAATTTCGTGAGCAATAAATCTTTTTATGATAAAAGGTATTGAATAAAAAAAGGCAAAAAAAAAATATGTTGACAGCATTATATTAGTATGTATCATAAAACTGCATATTTGCATATTTTTTTTTAAACAGCACCACAGGCGATGATCGCTAAAATGCTTATGTAAGATAAAACTCGTATACCTAGACTACGCGTCACCCATATCATTCAGTCCGGCTCGCGCGAGTTTACGTGAGGGTGACGTACATCGACTCTTTTATAAAGCTATTGTTACTAGTTCTGTTTACAAAATACATCAGTGTACAGCGGTCTTGTGAAAATCGCGCATTTAAATATCGATTTCTAAATCGCGCTATTAAAGTTTTTAAAAATTTTAGTATATATACCAATTTGAAACAGTTTCTTATGGACTGGTTGAGGAGAAAAGTATTGTAGGGCTTGGCCTACCTTGCTGTACTTAGTACTCTCAACCATGTCTGGGGATTGAAACCTAACAAAAAGTACGGTCTGGCCAATCGGAAACTTGTTACTAGTAATATCTCAATGAAAATGAATATGATTGTATAATTGAATTGAATTGAATTTGTTAAAACAAAAAACTCTTAGGGGTTTCCTCCAATGTGCGATAAGAGCGATTAAGGTACCTTGCACAACTTCCGAACACAAACAAGTACGAGACCGAGCAAGGTACCTGAAAGCACAAAGCACGTGGGGTTTTTTGCTTCACTTAGAAAGAAATCACTAGAACGAGGAGAACGAACAATTTCTCATTTCATTTATCGTTTTAATTACTTACTTCAAACGAAACATACATTTGTATATTGAAACATAGCGGGATAAAACGGTCAACGAATTTTCTGATTGATAAACAGAACGATTAATTGTCATCGGAAAACGAGTACAACGCGAAGCAACGGAAGCTGCTGAACTTATACAGTTTGATCTATTGAACAACGGAATAGCCAACGGTAGCGATAATATAATTTTCTGTTCGATAAACAGACCGATTATTATTGGGAAACGATTTGGTACAACCTAATTTCTTCAACGCAATATTACCAGATCATAAAAGCGCATGATGAACAACACAAGCAGCGTTTTGCTTGCAAGTCTTGCAACGCGTTGTTATTGGGATGTCTGAATCTCAAAACGTTCGTGATTGACGCGAAACGTAGTGGAACGAAGTGTAGCGTTCATCACGACCGTTTTGTGATCTAGACTTCCCAATAATAACACTACTAGGCTGTAATACCCATGTTCTTTAACGTGCTCAAACATTCATTTGTTGTATCTAACAACAGCTTGATGGTATTGGATCTCACAGTAGATATCACCCTTTGCGATGTCAGTCTCTTTAGTATGGAGTTAACAAGAAACCTTTTGTTGTTATAACGCTTATTAAGTACGGTCCATGCATAGTTGTAGTTAACATCCGTCACCGGTATATGACGCAAAAGAGCTTCGGCTTCACCAGTCAAGCTTGATTTTAGATAATGCAATTTTTGTACGTCTTTTAGGGATTGGTTTTGATGAATGAGAGAATAGAACATATCGTGAAAGGGCAACCAGTCTGAATAATTTCCCGAAAAGCTTGGTAGACTAATTCCAGGTAACTTTATATCAACAGAAGACATAGGTTGCTGCAAAACTGGTGTTGATGGGCTTGCGTTCGGTGTAGAATACTCTAATGCACCCAATTTCTCTTGTTTTTCTAACATTTCACACTTTGCTAGTGTGTACATTTCTTCTCCTCTTGAATAGTAGTCTTCCTTAGTATAGTCATCATCTTCTATACCCTCCTCATTAATAAGAGTCATGTGGTTCTCCATAAATTTTGTCCATTTCTCATCTAATAACTTCAACTTTACTTGGACATAAGCCTTACTCCATCTATCTTTAGGTGTTTTCTTGAAATTTGTGAGCGACCTTTCTAGTTGTTTCAGTAACTCATCTTGCTGCCCTAGAAGATCGGCTGCCATGATGTTGTATTTTTATTGGAACAACTTTGATGGAAATCTGTGTACTTATATCTGCTCTATTTCACTTCCAACCAACTTTTCTAAGTTCCTTCCTATTTGCTTGACACACAAGAAATAAACATCGACTAAGTCCCAGGACACTTTATTTTAACGGTGACTGTACCTTTCCACTGTATTCTAACGATTACTGTACTTTACTTTACTCACTGTTACCAAGTCAAATCCAATACAATGTCACTCACTGCAATCCATGTTTTTTATGTCAATGTTCACTATTCACTAATTATGCACTTGGCTATCGGTCACACACACGCACTTCGCGGTTGCCGGAATCAATTTAAGACCGCGACGCGACTACCGATACCGGTATCACTTGCTACCGCGACGCGAACTTTCCAGTATCCGGCTCGAAGGACCATGTTGAAATAGCGACGGCGCTGTGTGGTCCAACTAGCCCCAAATCAAATAAAACCCTTGAATATTCTTATTATACTTTATATTACTGCAAAAATTATCAAATCATTTTTTCACTTCAAAGAAACAAAAACTAACTGCTACTGCTTCCGGATAAACCTCCGATGGTTTTTGGAAGTTCAATTGTCAAATCGTTTGTAATTTGTCATACAATAAATAAATAATAATAATAATAATAATAACTGACATTTTTACGTTACTTCATTCTTCATAAAAACTAAAATCTGACAACAAAGGAGATTGTTATACATCATTCCACCCACTGATGATGTTTTGTCTGCCATTGCCAGATCTTTCTTACAATACTTGAAGATTGTCTTATTTGTACACACGGCGACTTACGCACCCTATATACCCATAACTACACTACGTACAAAACACAAAATAGTGCGGTAGAGAGCTTGCATAAACGCGGCTGCCGGCGCGGGCGCAGCGTGCTGTGAGACGAAACAACAACAACATACCGCACCCTCTCGCACGATTCGCAGCGTTCAACTTCTAATAGTTCAAAGTCCAAACAGGGTAACTTGACCTGTCGCCGTGTGTACATAATAACTTTACCATGAGAGTAGGGCTGTGCTACAGTCGGAAACGATAAGACTGGCCGTCAACCACAAATATGCAAGACAGCAAGCGAAGAAATAATCCACCAATGAGAGCGCATAATTTTTCATATGACGTGATCAAGCGAGCGCGCTATTGGTGAATATTATTTCCTCGCACCCCACTTCACTGCCTCTTTAGTTATTGTTCTGAGGCTGCCTCTATGCTATGGTAAAGGTCAAGGGCTGATGAAAATGGTTAATGGAAATAAAGTACCTCCTCAGCAAGGTCAAGATTCTCGCCATCCTTGATGACGTACTTGAACTTTTCCAGGTCTGGCACTTTGCTCAGCATCCAGATGTGCTCGCGGGAGAACAGCCCAGAGTGATTGAAGTGCTGCAAAACCATTATAGAACGCGTTTATAAGGGATACTCATCAATGTATTACTTTGAGAGAGTTGGAGGCGCGTTGCGGAGAGGTATGGGCAATCAATCATGAGGGGTTGGTTCGAATCTGCACGAATGACATGCCATGTACCAATGAGTTTTTCTAACTTATGTACGTAATACCGATTGCTCTCAAACGGTGAAGGAAAACATCGTGAGGAAGAAATTAGGATGTGTATGTGAAGTCTACCAAACCAATACGCATTGGGCAGGTGTGGTGGACTAACGGTACATACACTCTACTTGAGAGCAGGCCTGTGCCATGCAGTAAGACATAAATAGAATGATGATGCTTGATCACAAATGCATTCCATACCATAATAACGACTGTAAAAAAAACTCTTCCATAAATAGCGTTGAACAAACAAAACTATCCATATAACATCCGTTACATACAATTCATTACGTTCTACGTTCTAACACAATAGCACATGCACATTACAGTCAAGGCCTCTATTGTTAGACTCATGAAGTCTCGTAAATCATTCAGTTTACGTACTTACTACGTTGACAACTAGAGTTATGCCAGAGGTCTGATAAAAGCGGTGTTGTTTGTGTTGTTCTCATTAGATTGCAGTTGTTGATATCTTAACGACTCGGTAATTAACAGATTCATTTCCTTTTCTTTCTGTTATCATTTTGTTTACGTGCATTTGTTTATTACAGTAGTTAATAAATCCGCTGATACACCATCTTATGTAGCAGAATGTTTCAAGGTTTCAATTAAGTAATAATTAGGGACCTTCTTAATAATATTATCATTTAGGACTTATGAGCTGAGATAATCCACAAAAACAAAAAAAAATATGGACTTAAGGAACTTCTTGAACTTAGCATTTTTTTGGACTCCAATCACTGGAATTCGGCTAAGAGATATTATTTAAAATTACACGTCTTCAAAGTTATTTAAGTATACAAAACCATAGATAATCAGTGGCTCTATCAGCAGTATTAATAGTGCTTTAAGTACCTAAGTGGACTAAGGGACTTTTTGAACTTGGCCATTCATTTGCTGACGGTTTTTCAGACAGTCAAACTGAACAACTTTCTGTATGGGTATGGGACCAACAACGAAATCGCGAAAAAAAAAGTGCTGTCCCGTACATTTGGGTCGAGTAAGTTTATAAGTTTGCAGTTTTATGTGGAACAGCATGGGAACAGCAGATTTTTTCCCGTCCCATAAAGAAAGTTGTTAAGTTTGATGGTCTGATTATCCCCCTAAAAAACCGTCAGTGTATAAAAAGACCTTGTAGTCACTCCGTCTGAGTTGTAGCTATAATATTCAAAGCTATTATAATGCAAAAATTAGTTTAAAAGTTACCAGGCATTCATAAACACAAAAGACTAACCTGCAATTTATTGTCCAAGTTAGCAACAAATTCCCCCAGTTGATAGAACAGAGCCTCGGCATGGGGTGCATCCTTCATCAACGCTCCAGGCACATACTCCAGCAGTCTCACAACGTGCTGCTTCCCCCCGATCGTCTCCATGGAGTGAAGGTGTCCGAAGATATTACGGATTGGCTTCGGGCAGGTCACTGAGCGAGCAGCTGTTAGGAATTTGGATTTAACTAATTACTTTTGAAAAGGTTTGAAAGGGTTTTTTTTTTTCGGTCTTCTTCTTATCGTGTGGCCATTGCCCGTAAGAGAAGCTAACTGCATTAAAGGGAATATTTAATGCAGTTAGGTCATTTATTGGTGCTTTAAATATCAGAAGATGGATAAGTGAACGGATGGATTTCACATCGGAATCTTTTGAACTGCAATTTTGTCTAAAAATATAATTTTGAACATTTGATGCTAATCAATAGCAGATATGCTATTAATGTCCCATACTGTAGATACATACTATTGTTCGTTCATCAATAGTACTCAATATTAATGCCACTTTTAATTACCTATTGATAGTATCGGTAGGTACGATAATAATACAGATAATATACTAGTTTTTAGGGTTACCAACCTCTGACAGCAATTGACCAATAAGGCAATGACTTGTCTCTACTAATCAAAATTGAACCTACGTGGTTTGGCCCTCCCTGCCATTTATTCGTGAGAGGTGACCGTTGCCCTGCAGTGGGATTATACAGGCTATCTCCAAGCATGCTGTTGTAGCAATCACTATTTTGAGTTTTCAATGAAATTGTGTGTATTTCAGCTATTACATTAAAGTCTCGGCTCATTTACAGCCCTCGCCTAACACATCGACAGCAGCAACGAAATACTTACTCAAAAAATTCATAATCTCGTTCTGAGCCTCAACGACTCCAACATTCGTTGAGTCCATCGAATTCATGATCTTCAGCACGTAACCGTCAGGGGAATGGTTGGTTATCAAAGGGTTCTTCATGTTTGGATCCTCGACAATCTTGTAGTTCTTATCGTCGTAGCCATTTAGTTCGGTCAGCTCGAGCACTGAGATCCCATAGAGGCGCTCCGCCAGGAGTTTGACTCCTTCATGGTCTATCGTCGGGTAGATCAGCTGACCTGGTTCTAGTACTGCTGATGTCATGTTTAGGTTTTGTTTCTGTTGGAAGAGAGTTTCTGTTGTATTGTTATTATATCGTTAAGCCGTTGGTCCCGGCTACTATCTCTGGTGGTAGCAGTCGTTACATAAAAACCACGTCAGAGGCTGTAAGGCGGTCTGAAACACTCTGGCACCTGCATGCGTAACATGACAGAGGTGAGAGCGCCATAGATCATAGGACATAGGACATAGGATCTCACTCAAATTTGACGTTTAAAAGTGACCTGTGTCGCTCTCACCTCTGTCATGTTACGCTTACATGATAAGAAGAAGAGAATATCCAAAGTATCTACGTATCGCTCCATGAAGTAAATGATTTTGACATTTACTTTGACTTTAGACAACTTTGTCATGGATTAGTGCCATTGACCTTAAATACTACTATAAAATATCTATGATTAGTGCTTTCGAGAAATAGCCTAAAATCCTCAATGCTGAAATCGTTATTTCTGACAGATCCTTGTTTAGATCATTAATTTTTGTATCTAATGAAAGTTTCTTAGTTCGATAGTCTGAAGCACCCCTATTAATATTACTACTTTCTTTTAAACACTGTAGAATTTAAATTATTTAGGTCAAGATCTAGGAGTCGATGTACGACTGTTAAACGAAGAAATTTAATATAATAGGACTGTTACATAGGGACCTATAATAATATGTATAATAGGTAAGTACTTAGTATTGTTTATTTAGTCGTCGTCGTCGTTTATATGTATAGGACGTAAACATTAATGCGTTACATTATCTTAGGGGGTGCTTCAGTCTTCAGAACCATCAAACTGAAAACTTTCAATATGGAACTTCTTTTTCTCGATTTCAAAGATTGCTCCGTACAGTACCTACATTAGAAACTAAAAAAAGACTGGCGAACGAACGGACTCCGAGCAAAGACTTCTATTAACTCCGAGGTGAACACCATAAGTGTTCCGCAAGAGTTTTGCCAATTTTGGTACGGACCACTAAAATATAGAAAGTCTTATAGAAAGTTGTTCAGTTTGATGGTCTGATCAACCCCTTAAAAAACCTAAATACCTATATACCTAAGTATTTTCAGCGAACTAAAATACATTAACGCGGCCTATTATATAGGTATTTCAGAAACAAAACATAGCAACTAGATAATGGTCGCTAAAATCATATTTTCCTTGATGTGGTGATGTAATATATAAAGTATATAATATTATCTAATTTGTGTGTTTAGTTGTTTACAAGGTAGGTGGCGCCCCCTGCTAGAGTAAGTACTATCACATGATGCGCGCGCGCCGGCCGGCGGATTAACGTTCTTGTATTGAAGCAGTTATGATACTTTGAAGTTATTTATACTACGATATCTATCATAAATAACTATAAATCTTCACTTCTGAATTGAAACTAGGTATTAAGAAATTATAATAAATTATTACAAACTTTTAAATAGCTTAGCATAAGATTTATGAACACAAGACTATATTCCGCCAGGAGGTGGACAGTGATATTCTAAATACGACATTAATCAGAATATTCATATTTCACCAGAAATATTCACACAATTTTTTTAAGGTACCTATCTACCTACTGACAAAGTGGGAGGCGGACGGTTAAACTAACAGAACTGAAAATAATAATATACATGAATAATTCCTTATTTACTTCTTTGAAGAATAATAATGGACTCTTTAACACCAAACACTAGGTACTGATGCAAATATTATGTTATAAATAAGTCAAGCATCCTTTTGTGGACATCCATTTTTTTTTGCAGAACTAGTTCATAGATAGCACTTCCCAAAAAAGATTAAGTACCTCTAATTCAACCCCTAACAGTTAGTAAAATGTCTACGAGTCATCTTTAGTTTTAACTGTAATTTATTTATAATTTATTTTGACATTAAAAAAATATTATTCATTTTCAAAAGCAAATAACACATTTTAATCTAGATACTTTCTAGAAGCACTCTCAACTAAGTATATATTTTTTTATTATTATTTAGTTATTTATTTTAGTAAAAAACACAATAAAAACAAAATATGTCTCACCACACAATCACGAGTCGTAGCACTAACTGAAAGTACTTGTACAAACAGAATAGATCGCGGCGAGGAGCTGCTATCTGATAAACGAGATGATTATGTTATTACGTGTCGTGTTTGTTCGTCATATACCTCTATTACTATCGCTAAGGGTATTATTGTCATCGTTATTTTAGCCGTAATATCTCCTACACCGTTCGCCGTTCCAAAGCGCCTGGAAATAGATAAAGGACTTCTTAAAGGAAGACAGCAAATCACCTACGATTATTCTTATTGTTGCTTGAAAAGCAGACCGCACTGCTCAGCTAAGAAAGATGTTGAAGATAATTTCAACACTTTCTTAGCAAATACAAATTAAGCTCAGCTCTGAAAAGATTTCTGTCAGCAGATCCATGACAGTTTACACACGTGACTTGATAACAGTGCACTTGATGAGTATTAAGTTTAGTACATTATATATATACTTTCATTTTCTTCGTAACTTGGGTTTCTCACTGGGCAGTTTGGGCACTCCTATTAAAATGAGCACATAAAGAATGTTTTGTTTGTAATATAGAGCCCTTCGTGGAATATAGTCATGAGCATTATGCTAAAACTAAAAATGCCCTTTTTTTCTTTCTTTTATTTGCCTTATTTCAATTTTATGCAGATAATCACGGCACAGTAAACCTATCAGAGATATCTTTACCATACCAATCGCAAGAGTACAGTCAATAAGTTAGCTGTTTTGAAAACCAGTGGACGCTACTGTATGACATATCAGATCGCTATGGCCATCGTCGCGTGACACGTAATAGCGCACTGGTCGTGTCACTCCGTGACTTGTCACTTTGACAGATTGCCGCCTGACAAACAATATAATGGGAAATATTTTGTGTGACGATGACGTCACTATTTAGTTGTGCCTGTATGATCAAACACTTGATACTACACGATAATTTGGAAACTTAGATTCAAGCAAGCGAAAATTCTTGGTTTATGATTGGAATTCTGATGCCCAAGAAAGTCAATCCACATTGGACACGAGTGGTGGACTAACATAACCCTCCTTGAGGTAGGCCTGTGTTCTGCAGTAGGATGTTTATAGTCCTCATAGTGATGATGATGATTAGAAGAGAAAATAGGGAAGACAGGAATACGAAGACCTAGACAGAGTTAACTAGCACAGGTGAAAGAAAAGGTTGATGTATCTTATCAGGAACTCGAGGCACTGGCGGAAAAAGGACAGGATATTGGTAAATACTCCACCGACAAGAGCGATGATGATATCAGATTAGATTAAGAGAGCGTTGACTGGGATTTTTGTGGGGAAATTGTTTAGCTTTAGATAGGATTTTACAATTGGCTCCTAGTAGTAAATTAACATTGGTTCTAGGACTTAAATATTATATAAAATTTAAGATGTCTGCATGACCCCCACTTTTTATGTACGTATCTTGTAGAACACATCCACGAGAATATTTTTGGTTCTATAAATTTTCGACATAGGACGCACCATATCCGAGATATAACATTTTTAATACTAAAGTCCCTTGTAACCGGTACGCAGTAATGCCGGGTGACGTCACACGTGTCCGCGGGGCATTTTATTTTCAAGCACACTTCAAAATTCAATAACTTTAGAATTACTGGACCGATTTTCAAAATTCAAAAAGTATAATCATTGGTAAATAATAAAGAATAAAATGAAGCACAGTTTTAACGGATTTGCCGTAGCATTACGGGACCTCATTGGCTTCCCGCGTCAGATTTCACAGGTATCTACAATTAAAAGGTCTCTTCGAAGAATAAATTTTCTGGTAATTTATTATAATTATCAGAATGCCTCACGCAAATGTGTTGCGGTACGCTCATGGAAGTCAGTAGCAGGGTGTAACAAAACACCCTAGTAATATTCAAGGGGGTGCTTCAGACCATCAAACTGAACAACTTTCACTATGGAGCCAACTTCGAAATCGCGAGAAAAAAAACAGCTGTCCCATACATTTTAGTCGATTCGGTACAGCAGTTTTGTATGGGACAGCAGATTTTATTTTTTTGCGATTTCGAAGTTGGCTCTATAGTGAAAGTTGTCCAGTTTGATGGTCTGAAGAGCACCCTTGAGTATTACTAGGGTGTTTTGTTACCCCCTGTATTAAGACAGACCTTAAACTACGTTGCTCAATGTTGGTACCAGCTCGGTAGACACTTCGTGGTTCTTCCCTCCAATTGTCCACAGTTATAAGTAGTAGCAGCGAGTACCCCTGAGCAACGCCTTATATTTGTAATTGTCAAAAAAATAATACTTGGTCTTTAGTATAGTATGTGTCCTATTGGGATATAATTATTCTGTTAGTTTGTTAGCAAACCTAATTTGGAGGCTTGGCTGTGCTGGGGTTCAGAAACATCTAAGTTAGAGACAATATTGTTAATCCTGCGGGTTGTTGACTTGCCGTCTGATAAGATCAAAATAACGTTGAGATAACTTTCTGATACGGTGCGAGAGGAAAATTCATAAACAATTCTCTTGATATTTTTATCAGTGAAAGTTTTTTTTGAGATTTTACCTTTCAACGTCTTAAAATACCTACTTATAATAAAAGAGAAGGCTGGACTGGTCTAGCCTCTCGGGTCTGCAGCACTGAAGAAAATTTATAAGAAATATAGCAATACGAATACCAAAGTTCGTACTGAACAACAGCTGGAGCAAACCGAGCAAAGCTCGTGACATCATCGGAGCCCTCACCAGACACTACGCCACGGGCACGATGATGCACAAGATGAAGCTCATCCTGGATCTCACAACATGCGGAGAGGAGGAAGAAACCATGTAACACCCTTGTGACTGCTGTGTCTTAGTAGCTAAACGCATGTGCCGCCTGGGAGATGGTTTCCCAAAACCGGGAGATTACAGGTTTCTTCCCCTCATTTACTACGTTTTTGACGGGTGAAGAAATAAATATTTAGGGGACCCATTGGGTCGAAGTGTTGCTGGCTTGCCATGATAAGATAAGATCAAACATTCTTAACTGAAACTCCCTTTTTTACCCAGTATCAAATTCTAATGAGATGTGATTATGCTATTTTAGGTATATAATATACCTATACCTATGTAGAAAATCGCAGGTGTGGATATAAAATATTATTTGAGTTTCGTTCCATTTCTAAGAGAAGATACGAGTATAATAAAATTTGATTGAAGTAATCGATGATCGTAGATCGTAGTTGTATATTAGAAGTATTTTTGCCTGAGAATAAATTTAATTTTAATCAAGAAAGAAAATTCAGTTTCGTGCGGAACTCGAACCCAGAACCTGCTACTAGCAATAAATTCTAGTTTAATTTGGTTTCTTAAGAAAGCAATTTTACCCGGTGATAATTGGTAGGTAGCCCAGGCAGGTGTCAGTAAGATCGAATTTATTGTTTGTATCCTGTTTGTTTATAATTTTTGATAAACAAAATCACGGAACTTTTTTTTCAACTTCACACCTTATCAATCAAGATTGTGTGAACATGTTCAAGAGTAGATAAGTACATAGCGTTGGTTCTACCAAGGCTGCCAACTAGAGAAATATGTAGGAAGAAGTTAGGAAGGTAGGTACTATGAAACTTAGAGTGAGCGCAGACTAGAGACAAAACAGTTGTAAGACAGACTACCGCTGTACTAAAGCTATGAAGCTGCGCACACTTGCAACAAAAAGTCTCATAGACTAAACTGTCTACGAGCAGGGACTTTGAGGGAAAAAAACCGGCCAAGTGCTAGTCGGACTCGCGCACGGAGGGTTCCGTAGTAACGTACAATATTATCAAAAATTTTGTTTTTTTCCGGGATCCTTAGCACAAGCCCAACACACACTTGATCGGTTTTAATTTTTTTGTTTTACCATAGATAGTATGCATAAGTATTGTCGTTTTTGCGATACAGCAAAAACAAAAACCGCAGTACCTACCGATTCGACTAAAATGTATGGAACAGCAGATTTTTTTAATTTTTTCTCCATGTTGGCTCTATAGTGAAAGTTGTTCACTTTGATGGTCTAATCTAAATCACCCCGGGTGTTTTATTACAGTACCCTGTAATTGAAGACAAATTGAAAAAAGATTGGGAAAACCCCAAATGCACATCCCTATTATTATGATAGCCAACTTGGTGCTAAAATTGCTGAATGCGTCTGCATAACTTGTGATAGATAAGCTCATCACGTCGCGTGGGGTCAACGGCATTATAACAGAGTGATCAATGATTCTTTATTTATAACCGCAAGGAACTCTGATAATAACAACAAGAATTTTCATCCACATTACAACGCCATCTATGATAATCTTACAAAACTAAAGACCCGTTTTGCTTTGCGCGCCATCTAAGGTATTTTTGTGGAACTAGATCGTAGAGGTTGAGTTGAGGTTGGTTGGTTTTGTATTAGTACTGCTACTCGACACTAGGTGTCGCTAGTGCGCGCCGTTAGGATTAGTTCTGCTATTTGTTCATAGATGGCGGTAAAGTATATTATATAATGAAAGTAATAATTATTGTAATAAAAAGTTGTTCGATTGAAATAAGTTTTTTTTAAACACAAAGTAGGATATTTATAATTTAATAGGATTTAAATTAATATTTTATGCTAGGATACAAAATTATAAACTACTAAATTTACAAATTACTAAATTTTTCTTTTTTTTTGTTGTAACGAAATAAAATAACAAATACTTACTTCACATTTCAAAAATCTTATTTAATAATGGTTATTTCATAACTATTAAGAAATATGGATTAAAAACTGACAATTAAATGAAGCTCCAGTCCATTTGGTTAGTAAACTATCCAGTTATTGCCAGGCCGCTGCCCACCCCCGCAATGCCCGCACGTGCCTTTCGTAACTCACTTAGGGTTCTTTTTAGAAATGGTTCAAAAATTTTACAAATGGACATTATTTGTGAGGTAGGTAATGATAGATTTTTTGTGTTGGATTTATTAATTTTTTGAGGTTTTATTTTTAACGAGCTTATAACCCGCGATGTCGTCGCCCGCGTTGTATTAGGTGTCGATTTTCAAAAAATTCTTTCTTAGTGCACCCCTACATCGTCTGTAGAATGCATATTCCTCATGTTTCTTTCTTCAGCGGTTTCGACTGTGCGTTGTGTCTGTCAGTCAGAGTCAGACAGTCACGGAACCCTTTCATATGCAAACAACAACCAACACCCCCAACAATTTATCGAAGTTTGGCGGAAGGCCATATAATTTGAGACCCAGACATAGAGGTCCCATACATGAATGAAACTTAGTAATACGGAGTGAAACAAAATTATAATTTGGTTGTAATCTGTACAAGTTGGGGGAAAGGTATTCAAATGATATCAGCTTATGATACCTTTTGTATCAAGTGTGTGAAACTCATAATCTTTCTTATTAGACAGTACAGCAATTTTGTATGAGAGAGATGATTTTTTTTTCGCGTTTCCTGAGGTAGTCTCCATAGTGAAAGTTGTTCAGTTTGATGGTCTGAGTCCACCGTTTCAGTATTTGCTAGGCTGTCACTTACACCCTGTAAACTAATATATTTTTAATTTGGATTCCTATAGACAGACTAGCGCCTGTGTCTCTGTGAGTACCGAGACGATCTCATCATCATCATCATCAGCCTATAAACCTCCCACTGCAGGGCACAGGCCTGCCCTCAGGTAGTGTGTATGGGCGTCTGTCCACCACGCGTGCCCAATGCGGATTGGTAGACTTCACATACAGCTCAGAATTTCTTCTTCAGCGTATGCAGGTTTCCTCACGATGTTTTTCTTCACCATTTAAGGGCAGTCTATTAAAACCTTTTAGTTTATTAAAAGTAGTATAGCTATAATTGCATTCACCTTACATCCCACGTTTAAAATCACTTCAAAACAGTCCTACGCTCACAAAGAACCAACAAGGAACAGAAAAAAACAACAGAAATTTAAAAAGAAAACGTCGAAACAGACGCGAGCGGAAATCTCAAATTGGATTTCAAAAGTTCTCTCCGACAGAGACGGTCTTATATCTTAATGTATAAGTTAGACGGAGAAAGAGAAACGTTTGAGAGCACAAAAGCCATGTAATTGTAGACAATGATGACTGAAAAAGACGTGTCCTTTTACCAAGATTGGTATCTACCAAGTGTTTCGCCCGCGGACCTACCACCCAACTTAACTTTGCTGCTATTAAACTCAAGTTCTCCCCTAAATCTTACCTTAATAGTAAAATAACAAAGTCTAATTTATATCTGTATGGAATTTACCATCTCGTAGATGTAAGTTGGTAATGTATAAGAGACTTTGATAACGTACGTGGCGCGTGAAACAAGGTTTTGTCAAAGTATAATTTTGTACCAATTTATTAAGAGCTCTGGTTTGATTTGAAACTGTGTTTGTAGAAGGTTTTAGTTAATTGGTTTCTTGAAAGATAAGATGAAGTTACAGCTTTTGAACTTGTAATTTGTTATCTTAATTTAATTAAGTCCTGTAGAAACAAAATGGCAGTGTCGTCACGCAATTTTCAATCTCTGTTGCAAAAAAACAGCAACCCATTTCTTGAAATGGGCGTGAAACCACTGAGGGAAAGGGTATCTTTTGCAGGGTTGTTGTAGGCAATAGGCTACATATTACCATTTGAAACCTAGGTCATTCCATCCTTAATACGTTAAAAAGTGAACCTTGCTACCTAGATGTGTGGGGACTTGCTACAGATGTCAACACCCACAAGTTATAGCAAAGATGCCAACAGATGGCGATACCGTCGCTATCAGAAATATGCTCCATACAAAAACAACGTTCATCCTAAATACGTAACTCGAGACATAAATCACGCAAGAGAAATAATCACAGAGATTTGATGTATATACAAGGTCCAACTTAGAACTGTTGGACCACGGCCGGTCCCCAGGCATCACACCTAGCCTGGCGGAAGTACTTCCCTTTTCAATGGAGGAACATTTCCAAGTAGCGCCTCCATAAATGTATGAGCGATTGGACACTGTCTTGATCCTACAATAAGAAAATTTTAAGATTCAGGCTAGAAGGGAAAATAGAGAAAGAGATCTCCTGAATAGTAGAAGGCCTGTACATTATACAAGGAGAAGATAGGAGTCATGTCGTATCAGCAAGTGAAGCTACTTGCGAACGGAAAATAGGCAGAGATTCGCGACTTTTGGAGTGGAGACCATGGGTACCAGGGGTCCTGATGCCTGGAAGCTGTTTAAAGAAATAGCTTCTAGGCTGATTGATGTTACAGGTGATAAGAAGGATGGCGCGTACCTTGGACAGCGTGTCGCCATACAAAAAGCCTTCTTGGCCTTTATTGGTGTGTTTTATCTATGGTTTTATCTTGAATTGGTGTCTTATCAATCTATGATCCGTGCACCACCTATAGATTATTAATATACCTATTGATTTTTTTTTGTTTTTTTTTTTTTTTTTTTTTTAGATTAGATTTAGATCTGGTTCATTTCCCTTTTCCTTTTCTACTGTGGTTTTCTTTATTTGCTTTTATTTTATTTTAGTTGTTAACGTCTGTGCCTTGTTACCTCTTCTTCGTGTGAGCAGCAAGCCCTGGTGTCAGTGTTTTTTCAAACCGCCTTACGGCCTGCTTGCCGACTTACTTTGTGGCAGATTTTCTTTGATCGTTAAAATAAAGTTCTCCCGGTAGAGATTAGCTCTTAAATAAGATGATGACATTATGAAATGTAGTTCAGTTAATGATCTAAACAAAACAGTTTCTGCTTTCTGATTGATTCTGCTACATCATCATTAGCCAATCATGGTCCACTGCTAAACATAGGCCTCTTCCAAGGCGCGCCACAAAACTCTGTCCTCGGCCTTCCTCATCCAGTCTCTCCTCGCTACCTTTTTTAAGTCGTCTGTCCAGCGGGCAGCAGAGCGTCCCACACTATGCCTGCCAGTTCGTGGTCTCCACTGCTACGCTTTGTATAAATGTCACCACGGATTAACAAAATAATGCCAACCTTTCTCACACGACGTCAAAACCACAACTCTTCTACATTTTAACAAACAATTTAAAAATCATTTCGATTCCACTTCTTACAAATTAGAATTTAATTGTACTTTATGTTGATCTGAAGTCCCGTTAACCAATCAACTTGAAATCTTATCGCTTTGAAATAAAAGTCAATACAAGAGACTTGTTTAAAATTGAGTTGTAACTTCAGCATCGTTTGGTCGCGTGGCGTGGATTAGTCCATTCTTAATTAGAATTACAGACAGGATAAATTTTATAATAACGGAATAAGGATGAGAATAGCTTGATCTAAGGGACTTCCAATGTGGAGAGGATTAGCAAATGAAACGGTTTCGTGGGTGTTAATTAAAACTGGTCAGGATTGGGGTTCTATTCTCTTTTGAGTTTATTAGTTTTTTTTTTAAATCGCCGTCGCTGAAAGCTACCTTGCACTTTGACAGCATATGTCCCAAATCACAAATTATTTTGTAAAACTCTAAATACCTACTTAGTACTTATACTTACTCAGAGTATAGTACAATAGTATAAACCGAAGGCGCTATCCGCGTCCGTCCTTTTATCTGTTTCTCCGCTTACATCATCCAACTAAACCATGCAACGGGTTTTGATACGGCTTCGATTGTTATTTAGATAATTTATTTCTTCCGGAAGGTACCTATATAATATGTTTAAAGTTTTAGCGCATTAAAATTCACACCCTGTATACAGGGTGTAACAAAACACCCTAGTAATACTTAAGGGGGTGCTTCAGACCATCAAACTGAACAACTTCCACTATGGGGCTAACATCAAGAAAAAAAAAAACTGCTGTCCCATACATTTTAGTCGAGTCGGTCGGTACTGTAGTTTTGTATGGGACAGCAGATTTTTTTATTTTTTCTCGATGTTGGCCCCATAGTGAAAGTTGTTCAGTTTGATGGTCTGAAGCACCCCCTTAAGTATTCTAGGGTGTTTTCTTACACCCTGTATGTATAGTCACTAAATCTATTCTTACTTACAGCTGTTATGAAATGATGTAGAGCTGCATTAAGCCAAAAATTTAAAAACAAAAGCATTTAACGAACAGCGAAAGTTACCATCAAGCACTAAATTAACTGCCATAGTAATAAAATTCCTCAACTCGAAGACATTAACAAAAAGAAATGTGAAATATTTGGCGACACATTATAGGGTTGTAAATTGTAATGTCTTTAAAAGGGGTTGTTGTGCTGTGCTGGTGACAGGTGACCCCTGCCATCTCGAGGGGTAGGGGTGCCGAGATGTTTTCTACACGATCCAGTAGTTACTGATTGTAGAAAAAGTTTAGTTTTCAATTGGTTATCGTTTTTTTATTTATTAAATTTTTCACAAAATATTATGTTTAGAAAAGGAGAGAGTCCATGGCGAGTTGTAGAGAGGTATTGGTTACTCAATCATAATGTCCTGGTTCAAATTCGCACGGATGACACGCCATATACCTACCATTGAGTTTTTTACCTACTGTCCGACTGCTCTCAAACGGTGAAGGAAAATATCGTGAGGAAACCTGCATACACTGAAGAAGAAATGCTTATGTGAAGTCTACCAATCTGCATTGGGCACGCTTGGTGGACAAACATACTTAGACCCTCACTGAGGGTAAGCCTGTGCCCTGCAGTGGGACGTATACAGAGTGTTAGGGTAAACAGTTGCATTAAGAAGGCTATCGGAGTCCAGTGGCGCCCTCATCACAATAATAAAGATTTCTTAATAAAGAAAGCCTAAATTAAAAAAGTGCTCAACAGCTAAACTACAAAAGCCTTCAAGTCATTGTTATACAATACTTTTGTAGGTTCTAAACATTCCACTTTTAGATAATTTCGAATAATAAACAAAAGGGGCCGTCTTTTTTCTTTTTTCAAAATTTGTATGTTTAGACCTTTAAAAAACCTATAAAAGTATTCTATGAAAATAGCTTGAAGGCTTTTGTAGTTTATCTGTAGAGCACTTTTTTAATTTAGGCTTTCATTATTGAGACATCGTTATTATTGTGACGAGGGCGCCACTGGACTCCGATAGCCCTGTTAAGTACTTTAAGGGGTGATTGCACCAAAGATACTGAACAACTTTCTTTAAGAAATCTACAGGAAATAAACGTTTAATTTTTTGCGAATTTCCTATAGTTTCGTAGGGAAAGTTGTTCAGTATCATGGGTACAATCACCCCTTAAAGTAATGCAACTGTTTACCCTAACACCCTGTATAGGCTGATGATGATGTTTATAAATAATTAATATACCCTAATAATAAACAAATTATCTGGTCCCATTTAAATTACCAGCATTCAGCCCAAACTTGAGAAGAAATAAGAAAAGTAATGCTCAGGTTGTTAGAGTATTTTCAAACCGTCTCAATATGTCACTGACCTGACAAGCAAACAACTTCACCTAAACGACACAACACTATCCACAACTGCTTAAATGGACACCCTCCTTTTGTTAACTCGGTTAAAAATGCTGGCCGAATATCCCTAACACATTTGCACAGCCCTACTAAAGAAGAATATTATCAATAACTGACCCCCGGGGGAGCGTTTAAAAAGAAATAAAAAAGTAATAAAACGCATTGCACAATAAAAACCACAATAACGCGAACCCTTCCCCGGGGAACCCTAATTTGTAAGGCACTCTACGTCAGTTTAAGATGAATATTTTGGAAAAGAAAATGGTTACTATTAGCATTTTTATTTTCTTGAAACTAAAGTGGTTAAAGTTGTTTGTGAATAGCTTACAAAGAGCGTTGAAAAGGATTTTCATAGAACCTTACTTTACAATCGACTGAATCTACGACCTGTGAGCTACAATCCTATACAGGGTGTAACAAAACACCCTATTAATACTTAAGGGGGTGCTTCAGACTATCAATCTGAACAACTTTCACTATGGAGCCAAAGTCGAGAAAAAATAAAAAAATCAAACTCAAATGTATGGGCATTTGAGTTGAGACGGTACTGCAGTTTTGTATGAAAGAGCGATTTGTTTTTCGCGATTTCGATGTTGGCTCCATAGTGAAAGTTGTTCAGTTTGATGGTCTGAAGCACCCCCTTAAGTATTACTAGGGTGTTTTGTTACACCCTGTATACTATATACGCTATTATAATACGATACCACAGGATATTCTAAACTTGCCCAGTGTCAAAAGTCCCATGTTAAACAAGTCCTCTGTAAAAAAGGTTATGAACTCGATCTTCTTCTTCTTATCGTGTGGGCAGAGCCCTGGTGTTAGAGTTTTTTCAGACCGCCTTACGGCCTCTGACGTGGTTTTTATGTAACGACTACTACCACCAGAGATAGTCGCCGGGACTAATGGCTTAACGTGCCATCCGAAGCACGGAATCATTTTTCTTTTCAGACAATCAGGTGATTCAACCTGCAATGTCCTAACCAACTGGGGAAAAACGCACAAAGTGACAATATCACTAGGTATCCCCCGTGGGAATCGAACCCACAACCTCCGTGTCGAGAGCCAAAGCTCTTAACCGTTAGACCACGGAGGCAGTTCATGAACTCGATGATTATTTGAATGACCAAAATGTCTGGTCAAATGAAATTATGTGGGAATACTAATTTATTTTGATTTCTTGTATTATAATTATGAACGTCACTGTTTTTGGGAAAGAGAGAGTTTTTCCAAACGTATAAAATACAAATATTTTGATAATCTATAACTGCACAAAATTTCTGAAAATCCATAATCCTAAACAACATTTTACACGTAACCCCAAAACTCTATCCTAACAGGAATCTAGCCACAAGAACATTTTTCAAACATACTCGTAGCAATATTTCCAATCCGAACACTTGTTGTGATTATGTCATACATTTTGCTACATTCGATGTCTAGTCCTCGACTAAAAGCCTCTACACGAAACCTAAAAATGTACTGCAGAAGTACTAACAAGTGACCATGCACTACGTTATTTAGGTGGACAGACTGACAGTATGGTAGCGGTAGAGTGAAAGACAACGGCGGCGGACTAAAGGTGTCGTTCCGCCGTCGAAGCGAGACTACCAGACGAATTTAATCTAGATACCTCAACTTACAAAAAAACATTCTTAGTTTTAATAAATAACGATTTGAACTGCTCAATTAAGGTCATACCAGACCGTTGAACGGCTGTAACTCCTAAACCGACTGGAGTTATGCAGGCAGACCTGGTCCATCCCCATCACAGAGATGCTCTACACCCTATGAATACTGAATCAACCTTGCAGCTGATGGTTACCAAAAGTTATCTTATCTCTTATAATAATTCGCATTGGGCAACGTCTCTTACAATAAACGCCCTGCAGTGCAGTGGAACCTGTAGGCTAATAAGATGAATAAAGCACCACGAGCCATATCACTATCAGCCTATATATACCCCTCCACCACTATACCTTCCCTCTCATCACCTCCACCACCCTCATGATTTTTAGGGATGATTTTAGTTTCAGAATTTCTTCTTCAGCGTATTTATTTATTTATTTTGCTTTGCTTATTTCATGATGTGCACATATGCTTAGGATTATGGCTTGCTTTACCTTTTAATGTCTATATTTTGTATTTTTTTTAACTGTAATCTGTTTTATGTGCCTAATAAATAAAATAAAATAAAATACTATAACTTACAGCTAAATAACAGTTTGGTTTCACAAAGACAAATTAATAGTCAGATGCTGACAATAAGTTCCACATATAAAAATTGAGAAGAAAAATAGAAAGAGACTTATAAAGTTATAAATAAAGCTAACATTAAAAATCTAAGGTAAAAACTACGTCATTATGGGCCATCAACAAAGTATGCAGGTTTCTCACGATGTTTCCCTTCACCGTTTAAGAATCTTAATATTTCAAGTCTTGTCTTGTCTCACATCGCTCATCGCAGCCGATGGAGCAACACCTTTAGTGGAGTATCAGTGGAACAGTGCAACACGCGATGTGTATCTACGTGGACGGAGTGACCTGTGTGACGGACTTGGGAAGCTTTTGTAATCTTGTCTTGTCTCGCCTCGCTCCAGTCGGTGGAACAACACCTTTAGTGGAGTATCAGTGGAACAGTGCAACACGCGATGTGTCTCTACGTACAGACGGAGCGACCTGTAAGACGGACTTGGGAAGCTTTTGTAATTGTCTTGTATCGCCTAGCTCCAGCTGGTGGAGCCACACCTTTAGTAGAGTATCAGTGGAACAGTGCAACACGCGATGTGTATCTACGTGGACGGAGTGACCTGTGAGACGGACTTGGGAAGCTTTTGTAATCTTGTCTTGTCTCGCTCCAGCCGGGGTGGAGCAGCACCTTTAGTGGAGTATCAGTGGAACAGTGCAATACGCGATGTGTATCCACGTGGACGGAGTGACCTGTGCGACGGACTTGGGAAGCTTTTGTAATCTTGTCTTGTCTCGCCTCGCTCCAGCCGGTGGGGCGACACCTTTAGTGGAGTATCAGTGGAACAGTGCAACACGCGATGTGTCTCTACGTACGGGCGGACCTGTGCGACGGACTTGGGAAGCTTTTGTAATTTTGTCTTGTCTCGCTCCAGCCGGTGGAGCAACACCTTTAGTGGAGTATCAGTGGAACAGTGCAACACGCGATGTGTCTCTACGTACGGGCGGACCTGTGCGACGGACTTGGGAAGCTTTTGTAATTTTGTCTTGTCTCGCCTCGCTCCAGCCGGTGGAGCGAAACCTTTAGTGGAGTATCAGTGGAACAGTGCAACACGCGATGTGTATCTACGTACGAATGGACCTGTGCAACGGACTTGGGAAGCTTTTGTAATCTTGTCTTGTCTCGCCTCGCTCCAGCCAGTGGAGCATCACCTTTAGTGGAGTATCAGTGGAACAGTGCAATACGCGATATATATCTACGTACGGACAGACCTGTGCGACGGACTTGGGAAGCTTTTGTAATCTTGTCTTGTCTCGCCTCGCTCCAGCCGGTGGAGCGACACCTTTAGTGGAGTATCAGTGGAACAGTGCAACACGCGATGTGTATCTACGTGGACGGAGTGACCTGTGTGACGGACTTGGGAAGCTTTTGAAAAAATACATATATAGGGTCCTTCTTAATATGCTGACACTTTTTTAAGAGGATGATCAGACCGTCAAACTGAACAACTTCCTCTATGGGACCAACATCGAAATCGCGAAAAAAAATCATCACTTCCATACAAAACTGCAAACCTACTCGGAGCCAAACGTATGGGACAGCTGTTTTTTTTTCGCGATTTCGATGTTGATTCCATAGTGAAAGTTGTTCAGTTTCATGGTCTGGTCATCGCAATAAAAAAGTGTCAGCATATTAAGAAGGACCCTGTATAAGGTGAAATTGATATCATTAGCATCCTTTTAAACTAAGAGTCTACCCATCAAACTGAACAACTTTTACTAACCGAGCAAACTGATCGGAGCAACTAAAAAATCAGCTGTCCCATACTAAACTGCAATGCCTACTCGACTCAAATGTAAAACAGCAGATTTTTTTTTTGCTCCGATCGGTTTGCTCCCATAGCAAAAGTTGTTCAGTTTGATGGGTAGTTTAAAAGGATGCCAATGATATCAATTTCACCCTATATAAATTTTAAGACTTTAGTTTGGTAATATGAATATGACTGATGATAATAAAGTAGAATAGTGTTTTAAAATTATATAATTAATGTTTCTTAGTATTCCGTGCCGAAGTTGACAAAACTGAACACTTTTGGAATCACCTCGAGTTGTCTCATAATCATAATCACAAGACAGGAAAAAATTTGAAGAGATGTATGGATGTGCATGAGGCAAAAGAGGTATGTAAAGATCGTAGTAAGTGGCGCGCCCTGGTCTCTGCCTACCCCACTGGGAAAGAGGCGTGACGTTATAGATAGATAGATAGATAGATAGGAAAAAATTTTTTTTTCATTTTTTGGGACAGAAGGGGTTAAAAAACTATTATATTTTTATTTTTTATTTGATTAGAGAAACATACAGCGTTAATATTTACACTTTTATCCAAAACAGTTTCCGCACTTGTAAAAATTACGGTAGATAAAGTTCTAACAATATTAGCTGAAACTATTTTAAGGGACCATTTTTTTTATCAGACCAACTCCTACGACCTAACAGAAAAAAAAACAGCTGTCCGATACTATACTGCAAACATAACTAAAAATGTATGGGACAGCTGTTTTTTTTTCGCAATTTCGATATTGGTCCCATAGAGAAAGTTGTTCAGTTTGATGGTCTGATCATTTCCTTAAAATTGTTTCAGCTAATTTTGTACATACATACGTACCTACATATGCTCACGCCTATTTCCAACTACTGGGGTAGGCAGAGACAACAGATCGCTACATGCTACGATTCTGAAAATGAAAATGAAATATGTATATTTCTTATACTTTGTTACATAAACTTTTTAGTGATTGGGTTTTTCTGGTAAGTATCCGAAAAATACCTGTGCCAGAAAGATCCGCTCTTCCATATCTATTGTTATGTCTAAAATCTAGTTACATAATACTTATGTGAAACGTGTTTGTGTGAGTGCATGTGCGTGATTCTGACAAACATCCACAGCTAATTTTCTGATACCTTATAATACGTTTTCGTGTGGAGTATCAATTATTATTGAAATCTTATAATAATTCGAATCCATGAACATCGATTTGTGGTTCCATATTAAATTTTTCCAATGCAATTTGATCGAAAGACACTCTTCTAATATTTATGCTTATTTCAAAAACGATACAAAGTCATGCCCAAATCCATCTCTGTATTGCCACCATGCCAGTATTTTGTTAGTCGGCAGCTTTGGCGACTAGACCGCTGTATCTCTTTCTAACCTCCCTCTTCAGCCTACACTTAACGCCTAAAGTTAGAGCAGGACAAAACACCGGTCACGGGACATTGGTTACGCGCTCTGTGACAATATTTGGCCACTTATTGGTTACAGACTCATAGTGGGAAAGTATTGGAATCACTTAAAAAACTCTGTTTGTTTATGACAAAAATTTGTGTGACTTTTTTGGGTTTTTGGTTTTTGAACGTAGAGGAACGAAAATTATATTATTGTGATATGTGATGCGGAAGCATCAGATCTAAACTATTATAAAACTGTAAGAGAAGTGTGTCTGTAACATAGAGATGTAGAGAGATGCCATCCAACACGCGGAGTACGAAACCTAGTGTCCCATTCATAGAGATGTAGTCTGTAAGTACATTGAAAATATTTACAAAAAAAAGATTACGATATGGCTTTTACCTGTCCCTGATTCCAAATCACAAATTTTTGGATTTTTTGTCTGTCTGTTTGTTTATTTGTTTGTTCGTTTGTTTATTTGTTTGTTTGTTTGGGTGTTTGTTTGTCCGAGTATCACGCAAAAACTACTGAACCGATTTTGATGTAACTTTTTTTGTTTGATAGCTTATCATCTGACTTAAAATCTGGTATATAATTTATGCGGACGAAGTCGCGGGTAAAAGCTCGTAAAAGAATAAAAGTCTTAAGTATTCCTGTATTAAGATTTGTTATATCATCATCGCCAGCCTAATACGTCCCACACAGGCCTACCCTGATACCCTCAAGGAGGCTTTGTTAGGGCGTTAGTCCATGACGAGTACACAATGCGGATTGGTGGACTTCACATATGCATCAGAATTTCTTCTCAAGGCTCTCCTTCCCTAGTGCAAGGCTCTCTTTTTTACAAGGAAACTTTTGCAATTAGCCATCCCACTTCAATTGCGTGGCTCCAGACAGAATTTTCCATTTTCTTTTTTATCTTATATGATTTTTTTTGAATTTTCAAAAAATAAGAAAACAACATCATTCTATATTGTATTGTGAAGAATATTGCAAATTTTCATATTCTTCTGATCAACAATGTAAGAGTAAAACGGTTACAACTGGAAAAAAAGGGGTGACTTTGGATTCGTTTTTCTTCAGTTTTATTAATTAAAATAGATTTCGAGAAAAACCACATCACTTCTCATATCCTGTAGATTGTTCAGTTTTGTTTTCTGCTTAAAAAGTGCCATAGTTAATGCATAAAATGGTTACAAAGTTAGTCAAAACCGGGCGGCCCCTTAAGCAAGGTTTTCTCAAGATGTTTTTCTACACCGTTTTAGAACGGTCAGTATTACGTAGTACATAACTAGTAATAGATACTCTTTCTTATACTGTGATGAAGTTAGAAAAAAAACAGCCTTACCTCGAAACAGCTAATTCTTTAAACAAATTCTCGATGTTGGCTAAATAGTAAAAGTGGTTCAGTTTGATGGGCTAAATATTGCTAGGGTGTTTTGTTATACCGTGTTATACGCCGATTTCAACAACACAGTTAATGTTACTTATTATGAAAATTGATGAATTGTCATATGTTTACACAAACTAATCGATTCCAAGAATTATTGCACATTGATTGTATTATACTCGATAAATTAATTTCAGAGCTATACAGACAGACATAATAATCAATTCATAGGAAGGTCGATTAAATAAAGATGAATTATAAACAAATATTGATCAACTATTTGTTCAGACGAAACATAAATGCTAAATGCATTTAAAGTCTTGTACAATGTGCAAAAAATATTTTGGCAATCATTATTAGGTACTGAAAACTATCAATTAAATCAGCCCACATCAACCCAAAGGGCAATGGAGAGGGCTATGCTCGGAGTTTCCCTGCGAGGAACCGCAGAAGAACCAGAGTAACTGACATAGCCCAAAGAATTGCTAAACTTAAGTGGCAGTGGGCGGGGCACATTACTCGCAGAACCGATGGCCGGTGGGGCCGAAAAGTTCTCGAGTGGCGACCGCGTACGGGAAAGCGCAGCGTGGGTAGGCCCCTCACACGGTGGACCGACGACCTGGTGAAGGCGGCGGGTAAACGTTGGAAGAGGGCAGCGCAGGACAGGTCGTTATGGCGAACCTTTGGGGGAGGCCTATGTCCAGCAGTGGACGTCCATCGGCTGAGATGATGATGATGACATCAACCCACTGCTGGGCATAGACCTCCTTTGTATTAGTTTGTATTGCGCCATTCCTCTTGGTCCTGTGCCAATCTGATCTATTTTCGACCCGCAGCATAAGGTGATTGTATCCATGATACTGAATAACTTTCCCTAAGAAACAAAAAGGAAATTCGCAAAAAAAAGTTTGGCTAAATGCAATCAGCTGATGGAACATCACTTATATTCCTTTGGGAATGTTCAGTTTAGAATCATGAGTGCAAACTGACTATCTACCCTAACACCTATAGTTTCACATATGAACCCTGTTGGGGCGATGCAAATGTTTAAATCTTCTTCTTCGGGTTCCTCTCCATCACTGGAGGTTGGCAGTCAGCTCTACATATCCCTGTTTATCTCTCTTTCAGGTTCTCGAGCCTTTTGCTCTCTACTTTACCCATTATTATAGTCTGGAGCAGTTGGTATCGCCCATTCTTCAAAATATGACCAAGGTAGGCGACTTTCCCCCTTTTAATGGCCTGAGAGAGCTCCCGGGACTTCCTGACACGTCGTAGAACTTCCACATTGGAGACTCGTTGAACCCAACCTAATTCGCAGAATTCTTTGGTAGAATCACATTTATATTTTTTTTTTTTTTTTATTTATTTATTTTATAACAAAAATTACACTTTGCTTACAACTAATTCATGCCATTAAACCATTTTGGTTTGTCTTGGCAAGACCACGCTCATTACTTAATAATAATGTCAGTTGCGTTATAAATGTTATAATATCGGTTCAGAATTTATCATTATAATAATAGTACCTCTGATATACCTACCCAACTTTTCTATAAGGTGATCAAATGTATTAAGGTTTATTCTGATTTTAGATAATACTGTTTTAATTTAGTTTTACAATTTTTACTATTCATTGATTGTTTTAAATCTAGCGGTATTGTGTTTAGTAATTTAGGGATTATGTAAGCTACTGTGCGTCTACCATAGAAATTATTTTTACGTGGTAAAATATATAGCGTATAGTTTCTGGCGAATTTTTACATAACCTACCTTAAAACAGTACAATTTGAATGTATTACAAATTATATTTATAAGACAATACAATGGAATACTGATACTAGACTCAAACCGATTATGCTAACGCTACCTAACACAGAAAAAATTAAATTTGTCGAAAAACTGGAAAATACATTACGGTATTCACATACACACTCGCACGCACGCGAACACACTCACACGCACGCGCGATGTGTAATTCTAGCGAGTGACGCAACTTTAATCCGTGGTTTACTTAATTCCTCTATTTGCTCACAATTAACCCGTTTCAAAGACACCATTTGGTACCTGCAGAGACTAAAGCGTTGACGCTTTAGCACTTAAATAAATTGAAAGTAAAAAAAAATTATGTTCTGAAGAGCATTTTTTCTTATATCCATTTTTTAAAGTGTTCGGCAAAACGGAATACTTAATTAATGGATCACAATACCTAATAATAATTTATTATGTCACATTGTAATCACATCTATGTAATATGTCTGTCCGTCTGTCAGTCACACGAATTTTTGACAAAGACTACCTGATATTATTATAGCAATTAATGACCCAATAAATTAATGACCTAAATAATATCAATAAGTTAAATTTCTATTTTTGGTAGGAGTTTTGGGTACCTAGCTGAAGGTTATAAAAAACCTTTCTTTTTCTACATTTTTTTTCTGCATTGATAGATAATTCATATTAAAATGCTTGTTCAACAATATTTGTTTTGTGTAAGTACATTATTATTATTTGATTAAATTTTCTGTTAATTTGATTCTTGAATAAATAAGCACACTGACTGTAAAAATCTGCAAAAGAACTGACATGACAACCTGAGTTCTATAATGTAGACCACGAACTTTCAGGCGTAGACGACCTGAGACAGGTAGCGGAGAGCGCAGCGTCTGGAATCTGCATGTGAAAGGACGAGGATAGAGTTTTGTAATCAGCAGTGGACGGTGATATGCTGATAATTATAGGGATAGCCATAAATTATTGGTTACCTTATGATTATTATTTGGGGTTTTGGGCCTTGACAGGCTTGCTAAGCCTGTGCCACGTAGACCATCGCTGGTCCTTTGTGAACGCCCTTCTTATAGTTCCTTACCAATCCCCACTGCGGCCAGAAATCGCAGTAGATTCTTGATCGGGATAGTTTGTATCTCATCTGCACGGCTAGCATGCCACACACGACAAAGCATTTAAACGAGAAAACCGTCATGCGCGCTCTTTTTGGCATACGTAAAATAATAAAGATGGAGGCACGTCTCGATTTTTGTCGTTTTCTCGGGGGTGGCATGCAAGGCCTACTGGTGTCAGTGCCTGCCTACCTAGATGAGTGCTGCGTTTGTACATCAGGGGTCCACAATCACATAGGAGGTGTAGAGGAGTTTCCATCTCCTCCTTGCAGAATCTGCAGCCGGTCGTGTCACTTAAATTCAGTGTGTGCATGTGCTTATTTAATTTGCAGTGGCCTGTGAGTGTCCTTGCTATTTTACAAATTTGATCCTTGCTGAGGGCAAGGAGACCGTTCGCAAGTTTGCGATTGTAGCCTTTGATAAGTGCTTTGGCGTGGCCCATGCCTGGGGCCATATCATACCATATGCCATACCAAAGCTTTATTGCCTCACCAAAGCTGGCCCTATTCAAAGAATCTCGTTTTAGACTATTTGGGTAACCTTAAGAACAGCTTTTTCTCTCCACCAGTACAATACCGGTAACATGATCAGCTCTCCGCTTGATCACCTAAATAGCCGACTGCTTGTTTGTCCGTCCGTCCGTCTGTTTGCACACCCATACACACACACTACCCAACGCACGAGATACGAAACAATATTTGGACATTTTAGAAACTTGAATTTCCATTTGTACGAAGCACGTAGATTTGAAACTTGATTATTGAAAAAATAATGGTCAATGATGAGTTGTGGTTATTATTTTATGGGTTCTGTAGTTTCTTTCAATAATCTGATAGCATAGAACTGCCTCTGCCATGCCACCCCCGCGTGAAGTATAGTAATTACACTATGGTATATTCCTCGACATTTACCCTTATTCGTGAGAAGATTACTTTCGCTCTGCAGAGAAACAGAGCAAAGGGCTTGGCCCTGGGCCTGGGTTCAGACTGCAATTACTGCATAACATACACGAAAAAAAAATCTGTCCTTCCATAATGCCTACAGTGCCTACTCGACTCAAATGTATGCAACGGCAGATTTTTTTTTGCTCCGATCGGTTTACTCCCATAGTAATAGTTGTTCAGTTTGATGAGTAGAAGACTCTTAGTTTAAAAGGATGCTAATGATATCAATTTTACCTTGTTTACATAGCACCGACCCCAAATAATGGGAAATGGGCACGATAACTATGAAATGTAAGAGTAAATGTTATTGTAGTGCCTTTATTTTGTTAAAAATCCTGCTTTCATGGTAGATACTTTATTTGCTGGAAATAATTTAAAAAAAGGTTTTTCAAACCACCACGGGACCTTAAATTACAATAACACTACCGAATTTTAAAAGCCATTATCGTCCTTATGCCCAACAGAATAAAGTTTATAAACTACTATGTATTTTACAATTCCAATAATGTGCCTATCTTTGCATAATCGTGTATTGACTCTACAAAAAACAAATCTTCAATAAATAAAAGTGTTTATTTCATTGTGATAAAGACTAGAGTATTTTGCTTAATGTGTTGGTAGAGGTTGGGTTTTAAATTATTTTATTTGAGAATATTTAGTGGTTTCTTCTTTTGATTTATTTACATTTTAAAGTGATGAATAGGTCATGCTGATAGGTCACGATGACATTCAATAAAAATAACTTCTGAAGGCCTAAGTTCGCAGTCAACACAGTCAAAGGTAATTTTTTGCCAATATAGGGTGAAATTGATAACATTTGCATCCTTTTAAACTAAGTGTTTACCCATCAAACTGAACAACTTTTACTATGGGAGCAAACTGATCAGAGCAAAAAACATCTGCTGTTCTATAATCTACAGGGTGAAATTCAAACTGAACAACTTTTACTATGGGAGCAAACCGATCGGAGCAAAAAAAAAATCAGCTGTTGGTTACATTTGTGTCGAGTAGGCGTTGCAGTTTAGTATGGGACAGCCGATTTTTTAGTTGCTCCGATCTGTTTGCTCCCATAATAAAAGTTGTTCAGTTTGATGGGTAGACTCTTAGTTTAAAAGGATGCCAATGATATCAATTTCACCCTGTATACTAAACTGCAGTCAGTAAGCGTCACATCGCTGTTAAAAACATCGACGAGCTCACAAATGTAACATCCTTCTTGAATCCTTCAGATCGTCGAAGTTTTTATATTATTAGTTTGACACATGACATAATCATAGTGAATACCGGATTTTCAACTCGCCGATGTTTCAACGACGAATTTAAGGTTGTGACGATGTTTGTAGTGAATTGCATTGCTGCAATGCAATACTCGACTCAAATGTATGCAATACCTAGCAAATTTTTTTTTGCTCCGGTCGGTTTCAGTTTGATGGGTAGGTTTAAAAGGATGCTAATGACATAAACACCTGTACAGCGCGCTCTTTATACAAGTTTTATTATAGGTATTTTGGACTAGCTTTTGCTCGCGACTTCGTCCGCGTAAAATAAGACTATCGAAAAACATTTTTAGTGCATCTCTACATCCTCCGTAGAATATAATTATATGCCACATTGGCCACATGTTTTACTCTTCAGCGGCTTAAACTGTGTTTTATCCATAAAGGTATTATACTACGTAAGAGAGACAGTGACAGCTGAGAGAGCGAGATGTACCTAGCGGCATGCCTGTATAATAGAAAGAGATACGTGACGCGAGGCAATAGAACCGTTTTTGGGGATTTGGAGTCCTGGTAAAAATTCGGTTTCTGTGAATAATCGTGAACCTAAAGTGAAATCGTAGATAATTTTGTGAAATATACTAACACTGTTTCATTAAATTATTCACCATTTCACGTTAGATTGAGAATTATACACAGAAATTGCATTTTTACCCTGCCGAGGACTCCAAAAAACGTCCAAAAACGGTTACATTTGACAACTCATGTCACTTACTCTAAAACTCTGTCAGTCAGTCAGTCACGGAACTGAGATATTTACCCTAATTTTTAAAGCGCGGTCTAGAAATTAATCCCGTTCATACATTTTTCGTTAAACTGTATAGTTTCAACAGTTACAGTATTCATAGTCGATGAAATTCAAAAAATACTATTATTAACACTATTCTTGAGACAAAGACTTTTCTTTTTTTGGAGTCGGTTAAAAACGAAGCTTTTTGATTTATAATTCAACCACAATTCCCAAAAAACTAACCATTCAAAAGTATTAAAAAACAAAAAAAAATCAGTGAATAAGCTCGAGCTTTCAACAATTGCCTAAAAGAGGGCGGTAATTCGATATTTTGTATGAAATCGAGGGTAAAGTGATATTATACATTATAGTTTTTATATTGTTATTTGTTCCCTTTGTCCATTATACGTTTATAATAATATTTTGCAAATAAGAGGCAATAGTGCGTGAATATTTAATAGTTTGATGAAAATATTCTATAGCAAGGCGAAATATAAGTGTTTCATAAGTTGAACCTTCTCGAAATTGCGTCGATAATTCTGCTTAAAAGTGTATAAAATAGGTTTTCGTACATTTCATTTTGGTGTCTATATTTTATGATTTTAAGATCTTCCTAGTATGGCTATAGACAGGGTGTAAAATTAAATACTTCGGAGCGCGCTCCATACAAACGAAGTCTGGTGATATTTTAATATTAACCAATTAAAATCAGTGAAATTTTTCAGAAATAATCTAGAATCTAATCTCTATGTTTGTATGAAGTCATATTTTCGTTAAAATGTATAGTTTTAAAGTGTTACAGTGCCTCAAAGATTTCCATACAAATCTTAAATTAAACCTAGCATTCAAAGAGTATATTTTAACACAGAGATAAACATAAAGATCAGTTTCTAGATTATTTCTGAAAATTTCATTGACTTTAATTGGATAGTATTGAAAATATCACTTGACTTAATTCGTCCAAGCCTCGTTTGTATGCTGCGTACATTTGCGCTCTCGGAATAAGTCTCTCTTTTAATTTAATACCTGAATCGCTTTATATCTGTACTGTTAGCGGAAATGTGGTTTTTGGCAGACCCCCCCCTGCGTGCTCTATGGGTCACCCCTTTGCCTACACCCGGAAGCTGTCTATACTGACAGCTGTCACCCTCTCCCGGCGCTCGGCACGAGTCGCATACGCCGATCCGATAGTTTTATATAATAATTAAGGAAAAGTCTATTAAAATTTATATTTGCCAGTATCCAGAGAGTTTCAGTTTTATATCTCAGAAGTGGGATAGTAACTCTAACGCCCACATGTAAAGTAATCCAGTCGAATCGAAAATCAAATCGTTGAAACCGAACACGTGCTTTGATGATTGAAAAGTTCTAACCTATTTGTGAAAAGCTTTGTGAAAAAGTGACTATTATCTTGGAATATGGTGTTATTGACTCAGCTATACATGTCTACATCTAATTTGAGGCGTATGGACGCAATTTACTAACAAGGAAACCAGAGTTGTCGTGCGTTGCGTTTGACCTCGCGTGAACTTTGGTTTGGTGCATGAAAAAACGTGTTTGTGAGCCTGAAATGCCTAAAATGCCTGCCTGTCATGATTGCTGGGTTTGAAATACTAACAAGTCCATAATACGAAACTAATCTGAGTGAGTTTATTCCATTTTATTGTGCCTACTAAAGTCGAAAGATCGTCGACCAGAGCCGATTGATTTTATAACTTGAACCTTATTGCTTTTGGGAATAGAGGTCATATGTCGTACATGCCATCGATATTTGCAAATTAATTGGTTTGAATAGTAAATGTCATTTTGTAATTAAAAGTATGAATCGTACCGGGGTACCTATCCTATTTGATCGAATTACAGAAGTTTCATTGATTGGCATTGAATGGCTGATTAGCGGAGACTGTTGTTGTTGTTTGATCATTGCCATAATATTGCTTCTTTACTTGTTTGATGTGATTGAATGAAAGTGTTGAAACGGTGAATTACTTGCAATTAGCTATTTTATATGGCGTCCATGTGGGATCGGTTTGAGATGTGTTGTTGACATGGATATGTGATAATGTGTTGTATCAGTGTGTATCTACAGCGAGCTACAGTGGAATGTTACATGGGTATTTGGAAAAAAAAAAGTCATTATCTCTACAGTACTATCATGACATTATTTCTGTTTGAAAGCTGATCTTGTAATGAAAGCAAGCTATACGAACTGAATTTGATTGGGTTATGGTTAAATCGAGTAATAGTTGAATAAAACATATTAATTAAATAAATTGGAATTATTAAATGTAAAGTTGTTAACAAATCCGGTTAGTAGCAAAGTTTGTTTGTTTGAAATCACAATATTAAGGATCTTATCGTTGAGAGATGATAAAGTATAAATATCACACATGTTTGCGAAGCCTACCAGTACTGCATTTGGGGTCCTCGTCAAGAATGAAACAATTAAGTTCCAATCCAACACGACTGCCTTCGGGGTATGATGCTAGATGCTACAGTAACAAGGGCCTTGACTTGAGAATGGCAGAATAATAAAATAAAATAAATAAAAGAAAACCGTATATGCCTAACCGTACCGAGTATGTTACCGTTTGAGGCATGACATTAGAGACCTTACATGTGCTCACCTTTGGGGCCCTAACCTCATGAGTTGGGAGTCATAACCTGTGGCTTGGGGGCCCTAACCTGTGGCTTGGGGGCACTAACATTGGGCATTGATGTTAAAAAAAAAAAGAATGTAGCTGAAATCTGTAAACCCCGGATATGTTTTCGAAGTTGAGACAGAATTACAATTCACATGTTGTTTTGTTGAACAGGTTAAATTGTATAAAATGAGCTAATGTGCATATTTCCTTCATTTTCATAATCTACCATGCATGATGCGGTTTGAGATGACCTGATGATGTGACGACGATGTCCGTCTGTGAGCCATAACATAAACGATGCCTGTGGGATGAAGTGATGACCATCCATGAAAAGTGAAAAGTCGCAGCCGAAGCAAACGTGCCAGTGTTACTGCAAACCGTGCCTTCGGGGCGTATACATATATTTTGCTACATTACCTTCGGAGCTTACATATTATGAAAACATGCCTTACAGGGCGCATATTACATTATTCTATATTACACATATTACACCAACAACATAATAATTCACCTACACTCACACGCAATGTGGATCCGTGTCGTAAGGGGCTTATATGATGTGGATCCATGCCGTAAGGGGCTTATATGATGTGGATCCGTGCCGTGAGGGGCTTATATGATGTGGATCCATGCCGTAAGGGGCTTATATGATGTGGATCCGTGCCGTGAGGGGCTTATATGATGTGGATCCGTGCCGTGAGGGGCTAATATGATGTGGATCCGTGCCGTAAGGGGCTTATATGATGTGGATCAGTGCCGTGAGGGGCTTATATGATGTGGATCCGTGCCGTGAGGGGCTTATATGATGTGGATCAGTGCCGTGAGGGGCTTATATGATGTGGATCCGTGCCGTGAGGGGCTTATATGATGTGGATCCGTGCCGTGAGGGGCTTATATGATGTGGATCATTGCCGTGAGGGGCTAATATGATGTGGATCCGTGCCGTAAGGGGCTTATATGATGTGGATCCGTGCCGTGAGGGGCTTATGTGATGTGGATCTGTGCCGTGAGGGGCTAATGTGATGTGGATCCGTGCCGACAGGGGCTTACGAGATGTGGATCAGTGCCGACAGGGGCTTATATGATGTGGATCAGTGCCGACAGGGGCTTATGAGATGTGGATCCGTGCCGTCAGGGGCTTATGTGTTGTGGATCCGTGCCGTCAGGGGCTTATGCGTTGTGGATCCGTGCCGTCAGGGGCTGCCTTCGGGGCTTATGTGTTGTGCATTGTCTACAGGGCTTACAATTATGACTATACCGCCTGACTGGACTAGATGACTTACTTCCAGAACATATTGAGCGTTTACCTGCTGCATATTGGTTTGAAATGAACATAACATACTGCGACATATTGCGTCTAACATAGTGCGAATAATATTTGAGAACATCTGCGTATAATGCGTAAGTTGTATGCTGCGAGATGAAACATTGTGCGTAATTGCGTAAATAACAGCGTCTGAACATTTGGTGTATTAAGAAAATGAGTTTGGCACTATGCGCATTAATTTACTGACCAATTACCAACTGGGACGTGACCTATTGAGAGACATGACTAATAAAGTGTTAACTGGCTTCGAGGCTTGAAGATAACTAAAAATATTATTTACAGATTCTATCCAAGAGCTTATGAACCTAACATGATTGTTATAACTGGACAAATGAAGAGGTTACTGAACACTAAAGTGAGATTAGGAGGCCCCAAGTACAGCTGGGATGGTCTTAACCTCACAAGACTGTCAGTAGAATTAGTTAAAATCTTCACAGTCATAGCTTTTAAAACCTGGTCTAGTAGAACACTTTGGTACTATTTGGGAATCAACTTCGGTGTAACGTTTGTCCTGATATAACAATTGGCGTAAATCTTTGGATGATGCAGTATGCCTTAATTTGACCCTTGACCGCCGAAAATTCACATCAGCGGATACTTCTTGATGCTATTGGCGACGAAAAGGTTAAGAGGGCTCCAGATGTTCCTGCATTCAGCTGAAGGGAAGCAATCGTCCGGATATTCCTGCGAGGACGCAGGAAAAGTCAGGAAGGCCGAACTGTTAGCGGAAATGTGGAAATGTGGATATAAAACTGAAACTCTCTGGATACTGGCAAATATACATTTTAATAGACTTTTCCTTAATTATTATATAAAACTATCGGATCGGCGTATGCGACTCGTGCCGAGCGCCGGGAGAGGGTGACAGCTGTCAGTATAGACAGCTTCCGGGTGTAGGCAAAGGGGTGACCCATAGAGCACGCAGGGGGGGGTCTGCCAAAAACCACATTTCCGCTAACAGTTCTAAGAAATATAAAAGTAACAATATCAAGTCATCATCATCACCAAAGTAACATATCAGCTCACAACTCAACCGTAAATTCCGTTAAATAGAAACCAAACTTATTCTGCCGTGTAATCTATAATTGTGTTCAGTACACTTTGGTTCAAACAACGAAGTCACTTAAACCAATGTATTTTATTACTTATAAGGAAAGAGATAAGAGTTATGATAAATGATTTTAAAAATGACTATTATTGTGATGAATTGGAAGGTCTTGAGTGTCAAAATACTTAGGATTTTGCAGAAAGGATGTTGCGGATTTTGGTTGCAAGTTTTTTTGGATTATAACACTTCAAATGTTCAGAATCGCGTAGGTAATCGATTTTAACAGCATGGTACAATATCCTCGCGAGTTCACGAATATATTTTCCATGGGGTATTCTGAGAATTGCCATTGCAGCAAAATTATGAAAAAAAATCGGGTGCTGTACACAAAACAAAACTGAAATTAGTACTATATGCCAAATTTTGTGGAACAGCCGATTCCTTTTTCGCGATTTTGATGTTGGTTTCGTAGTGCATGTTGTTCAGTTTGGTGGTCTGAAGCACCCTTTTAATATGACCTTTCCGTTACACCCTGTACGTCGCTCATCTCTCTCTAACATTACGTCTATAAAAAAAAAAAGATTTTTTTGTTCCACTTAACATAAAATAATTGTCACATTAGATAAATTAACATAACGTAATATTACTATGATGTAAATAAAAATTTATTGATAATAAAATTAATTCGATACAGTCTACACAAAAAACCGTCAGCACATGCTTTGGTCAATAAAAACACAATGAACAGCAAGTAATCAGCAACATGCTTCGTCAAAACTCTAGACAAACAGTCAGAGATCCGCAACAAGCTTCGTCAATAACAAAATAATAACTAACTAACTATGATGTCAAAATATACTCTAATCTAACACACGTATGGTACCTACTTATGCAATGCAACCCTTAAAGATTAAGTTAATATTTAAAGTTTTATATGCATGTATAATATAAACATTAAAATAAAATAGAGCTATTCAAAACAACTCTATTCAAATCAATTCTACCTACAAATTACCAGTCACATGTCAAACCTTTTAACATTTCAATAGAAAAGAAAACGTAAGAAATTTTGATAACAAATAGACTTTATCCTTTTCAGCATTGAACTATCTCCCACGCAAAATAAAAAAATAACACAAAATTCTATAAATTGTGAAACTAAGGATAATCATCTTTATTTAGTCTTGAATAAGGTAGTAAAAAAGTGCAAGAATAAGTTTGTGAACAGAAAACAAAATATTTTATTGAGTACAAAGGTTATAATAAAAAAGTTTTTATTCGGTCGATTCTGCAATCATTTTCTAACAATACGTAATTGATACTCCATCAGTGGTTTCGAATAACCACCAAGCCAACCTAACAAGAACTTTCATCTCTTGAGAAATATTGAATCAACCGACTAATTTTGGGGGTCTTTTTAAATTGGACGCGTTGAAGAGATTTTTACCTGCCATTATGTCGAAATTTTCATTGAGTGTTTTTTTTTTCTTTTTGTGGTACAATTAAATTTATATTGCGGTTTAAATAGCCACAGCTGAGCTTCTGTAGTATAGGATGACAGTATCATTGTTGGTTTTCGAAAGAAAAAATCAACCCGTTTATCATTATTATAGGTTTTTGAAGTGCGAGTGGAATAGACAAAGGAAGGTTTTCAAAAAACAGGATAAATTGAAATCCATCTATTGATCTAGATAAAATTTTGAATCGAAAGTGGATATAATATCCACTATAGGAAAGGGAAACTCTATATTTTTATCGACTTTAAAAAGTATGTTTAACTGTGATTGTTCAAGTTTTTGCAAGACAATGAGTTCTAAAACATCAGACGTATTTATTTTTTTAAACACACAATAAACTTTCTAAACTTTTTAGCTGTTGTTATATTTCAGTTTTATTGACGTAGAAATCAAGATTTAATATCTTAATCTCGCTAGTTATAAACTAAATTAAATTACTTTATTCATTCTTTTACAACATAATAAATAAAGTTTGTGGTAAAAGCATGAAGTACCTAAATAAAATTAAAATTAAATTTCCAAATAAAATTCAAACCAAAAATAACCACATTTTCAAAACGTACCCTAAAACACCACGACACCTATTAGTATAACCTATAACAATACAAACCACTTACACTTGAATTAACTTAAACTTTACGACCTCATTCTACTAAGGAAGTCATGTGAATCGTATGGATTTCAATCTTATTGCTTTGACTTAAGAGTTTTGTCAGGACTTATAATTAAAACCTATAAAAACGAACGTTTAACTGAAATAATACATCGCCACACGATACCCATTGACTTAACATACTTCGTGAACCACTCGACTTATTGTTTTATTTCTTTTCATTTCTATCAATACATAATGGGCCCTTTTAGCAATTGTTATTGAATTACCCTCCAAATCGACCTAACAAACATAATTTTGCTGTAAAAAAACTTAATTGGGAGTCTAAATTAGACTTTAAATCGAGTAAATAGAGGTTTAAAATTAAATTGGTGATGTTAAAATAGTTTTTGATTGTTAAATAATGATGAACAATAGGGTGTGTTAAAAATATGAATTGTTTAGTTTGTATTGTAAATATTCGGGGCGTGACATGTTTCAAACGAGTTCTTTAATTGTAGGGAGGAGTCTGTTACCTACTACATACCTATTTACAATAACGAATACATACATAACTAGTGTTTAAGGGTGTATTCAGACAGTGAAACTAAACATCTTTCCCTAATATGAGGAACATAGGTAGAATAAATTTTAACCTCCCATAGAAAATCAATCGAGTTCAATAAAAAAATTTTTTTACTCTGGACGGATTGCTCCCATAGTAAAAGTTGTTTAGTTTCATGGGTTTCATGGTTTAAAAAGAAAACATGGTTCATGGTTGGTCTCATGGTATTTTTTTTTTGTTTTTTTTGGTTGGCTAATGAATTAATGATACCAATTTGACCCTGTAGATAGAATAGAATTGAATAATATGCTCACGGTATTTTAAAAGGATGATCAGACTACCGAACACCAACGTCAAAAACGCGAAATAAAAACAGTTATTTCAAACAAATCTGCAATCATAATTATTCGACCCAAATGTATGAGACCACTGATTTCTTTTAGTAGTAAACAGTATGTAATTGAAATGAATTAAAACAGTGATATTTTTAACAAACCAGATGTCTGAAAATTAAGCTGCGGTTTCGGCCGAAAATTCGGCTAGTTTTTGCCGAAGCCAAATGTGTGGCCGAAGGTGGCTGAAGCGAAGCCGTAGCTTCGGTTGTACTTACACTAATTATTTGTAGTACAGTCGGCCGCAATAAGTTGTATACACTTTTGTTCTACGTCGTAGTACTAAAGTGTATATAACTTATTGCGGCCGACTGTACTACTACGACTGACTTGTACATAAAAGTATATCAATTTAGAATAACTTTAGTATGTATAGTTAACCCGCGACTTCGTCGGCACAAATTATATACCAGATTTTAAGTCAGATCAAAAAAAGTTTCATCAAAATCGGTTCAGTAGTTTTTGCGTGATGCTCGTTCAAACAAACAAACAAACACACAAAAAACAAACAGACAGACAAAAAGTTCAAAAATTTGTGATTTGGAATCAGGGAAGCCTAAAAAGCATATCGTAATCTTTTTTTTGTAAATATCTTCAATGTAAGTACAGACACACTTCTGTTATAATAGTTTAGAAGTATGTAAGTATGTATTAGGTATCCTGACATAACATAAGAACAATCATTCGATTCTAAAACCAGGCACTTCACATTTCAAGCTGATAACATTTTAGCGACAATATTTTATTTATATTTTTTAAAACCTATAAGATCGGTTACGATAACAGGTAGCTATACTTAGTTAACAAAACCAGCCACTTGTCCACAGAAAGGTATCTTTAACAATATTTGTTTTGCAACAATAGACTTAGATCATCTGATAATACTGAATCACTCCATTCAACAACGTTACTGTGAAGAAATAACATTCCGCAAAAAATATCGGTTAAGTTCGAGCTTAGACTCTCGCTTGAGGGTTCCCTCCCACCGCCATATTTTGTGGCTCTTGTTTTTTGTCTCTGTTATGTTGCTGCTTATATTTTGGGTATCCCGTCAAGCCCTTACGTATAATACAAGACAATTTAATTCATAAACAATAGTTATCGTGCACTGAGGTCTGACTAAGTAAAATAACATAAATATGTATTTGATTTATTGATAAAATAAAAATTATAGCTATATTATGTTTTTTTTCTCCAAAACACGAAACATATTCTGCGATTTAAAAAATGTAACTCTTTAACCCTTTACCAAGCATTATACAGTGTTTCTGAGAGCGAAAGCCTTATAAAATATTGCAATATATTTTGGGAACCCTTCAATAAAATACGGTGCCTTTCCAAGAGTCTAGCTTGGACTTGTATTTTGATGATTAGACAACGATATTGGATACATATAAACCTCCATGACATGGGTACAAATATTAATATTTATTCATCATACACAATATTTGGCCCTTACGGGATTCGAACCCGCGACCCTGGGCACAGCAAGAAGGTTTGCTACCGACTGAGCTATCGGGCCGTCACTATTGCAGAATGGCTGACATACCTAAAGAATAATTTGATCAAATATCTACACCAATCAGCAATCATCACTTGACACGTTATTTCATTTGGAAGTTATAATAAAGTTCAATGTATATCACCGAAGAAACAGGGAACATCGAAGGAATGCAATAATTACCGTTTTCCCAATATGTTTAACGGAACCCTAAAATTTTCCGAATGGTTAACAAAGTCGCAGTATCGGTGGCATCTCTCCCACGCAAGTGCACAAAGGGTGCAGTGAGCTTTAGGGGTGAATAGAAGTTAGAACACAGGTGTTTGTTACTTTTAACCACAGTTTAACCGATCCTCTAAGATAATAAATCTCACGGTACGTGATCTTTGATTGATAGAGTTTTTGACGTAATGGGTAAAAACAAGAATGTATTTTAAACCACATTCACATTCTGTAGTTCACATTATGGTTAAGAGCATCGGGCTCTCGACACGGAAGTCGTGGGTTCGATTCCCAAGGGGGTACCTAGTGATATGTCACTTTGTGCGTTTTTTCCCAGTTGGTTAGGATTACTTAGGACATTGCAGGCTGAATCACCTGATTGTCTGAAAAGAAAAATGATTCCGTGCTTCAGATGGCACGTTAAGCCGCTGGTCCCGGCTACTATCTCTGGTGGTAGTAGTCGTTACATAAAAACCACGTCAGAGGACGTAAGGCGGTCTGAAAAAACTCTGACACCAGGGCTCTGCCCACACGATAAGAAGAAGAATTTTCTTGTTTTTTGGAAATGTTTAATTGTTTAGAAATAAAAAAAAATACGTTTCATGGCAGCCCAATAGGTTTGGTGCCCTCTTAACACCAACTGTTACTGCTACTCCAGTAAACCAGTGCTGGTAGCATGCCAACCCGCGATAGCCGTGATACGGCTTTATCACGTCTTTTATCTCGTTCTTTTGCGAGAGAACGAACGAGATAAAAGACGTGATAAAGCCGTATCACGGCTATCGCGGGTTGGCATGCTACTAGTGCAGGATCAATATCGATTACTAGTAACACTACGCATCGAACAAAACAAACAACTTTTTACTGTGCCTTTGATTACCTTTCTTCCCACTCATAGACAAAGAATCCGAACACGTTTCGAGTTCCGTACAATATTGTGCGAGGGGAAAAGTACGAGGACTCCATTGTAATATGATAGCTTTATCAGTTTGTTTACTTTTTATTCTATCTTCTGAACATTTACTATGACTGGTTGTTGTATTTTATTTAATCGTGAATACTCAATTTATATACAGGGTCCTTTTTAATATGCTGACACTATTTTAAGGGAATGATCAGACCGTCAAACTGAACAACTTTCTTTATGGCACCAACATCGAAATCGCGAGAAAAAAAATCAGCTCTTCCATACAAAACTGCAAACTTACTCGGAGCCAAACGGACAACTGTTTTTTTTTCGCGATTTCGATGTTGGTGCCATAGAGAAAGTTGTTCAGTTTCATGGTCTGATCATCTTTTTAAAAAAGTGTCAGCATATTTAAGAAGGACCCTGCATAATCGACATGCTTTAAGTGTGCTTTCAGGATGCTTTATGAAGAGTGACTGCCTTATTTTGTGCCTCTTGTATTCTTTCTCTGTATTTTACTGTTTATATTGTGTATACTATTGTGGCTAGCCAAGTAGTGTCCAAAAAGGCACGACTTGCTATACACAGTGGTGTGTTGGTGCCTACACTTATGTATGGCAGTGAGTGCTGGGTATGGCAGAAGAAGCATGCAAGTAAAATTAATGCTGTTGAAATGCGTTCCTTGCGAAGTATGTGTGGTGTCACGATGAGAGATGGAGTGAGAAATTGTGTAATAAGAGATCGATGTAAATTGAAAGAAGATGTTGTGACAAGAATAGAGAAAGGTATGCTTCGTTGGTTTGGTCATGTGGAGAGGATGAGTGACAGCAGATGTACGAAAGAGATATATGTTTCTAATGTCAGTGGAAGTGTCGGCAGAGGGCGCCCTCGTAGGACGTATGCTGATCAAATCAGTTGCGTCCTACAAAAAGGGCAGGTGCGGAGTTCTCGAAACCGACGGGCATGTATGAAGAGATGTATGGATGTGCATGAGGCAAAAGAGGTGTGTAAAGATCGTAGTAAGTGGCGCGCCCTGGTCTCTGCCTACCCCACTGGGAAAGAGGCGTGACGTTATAGATAGATAGATAGATTTACTGTTTATGTTTTGGTGTAAAATAAAGTATATTTGATTGATTGATTGATTGATTGATCTTCCTCTGACACCCAAGCGAAAATTCAAGCATATCGCAGCTCAGTAAGAATCAGGACTAAACATAGTTATTGCGATATTGAAGGATCTAACAATAGAGGTCTCCATCGTCGACGTGGAATTTAATTTCATAGCAAAGGTCAACTGCAAATAGAAAATGAAAACATCGCTTTGTTTGCTGACCTTCTAGCTTCAAATAGAATTCAGAGGTACGAAAACAAACTATTGAGTAGGTAACTAGGTACTATTTGTCGAGATTACTTGTTTCTAATTATGAAAAATTTAATATAAAATGGGTTATTTTTGTCTAGTCATTCCTGAATTAGAATAAAGATTACAAGACGTCTTGGAACACAGGAAAGGTTCGTCTATTACATACTACATAGATCGAGCAAGGCTCAGGAGTGAATTGAGATTTTCATTCCGAGTTTCTCTATTTTTGAAATCGTTCGGATGTGCCAAAACCGTTTCGATTCACACAGAAAACGTTTAAATTGAACGAACGAACGAATGCATGGTTTCATAGTAACATTTCAAATCGGACTTTACCGCCAAAATTATGGGATAACTGAACGTAGAAAAAAAGTTAAATCAGTTGACGTCTGACAACATTACAAACGTCAAACATTCGAGTGGTAGAATTGGATACGAGTGGTTCGGAGCACTCGTTGCAAGTCATAGAAAGTGGAATTCAAAAAAAAACTAAAAAGTGAAAAAATAATATTGCAGCCTATGACTTTTTCGTTCGCAACATAAGAACATTAATTTGTTTTATTGAAGTCGCTGTCAAGCCGGTACGATTCGCGACATGGCTTGCATTTTTTGGCTTGGCTTGACACCGACTTCTATAAAACAAATTAATGTTCTTATGATGCGAACGAAAAAGTCATAGGCTGCAATATTATTTTTTCACTTTTTAGTTTTTTTGAAGGCGGTTTTAATTTTTTGTTAAAATTTTGTTTATTTCACAATTTTCAGTGGTGAATTAATTAGTTCGATTTAATAGGAGTGCTTTAAATTAAAAAACGCACTAGTCGGCAGTACAATTTTCGAAGGTTCCCCTCGATTTCTCTGGGATGCCATCATCAGATCCTGGTTTCCGTATCATGGTACCACCCTCGGGACATTTCCTTTCCAACAAAAAAAGAATCATCAAAATCGGTTCATAAACGACGAAGTTATCCGCGAACACACATAAAAAAAAAAATATATATATACGGTCGAACTGAGAAACCTCCTCCTTTTTTGAAGTCGGTTAAAAATGGCAAAACATCGATTTTACGTCATTTTCGAACGAGTTTTGAACGTGTGATATTCAAAAATCGCACTCCAGGGCAATTTCAAACTACACTGTAGTCTACTAGTCCGAGATCCGACCGTAAAATTATGCACCTATTTCTTAGGCGAGCGAAATGTGATTCAAGTGTATACTCAATCTGCCGCAACTCTAGTGTTACCAGGTTCAAAAATGACTTCCTTCAACCTGGCAACCCTATAGTTGTGGCAGATTGAGAGGTGGCAACTCTAGTTTTTCCAGTACTTTAGATCAGTCTCCGTCCGATGGCACCTCATTTACTTCCCAAAAAGACAAGTGAAAAAAGTTATACCAAAAATCATAATGGAAAAGATACTTGCGGCAGGATTTTTTTAACTTCATCATCAGCCTATAAACGTCCCACTGCAGGGCACAGGCCTACCCTCAAGGAGGGTGTATGGGCATTAGTCCACCACGCGTGCCCAATGCGGGTTGGTAGACTTTACATACACATCAGAATTTCTTCTTCAGTGTATGCAGGTTTCCTCACGATGTTTTCCTTCACCGTTTGAGAGCAGTCGGTTTTACGTACATAAGTTAGAAAAACTCATTGCATGTTGTCCGTGCGGATTCGAACCCGGACCCCCATAATTGGGAGTCCATACCTCTTCGCAACGCGCCACCGACGCTCTCGGCAACTTGGCAATAGGCAACTTGGCGGCGTTAAATAAACCCCTGTGTAAACATACATTAGAAACACATTTCGTTCGCCTAAGAAATAGGTGCATAATTTAACGGTCGGATCTCGGTCTATACTGAACCGCACCCCGATGTCGATGGTGGTTCTTCATAAAATAATAATACTTTCGAGGTGACAGCAACGTCCATTTTACAGAATCAACGGTTAGAGTTTAGGCCCACCTTTATGGGTGCAATCGACTAACATGGCAGGCCCAATCCTATAAAAAAACTCATTACAATATGGTGTAGGTTATTAAGTCAAACTGAACAACCTGTTTGATACCTACATTTGGGCCGAGTTGCCATTGATTGACATTTTCTATGGAACAGCTGACTTTTTCTTCCGCATTTTCAAGTTGTTCAGTTTGATGATCACACACGCACTAAAGTAGGTATCGCATTCTAATTTACATCCTGTGTTTTAAGTATATTATGGTATATATTTTAGTGGTGTGCAACTGCCTCCGTGGTCTAATGATTAAGAGCATTGGCTCTCGACACGACACGGAGGTCGCGGGTTCGATTCCCACGGGGGACACCTATTGATATGTCACTTTGTGCGTTTTTCCCCAGTTGGTTAGGACATTGCAGGCTGAATCACCTGATTGTCTGAAAAGATAAATGATTTTGTGCTTTGGATGGCACGTTAAGCCGTTGGTCCCGGCTACTATCTCTGGTGGTAGTAGTCGTTACATGAAAACCACGTCAGACGCCGTAAGGCGGTCTGAAATAACTCTGACACCAGGGCTCTGCCCACACTACAGGGTGTAACAAAACAACCTAGTAATACTTAAGGGGGTGCTTCAGACCATCAAACTGAACAAATTTCACTATGGAGCCAACATCGAAAAAGCGAAAAAAAATCAGTTCTTTCATACAAAACTGCAGTACCGTCTCGACTCGAATGTATGGGACGGAAATTTTTATTTTATTTTTTCTCGACGTTGGCTCCATAGTGAAAGTTGTTCAGATTGATGGTCTGATGCACCCCCTTAAGTATTACTAGGGTGTTTTGTTACACTCTGTATAAGAAAGAAAGAAGTGGTGTGCACGTATGAATCTGCTAAGAAGGCTGTGTCTCTAATAATAAAAAGTTATTTTCAATAAAAAAAATAAAAAAACCACCACAGTCATCAAGCAGTTTGAAATAGAACCAAACAATTAAAATCAAACTAAACAAAATAAAAACAAAAACAGTCGAGGAGGGTGTCGGAGGGGGTGGGGCGGGGGTGAGCGGGGAGGGAGGGTCAATAATAAAAATAATTACCGGGAGAGTGTCGGTGACAGCTCGGTGCGAATAGAGAGTGGAGGTGGCTTCTTTACATATAATTATGTTTATATTTACCAAAGAACATTTACAATAGAGAATGTTCATAATTTTGATTGTCATCTCACATTCATCATCATCATCATCAGCCTATAAACGTCCCACTGCAGGGCCACCACGCGTGCCCAATGCGGGTTGGTAGACTTCACATACACATCAGAATTTCTTCTTCAGTGTATGCAAGTTTCCTCACGATTTTTTCCTTCACCGTTTGAGAGCAGTCGGTTTTACGTACATAAGTTAGAAAAACTCATTGGTACATGGCATGTTGTCCGTGCGGATTCGAACCCGGACCCCCATAATTGGGCGTCCATACCTCTCCGCAACGCGCCACCGACCGACGCTCTTACATTATTCTCTATTAAAAATTAAACATATCTGTGAAAAAATTATTTAGATCATTTATTGCGCTATTGTACACAAATATGATAATTTATGCCGCTTAAAAGAAACAGCAGGAACAGGCATACATTTTCGCCGCGCGGTAGAAAGAGAGTGGGATATGTCTGACCAATTTTCGATCAGGTCACGGGACGGCACGGTCCTGACGCGAGTTTCAAATTTTTTACCCATAGGTACCAAAAACTGCACAACGCCGCTAAAGAAGTAGTCACTTCATAATATCAGATTTCACAGGCCCTGGACAATCAGCGAGCCTGTAACGATGATTGGCAAATCTCTTTACCACGATGACATTCCTTACACACGACGACATGACTATGACATTTCTCTGCTGAAAAATACTATTACAAAAGCCGTTTCCACCCGTACTGTGCCAACAATCGCAGTGAATATAAAATGTGAGAGCTGCTCGGTCACAAGTATTGCGAATTAATCGAGACTCCACTACACTGTTCGAACATGAACACCCCTCACCCTCTCCTCACCCCTCTAGCTTCCTGCATTCATTGATCATTTAGAATAGCTGTGAGTTCTTCATCATATCAGCCGATGGACGTCCACTGCTGGACATAGACTTCCCCTAAGAGCAAGGATCTCCTTTATTCTAAAGGCATAGAGGGAGCCATAGCATTGCAAGAATGTCCTCTTTTTTAGGGTTCCGTACCCAAAGGGTGAAAACGGGACCCTATTACTAAGCCTACGTTGTCCGTCCGTCCGTCCGTCCGTCTGTCCGTCTGTCCGTCTGTCCGTCTGTCCGTCTGTCCGTCTGTCCGTCTGTCCGTCTGTCCGTCTGTCCGTCTTTCCGTCTGTCCGTCTGTCCGTCTGTCCGTCTGTCCGTCTGTCCGTCTGTCCGTCTGTCCGTCTGTCCGTCTGTCCGTCTGTCCGTCTGTCCGTCTGTCCGTCTGTCCGTCTGTCCGTCTGTCCGTCTGTCCGTCTGTCCGTCTGTCCGTCTGTCCGTCTGTCCGTCTGTCCGTCTGACCGTCTGTCCGTCTGTCCGTCTGTCCGTCTGTCCGTCTGTCCGTCTGTCCGTCTGTCCGTCTGTCCGTCTGTCCGTCTGTCCGTCTGTCCGTCTGTCCGTCTGTCCGTCTGTCCGTCTGTCCGTCTGTCCGTCTGTCCGTCTGTCCGTCTGTCCGTCTGTCCGTCTGTCCGTCTGTCCGTCTGTCCGTCTGTCCGTCTGTCCGTCTGTCCGTCTGTCCGTCTGTCCGTCTGTCCGTCTGTCCGTCTGTCCGTCTGTCCGTCTGTCCGTCTGTCCGTCTGTCCGTCTGTCCGTCTGTCCGTCTGTCCGTCTGTCCGTCTGTCCGTCTGTCCGTCTGTCCGTCTGTCCGTCTGTCCGTCTGTCCGTCTGTCCGTCTGTCCGTCTGTCCGTCTGTCCGTCTGTCCGTCTGTCCGTCTGTCCGTCTGTCCGTCTGTCCGTCTGTCCGTCTGTCCGTCTGTCCGTCTGTCCGTCTGTCCGTCTGTCCGTCTGTCCGTCTGTCCGTCTGTCCGTCTGTCCGTCTGTCCGTCTGTCCGTCTGTCCGTCTGTCCGTCTGTCCGTCTGTCCGTCTGTCCGTCTGTCCGTCTGTCCGTCTGTCCGTCTGTCCGTCTGTCCGTCTGTCCGTCTGTCCGTCTGTCCGTCTGTCCGTCTGTCCGTCTGTCCGTCTGTCCGTCTGTCCGTCTGTCCGTCTGTCCGTCTGTCCGTCTGTCCGTCTGTCCGTCTGTCCGTCTGTCCGTCTGTCCGTCTGTCCGTCTGTCCGTCTGTCCGTCTGTCCGTCTGTCCGTCTGTCCGTCTGTCCGTCTGTCCGTCTGTCCGTCTGTCCGTCTGTCCGTCTGTCCGTCTGTCCGTCTGTCCGTCTGTCCGTCTGTCCGTCTGTCCGTCTGTCCGTCCGTCCGTCCGTCTGTCCTACATATTTAGGGCTGTAATTTTTGAACCGTAATAGCTAGATAGTTGAAATTTTCTCAGATTATGCGTTATTGCGGCGGATTTGTTGACAAATAATAAAAATGGCAGAAAGTTAAAAATTAAGGGGGGTTTTCAACAAGAAACTAGTTTTTATCAACGTTTTTTCTTAACGCTCTATAGTAAAAACGGTAATACATACAAGCGTCAAACTTAGTGTGATTATAGAACAAACTCTACAGAATAACAAAAAATACTAAAAACCGGCCAAGTGTGAGTCGGTCTCGCGCTAAAGGTCCCGGACAAAAAAAAGTTTTTTTTCTATGTTAATAATGTTGTGTTCTGTGGTGGTGTGGTACGGAACCCTCGGTGCGCGAGTAGCCCGACTCGCACTTGATCGGTTTTATTTACGTTTGTGTTTTACAAAAGGCACCAATTAGACCAACAAAAGTGACAAGTGAAAAGTGGACAACCGCATAAACAAAGATATATAGTTCCGTCTCCTTCTGCTATTTAAGGTACGTCATAAGACAAAAGAGACTTAACTACAATTGTAAATTGATGCGGTCTCTATGCTTTAGAATAAAGGAGATCCATGCTCTTAGGGCCTCCCCCAAGGACCGCCATAGCGACTGGTCCTGCGCTGCCCTCATCCAACGGGTTCCCGCCGCCTTCACCAGGTCGTCGGACTACCTTGTACCTACCTAAGTTCTTACTGTTTAGATAATTACCAATGGACAATCCTCATTTGTGTCCGTGTGTGTCGTACGAGGTGACTAAGGGATGTGACTCTCTCTTTCTTACCGTGTGGGCAGAGCCCTGGTGTCAGAGTTTTTTCAGACCGCCTTACGGCCTCTGACGTGGTTTTTATGTAACGACTACTACACCACCAGATAGTAGCCGGGACAAACGGCTTAACGTACCATCCGAAGCACGGAATCATCTTTCTTTTCAGACAATCAGGTGATTCAGCCTACAATGTCCTAACCAACTGGGGAAAAACGCACAAAGTGACATATCACTAGGTGTCCCTCATGGGAATCGAACCCACGACCTCCGTATCGAGAGCCAAATGCTCTTAACCATTAGACTACGGAGGCAGTAAGAGATGTGACTAATGAAGTGTTTGTGTAGTCAAAAAGCTAGCCATTTCGCCACTGAATCCAATTCATACAGGGTGTTAAGGTAAACAGTTGCATTACATTAAGGCTACTCCTCCCATCTGCAAGGCTCTCTTTCTTACAAGCAAACTTTTGCAATTAGCCATCCCGCTTCAATTGCGCGGCTCCGGTCGAAATTTTCCGTTTTCTTTGAAAACCTGTATGATTTTATATGAATTTTCAAAAAACAAGAAAACCACATCATTTTATATGGTATTGTGAAGAATATTGTAAATTGTCATATTCTTCTGATCAACAATGTAAGAGTAAAACGGTTACAACTGGAAAAAAGAGGTGACTTTGGAGTCGTTTTTCTTCAGTTTTATTAAATAAAATAGATTTCGAGAAAAACCACATCACTTCTCATATCCTGTAGATTGTTCAGTTTTGTTTTCTGCTTAAAAAGTGCCATAGTTAATGTATAAAATGGTTACAAAGTTACTCAAAACCGGGCGGACGCCCCTTAAGGGGTGATTGTACCCATGATACTGATCAACTTTCCCTACGAAAACGATAGGAAATTCGTTTTTTAAAATCCTATATAGGATCCTTCTTCTGTTTTGTATATTTCTTAGGGAAAGTTGTTCAGTATCATGGGTACAATCACCCCTTAAAGTAATGCAACTGTTTACCCTGACACCCTGTATACGGTTGTATTTGAAATTATCACTAGCTCGGCGGTGAAGGAAAGATCGTGAAAAAACCTGCATACCCGAGAATGAATACCATACCATAAATTCGGATAGTGTAAAATATGGGTGAGCTTGGGACAAACCACAGATAAGATAATACTGGACAAACATAATAGACCTAGTGTGTTACCTACAAACCTTGCTTCTTGCAATAGTGCAGTCAACAATGGTACCGATTCGGACTATGCCACGACTTAACTAAATTTATTCCTGTCACTTTCTAAAATAAGATTAAGAAAAGAGACAGAAAACCAAAAACTGACTTTAGTGCTGTCAAAGTGACGTTACACGCCCAAAAACGTCTTAAATAAGATGGCGTACTTACATTATGATGTCACTTTGACAGCACTAAAGTCAGTTGTTGATTTTCTGTCTCTTTTCTTAATCTTATTTTAGAAAGTGACAGGAATAAATTTAGTTAAGTTAAGTCGTGGCGCAGTCCGAATCGGGGCCATTAATAGAATTAACCTCTCGTAGGATATTGTCGTGAGCATACTCCGGTAAAAAATCGTAGTCGAACTTCCATTCTTAAAAAAATTTATGAAACGTTTAACTCATAGGATTTTAACTTTCCGTCCCTATCGAACTCTAGCCATTTGCTTAACTTAACACCTCAATCTTCCCCCCCCCCCCCCCCCTTCTTTCCAAACCACCCCTTCATCTCCTCCAACAAAGTAAGTCTCACAAACCAAACCATTTTCATACTTAACTTCCCAGCTTAAGGTTTAGATTATGGGACTAGTTATTTAGATCGAATTGTAACCCCAATCCGATTAATATTGCCAGTTCTCTCGCAATTTTACAATTTACTCCTGAAACTTTGGACAAAAGGTATCGTTGTCTCTTTCGCTCTTGTATGCAGATATTGCTGTCTCGTTCCGTTGGAGTTGTAATAGTGGTGAAGTTTAAAAGTATTGGATTGGAAGGCTCGTACTTGGCACTTACTTGCCGAGTTGGAAATGAAATATTTTGTGCCGGATAGAGATCTCTTTACAGATAAGTCCGCCTTTTGTATTACTTCTATTTCTACTTGTTAGCTTGAACTGACGGGATTTTTTGATTGATGTGATGATAGATGTTATATCATTCACTACATTAGTATAAAACAAAGCCGCTTCCCGCCGTCTGTCTGTCCCTATGTATGCTTAGATCTTTAAAACTACGCAACGGATTTTGATGAGTTTTTTTTTAATATAAAGAGTAATTCAAGAGGAAGGTTCTTCTTCTTATCGTGTGGGCAGAGCCCTAATGTCAGTGTTTTTTCAGACCGCCTTACGGCCTCTGACGTGGTTTTTATGTAACGACTACTACCACCAGAGATAGTAGCCGGGACCAACGGCTTAGCGTGCCATCCGAATTACGGAATCATTTTTCTTTTCGGACAATCAGGTGATTCAGCCTGTAATGTCCTAACCAACTGGGGAAAAACGCACAAAGCGACATATCACTAGGTGTCCCCCGTGGGAATCGAACCCACGACCTCCGTATCGAGAGCCAATGCTCTTAACCACTATACCACGGAGGCAGGAAGAGGAAGGTTTATATGTACATATATAATACATGCCAGCATTTCACCCGTGCGAAGCCGGGCGGGTTGCTAGTTTTAAACATAAAGATATTCAATACAGGGTGTAAGGAAAAGTATAATTAACCTTTAAACCACATTAACCCACCAAACTGAACAACTTTTACTATGGAGCAAACCAGAACAAAAAAAAATCTGCTATCTGTGTATGTGTTTAAAGGTTAATGATACTTTTCCTTACACAATGTATAATACTAATTTCTTGTAATTACCTACGTGTTAGAAAATCCACCAAAAAACACATATTCTGAGAAAAATGTCAACCTACTACCTAAAAGTTCCTGAAGACCTGTAAATTTTACCTCAAGGATGCAATAAAGATTACAATTACAAAAGATTACTTACAATTACAATTAAAGTACTTGTAAAAGTTCAAAAGATACAGCACTTTAAATAGGTAGTTCTTATCCTGTGTTTCCATGAAGAAATTAGTGGTTCCAAGTCTAGAACCACTCGTCTACAACATAATATACTAAATGCAAAGTATATAATGTAAATCGGACAGTATAATACGTCAGCGCCATCTGTCGGCGTGAGTTATGCGTTAAGTTGCACAATAACCGGGCGGCGGGCGCTTTGTTCTGCTCACTGTGTTCACAACGTTACCCTCTTTTGTTAGCTCGGTTAATTTATACGGTTTAGTTTTCAATTTGTATTTTGTTTCAGGACGGGTACCTACTGGTTCAGTCTTGAAACTTATGTAAGTACAGTAGTACCAGGTTTATAAGCCTTAACGATGTAGAAATGTCAGAAATGACTAAATGTGTGATTCTTTATCTGTAATATAATACCTCAATGTACCACATTTATTGCAATAAATAAAATTCAATTCAATTCAATTCAAAGTATACCTGCGCAGTCCGCGTCCGCCCGGTTTAGAGTAACTTTGTAACCATTTTATACATTAACTATGGCACTTTTTAAGCAGAAAACAAAACTGAACAATCTACAGGATATGAGAAGTGATGTGGTTTTTGTCGAAATCTATTTTAATTTATAAAACTGAAGAAAAACGAATCCAAAGTCACCCCTTTTTTTCCAGTTGTAACCGTTTTACTCTTATATTGTTGATCAGAAGAATATAAAAATTTACAATATTCTTCACAATACAATATAAAATGACGTGGTTTTTTATTTTTTGAAAATTCATAAAAAATCATACAGGTTTTCAAAGAAAACGGAAAATTCTGACCGGCGCCACGCAATTGAAGCGGGATGGCTAATTGCAAAAGTTTGCTTGTAAGAAAGAGAGCCTTGCACTAGGGAGGGAGAGCCTTAACTAATCACGATGTGTTACCTTGAATCCTATGATTTCGATGTTAGTCCCATAGAGAAAGTTGTTCAGGTTGATGGACTGATCGTCCCCTTAAAAGTGTCAACAAATTAAGAAGGACCCTGTATAAACAACGATTTTTTTATTTTCTATCTGCTGAACATTATCAATCATTCAGTCAGTGACGAATTATTTTATATTGTACGAGCTTTTACCCGCGACGTTGTCCGCATAAATTATATACCAGATTTTAAGTCAGATCATAAGCTATCAAACAAAAAAAAGTTTCATATAAATCGGTTCAAAAAAAAGTTTCATATAAAACGTTGGATGAGGGCAGCGCAGGACCGGTCGTTATGGCGATCCTTGGGGGAGGCCTATGTCCAGCAGTGGACGTCCATCGGCTGAGATGATGATGATGATGATGATAAATCGGTTCAGTAGTTTTTGCGTGATGCTCGTTCAAACATACACACAAACAAACAAACAGACAGACAAAAATCCAAAAATTGGTGATTTGGAATCAGGGACACCCAAAAATCATATCGTAATCTTTTTTTGTAAATATCTTCAATGTACAGACACACTTCTGTTACAGTTTTATAATATTACGAGCTTTTACCCGCGACTTCGTCCGCATAAATTATATACCAGATTTTAAGTCAGATGATAAGCTATCAAACAAAAAAAGTTTCATCAAAATCGGTTCAGTCGTTTTTGCGTGATACTCGAACAAACAAACACCCAAACAAACAAGCAAACAAACAAACAATCAAACAAACAAACAAACATACAAACAAACAAACAAACAGACAGACAAAAAATCCAAAAATTGGTGATTTGGAATCAGGGACAGGTAAAAACCATGTCGTAATTTTTTTTTTGTAAATATCTTCAATGTACAGACACATTTCTGTTACAGTTTTATAATAGTTTAGATAGTATAGATAGATAATCAACCAATGTTAGCCTACATGACCTTGCCATATTATACTGTTTCCATTTATTCTATCGTAATCCTAGCGTCGTAGCCTCGTAGACCTTCGTAGCAAGTTCGTAGCAACAATTATAAGTATCGTAAAAAAATCTTTTGCATTATTTGTTTCTCACAAGACAAACGATACCTTCATGAAACTTATAGCCATGTGGTTCCAGCTTAGAAAGGACCACCCTACTTCTCGTGGGTGTCGGACGAGGCGACTAAAGGATAAGGGTTTCTTATGCAGTGTTTTTGTGGTTCGTTCATAGTAAAAGTTGTTCAGTTTGATGGGTAGAGTATGTGGTTTAAAGGTAAATGTTACTTTCCCTTACACCCTGTATCATCATCATCATCATCATCTCAGCCGATGGACGTCCACTGCTGGACATAGGCCTTCCCCAAGGATCGCCATAACGACCGGTCCTGCGCTGCCCTCATCCAACGTTTTCCCGCCGCCTTCACCAGGTCGTCGGTCCACCGTGTGAGGGGCCTACCCACGCTGCGCTTTCCGGTACGCGGTCACCACTCGAGAACTTTTCGGCCCCACCGGCCATCGGTTCTGCGAGCAATGTGCCCCGCCCACTGCCACTTAAGTTTAGCAACTCTTTGGGCTATGTCAGTTACCCTGGTTCTTCTGCGGATCTCTTCATTTCTGATTCGATCTCGCAGGGAAACTCCGAGCATAGCCCTCTCCATTGCCCTTTGGGTGACTTTCAGCCTTTTTAAGAGGCCTTGAGTGAACGACCACGTCTCTGTTCCATATGTCATCACTGGCAACACACACTGATCGAAGACTTTCGTTTTAAGACACTGCGGTATTTGGGACGTGAAGATACTACGTAGCTTCCCGTACACACACACCCTACAATACACAGTGCTGTGCTACACCCTGTATAGTCATCGACAATATTAAATACAGTTAATTATTAACTCCCACAAAAATACATTAAATTAAAATTACATTTCAAACCAATTAATTTCCCACGCAAATACAAAATCAAAACTCAAAAACCGCCCCCCTAATTGCAAACGATTTAAAAACCAACAAACAATGAACCACTGGTTAAATTGAAATAATGGAACGCACGCCATCTCGGCCACGTGGCGCTGGAGCTAATCTGATGCAGTTTTAAACGACGGATAGATTTGATTTGTGTTGACAGTTGCATTCTAATTCTGAGGCTTTGACTGATTAGCGGGACAGATGACAGGGCGAATTGTGACGAAACTATTAGGGTTAAAATTAAAAACTGGCCAAGTGCATGTCGGGCTACTCGCGCACCGAGGGTTCCGTACCACACCACCACAGAACACAACATTATTAACTTAGAAAAAAAACTTTTTTGTCCGGAACCTTTAGTGCAAGACCGACTCACACTTGGCCGATTTATGATATATGTTGCTATTTTGTAGTTTGCTCTATAATCACACTAAGTTTGTTGCTTGTATGTATTACCGTTTTTACGATAGAGCGTGAAGAAAAAAGTTGATAAAAACTAGTTTCTTGTTGAGAACCCCCCTTAATTTTTAACTTTTCGACATTTTTATTATTTGTTAACAAATCCGCTGTAATAACGCATAATCTGAGAAAATTTCAACTATCTAGCTATTACGGTTCAAAAGTTACGGCCCTAAATAGGTAGGACAGACGGACGGACGGACGGACGGACAGACGGTAGGACAGACGAACGGACGGGCGGACAACGTAGGCTTAGTAATAGGGTCCCGTTTTCACCCTTTGGGTACGGAACCCTAAAAACTAGTAGTGTCAAAAACATGCATAGGTAGCCCAAATGGCACATGTAGCATTATAAGAGACCACTTTTGGTGTACACGGAAACTAAAGGCTGTATAAGATAATAAATAAATAAATAAATAACGCTCACAGGCACATACATTGTAATGATCCCAAGAAAGCACTATTAATAGGCTGTTTATTATGGAAACCATACAACAACGGCACAAACATGTAAACATCCATGACCGAACCGGGATTCGAACCCAGGAGGTTTGGCAGTCCGGCGTGGTAACCATTACACCAACCGGGTCGTCAAGATGGTGTTACAATGGTGTTAACAGCGCTGTTAACACCGATATAACTCTTATTTGGGCACAAGTTATACAGCCTAAGGTTCTATATTGGAATTATAATGGGCCACAAGGCATTATATCAGCTGCTTAACAGAATACGAGTGTCCTGTTATACAGCCTAAGGTTCTATATTGGAATTATAATGAGCCACAAGGCATTATATCAGCTGCTTAACAGAATACGAGTGTCCTGTTATACAGACTAAGCCCTAGGATTGGGGTTACTGCTATACTTAAATAACGCTTGAGGTTCTACATTATTCTTCGAGCATCAGCAGAGTGTGTACATAAAAACCTGAATTTATTTTATTAGTAGAGTTAAATTCTTTAAATAAATTCCGTGAGTGTTGGTTATTAATGGCGTGAAGTGAAGTTTTATTGAGAATTTGTGATAGCCTAGTTAAGTACACTTTTATAATATTAGCCTGTGAATACATTTGGGAATGCAAGTTCATTGTGAATGTTTATATGGTTTTATAGCAAATTTTTTACGCGCCTCGGAAATATTTCGTTTTTAATTAGAAATATTGTGAAAATAATTACACGTCACAATATATGTGTACATTTTTTGTGTCTGATTTACATTAAATCATACAAAGTTTTATTTTATATTATAATAAATATGTGTTTCACGTGTAAATAAAAGCAGAAATCATTAGTAAAACATAAATAACACCATAATTTTATTTATCATATGGTTTAGGTTATAAAGTTATAACAAAATGGCGCTTTCTTAAGAAACCTATGTGAACTCTTATAATCCTGAATTAACGACTATGGCTGTACAAGAGTACACACTGGTTCCTCTATAACGCTTATTGCAGTAAATAAGAGTTCAAGTGAACCAATATGCAGCCTGTCGGCTTATATTAGTGTTATTATGGTTCACATCAACGCTTAAGCCATTCATGTGAACTACTTAACGTGCACCTTTGGTGTTCACGAGTGCTAATATAACACCTTTAAGCAGCTTTGAAAAAGAGGCTAATAACAGAGTTGAGGTGAACCAATATAGAACTTTAAGCGTTAAATCACTCTACGTGTACACCACTTTACTGCCAAATTCTGTATTTCTGAATTACAAGGGTATCTCGGAATACCTATGGTGTTCACGAGTGCTAATATAACACCTTTAAGCAGCTTTGAAAAAGAGGCTGAATAACAGAGTTGAGGTGAACCAATATAGAACTTTAAGCGTTAAATCACTCTACGTGTACACCACTTTACTGCCAAATTCTGTATTTCTGAGTTACAAGGGTATCTCGGAATACCTATGGTGTTCACGAGTGCTAATATAACACCTTTAAGCAGCTTTGAAAAAGAGGCTGAATAACAGTGTTGAGGTGAACCAATATAGAACTTTAAGCGTTAAATCACTCTACGTGTACACCACTTTACTGCCAAATTCTGTATTTCTGAATTACAAGGGTATCTCGGAATACCTATGGTGTTCACGAGTGCTAATATAACACCTTTAAGCAGCTTTGAAAAAGAGGCTGAATAACAGAGTTGAGGTGAACCAATATAGAACTTTAAGCGTTAAATCACTCTACGTGTACACCACTTTACTGCCAAATTCTGTATTTCTGAGTTACAAGGGTATCTCGGAATACCTATGGTGTTCACAAGTGCTAATATAACACCTTTAAGCAGCTTTGAAAAAGAGGCTGAATAACAGAGTTGAGGTGAACCAATATAGAACTTTAAGCGTTAAATCACTCTACGTGTACACCACTTTACTGCCAAATTCTGTATTTCTGAGTTACAAGGGTATCTCGGAATACCTATGGTGTTCACGAGTGCTAATATAACACCTTTAAGCAGCTTTAAAAAAGAGGCTGAATAACAGAGTTGAGGTGAACCAATATAGAACTTTAAGCGTTAAATCACTCTGCGTGTACACCACTTTAACTCTATTGGCTGTACAGTAGTTCACATTGACTCTTTTAAGATGCTAGCATTACAGTGGTATAATTATACACCTTTATACAGCAATAATCATATTTTACTGCCCCTATAATGCTCTTAAGCAACCAATGCGATATAGGCTGTAAGAAGGCATTTTTGACAGCTGCTCTAACTCTGATCCCGTTACAATAGTATCCGTTCCTGTTCTTATAATGCTATTATAAAGACTAAAGCGTAATAAGCAGCTCTAAGTTCTCAGTTGAACCCTATTAAGTGTTAATTAATGCAACAAGTTCCGAGTTACACCAAAAGTGGTCTCTTATAATGCTACATGTGCCATTTGGGAGGTAGTACCTTTTGGTTTCCAGGGTTGCCAGGTTCAAAAATGACTTCTTTGAAGCTGGCAACCCTATAGTTGCGGCAGATTGAGAGGTGGCAACCCTCGTTTTTCCAGTTCTTTATGGCACCTCATTTACTTCCCTAACAGACAGGTGAAAAAAGTTATACCAAAAATCATAATGGAAAAGGTACTTGCGGCAAGATTTTTCTAGGCAACTTGGCTGCATTGAATTAACCCCTGTGTACACTAGAATTACATTTCGTTCGCCTATCAAATAGGTGCATAATTTTACGGTCGGTTCTCGGTCTATGATATGAACCTACCTCTTGAATTACTCTATCTATTTAAAAAAAAAAACATCAAAATCCGCGTAGTTTTAAAGATCTAAGCATACATAGGGACAGACAGACTGCGGGAAGCGACTTTATTTAATACTATGTAGTGATAAAAAAACACCGTATTAATATTTAAAAGTGCAATATCTGGGAGCTCTTCAGTAAAACACCGTGTTAGTTCTCAACGTATCTATTGCAGAGTAAAATGGCTGACATCCATAATAATGTACCCCCGTATATTAATAAACCTACTACCTACATTACACCTCCACCCTTAAATCTAGACTTTACAAAAGTACTTAAATATCAAACTTATATAATGCACTAGTAGCCTACTTACTAAACTTAACTAGCTTGACACGCTATTCAATCGTTTATCTATCTATATGTACATGTATTCTTTTATCTTACTACAGTCATCGGTTATTAAAACCATAAAATTCTGTTGGTCTACGATTACGTAGGGGATAGCGACGCTCAACGGTTGTGGCATTGGCTTCCGGTATAAACGACGCCGACGCCGACGTTGTCGCGGGCGCGCGAACTGTGGCCTCATCGAGTCCCTCGACACCCCCTTCTGTGTCCGTGGCGGTGTCATTCGGATATATGAGTAATGACCGTTGTGGTAAACCGTTATGCTCGGTGTTTGTTAAATTGGTGTCTAATCGACGTCTTATCTGATCCACATGCCTATGTGCCATAATAATACCATCACATGATAATATGTTATAGTTAGTATCGCCTAATATCTTATAAATTTTTCCTTTGAGCCACTTAGCTCCCCTTACGCTATAATTTCTGTACCATACAAGATCTCCTACAGTGAAGTTCCGTACCGTCCCACCAGCTGATGCTTGTGGTTGTCGCTGCGAGGTCCTCTCTTGCTGCCCCTTCTCTGGTATCAAACAATCGAGTCTAGTTCGCAAGGATCGTCCTTGTAGCAGTCTCGCTGGACTCTCATTTGTTGTACAGTGCTTTGTGTTTCTATATATTAATAAAAATCTATTTAACGCAGTTTCTATGTCCACCTGTTGAGATATCGCCTTTTTGATTACCCTTTTACACGTTTTAACGGCATTTTCGGCGGCTCCATTAGAGGCCGGATGATAAGGCGCCGCAAATACATGGTCTATTCTGTTATTGTTTAAAAATGTCGCAAACTCACTACTTGAAAATGGTGGGCCATTGTCCGTAACGATCTGTTTCGGGATACCGAAACGTCCCCACATGTCTCTTAATTTAGGAATAATGCACTTTGCCGAGGTAGTACTTACCTTTACAATTTCTATCCATTTCGAATAGGCATCTACAGAAACTAAGTACATACATCCTTCTAAGGGGCCCAAAAAATCGAGATGGAGGCGCGACCACATGCGATCCGGGAGCTTCCAGGCCCGGGACTCGTGGGCGGGTGGTGCATCGGCTAGGCGCGCGCACACCTCGCAGGCGCGGCACACGCGCTCCACCATCTCATCGATGCCACTCCACCACACGTAGCTGCGGGCTAACTGCTTGGTTTTTACAATACCCATGTGTGTTTCGTGCAGCTCTCTTAAAACTTTGTCAATACACCTCGCCGGTACTACAACCCTGTGACCCCACATGATGCATCCTAATTCCTCATACAATTCCTGCCTTCTAGTAAAGAACGGTTTTAATGTTAACATACTTATGTCTAACTTGTTGGGCCAACCTTTTCTTACATAGCCTAAAACTTGACTTAAGACTGGATCACATGATGTTTCTTGTTTTAAAGTATTATAATCTAATAGTAATGCTTCCGATGCAAAATGCAAGTACGTTTGTTCTGGACATTCTGAAGTTTTCTCTGATTCACAACCTTTATGTGCCATTATCATTCGTGACAAGGCATCTGCATAGTTTTTGTCAGTACTTACATATTCTATATCAAAATCATATGCGGACAAAATTATGGCCCATCTTTGTAACCTACTTGCAGTCATCTGTGGTATACCTTGATTCTGTCCGAAAAGACTAACTAAAGGTTTGTGATCTGTCTTTAATTTAAAACGACGGCCATAAATATATTGATGAAATTTGTTTACAGCAAAAATTATAGCCAGAGCTTCCTTGTGTATTTGGCTATAATTTTTTTCCGCTGTGGTAAGTGCGCGCGAGACACACATCACCGGTCTTTCGATGCCACTTTCATCTGGTTGGGATAGCACCGCTCCCAATCCGTGTCCGCTCGCGTCACACGTCACTATTAATGACCTCGAGTGATCGTAATGCGTTAATGTTACTGTCTTACACAAAAGTTGTTTGGCCGTATCAAAGGAACGCTGTTCCCCCTCACCCCAGTGCCAAGGAACATTCTTCTTTAACAGATTATAAAGTGGTAACAATCTACTGCTAAGATTTTTGATAAATCTTCCATAAAAATTTATCATTCCAACAGAATCAGAAACAACAGGTTCAGAATGACCTTACTTCGGTAACATTCTTTGGAATTGCCATATCTAATATAGAACTAACTTTATCTGGATCCGCGTGTATACCATTTTTGTCCAGTACATAACCTAAATATTTTACTTTATTTACAAAAAATGCGCATTTCTCCTTTTTAATCTTTAACCCATATTCGTTTAACTTTTTCAGTACTATATTTAATGTTTCTAGGTGTTCCTTCTGCGTCTTAGTCGCAATTAAAATATCATCGTAAAATACCTTTACGGCTGGAATATCACTTAGTACACTAGTCATAATTCTTTGGAAAATGCTTGGGCTAGACGCCAGACCATAGACCAACCTGTTATACATGAATAACCCCCTATGGGTGTTAATGACGGTGAATTTTTTTGCGTCGTCATCAAGTAAAATCTGATTATACGCCTGTGATAAATCAATTTTACTAAAAAATTGACTTCCCCCTATATTTGCGAAAAGATCGTCTATTTTTGGCACTGGATATTTGTCGACAGATAAGACACGATTCAACGTCACCTTATAATCCGCGCATATTCGAATGGCACCGTCCGGCTTGTTCACAATCACCAGAGGCGTGGCCCAGTCGGAGCAGTCGACGGGCTCGATGACGCCGGTACTCAGCATGGCGTCCAGCTCGGCGTCGACGCGCTCTCGCATCGCGTAGGGTAGCGGCCGCGCTCGGCAGTACACTGGCACTGCTCCATCTCGCACGTGTAACGTTGCCTTCCCACCGTTGAAACGTCCCAATCCCCCGTCGAACAATTTAGAATAACTGGAAAACAAATTATCAATGCTGTTACTTATGTCCACCTTTTCACAATGATTTATCTTATTTACATGGAATTTCGGAATGTCTATATTTAGCTCTGATAACCATTGTCTGCCTAACAAAGTTGTAGTGGCTTTGTCTATTACATATAAATCCAATATTTTGCTTTTATTTTTGTAACAAACCACAGTTTCTATATACCCGCTGGGCTTAATTTTGGTTCCGTCATAAAAAATTAAGGATATTTTACAACTTAATAACGGCCTATGGGCAAAATTACTTTCATACATTTGTTTACTTATGCAAGACAATGCGGATCCCGTGTCTATTTCCATAATTAGCTCCCTATTATCAACTAAAAGTGGAATGCTAACCGGTTTGTAGTTGTGGAGTGACATCTGCATCACTGGCTCCTCGTACTCCTCGTATCGGCTGCGATCTCCATCTTGGGCACTATACTCATCCGTGTAATGCCCCATAGTGTCACCGACCGGCTTCTCCGTCTCCTCCTCTTGATCACAAACATAATGCGTTCGCGATTGTCCGCGCCACATTTGCCGTGGGCCCCTGCGCCCGACATTTTTCCTGCGCACACCCTTCTAAGGTGTCCAACTTTACCACATTTACTGCACACGTAATTGTTAAATCTACATGTATTCTTATTGTGATCGCGTGCGCCGCACGCCGTGCAATCTACAGCAAGCTGCCTGTATTGTTCACTTCCTTTGTTTCCGAACATTCCCCCGCCCCTGCCCGCGCCGCGGCCGCCGCCGCCTCCGCGCCGTACCTGGTACCCGGGCCCGCGCTCTCTGATGTGCATTGCATTGAATCCGCTACCCAGCTGATCCGATGAATGTGCCGTCATCAACGCTGCATCCCGTTCGGCTGCTTCTAATGAGCAAGCTAAACTAATAGCTTTTGAATATGTTACGTCATCCTCTGCACACAACCGTTGCCTTATTACCTCGCTTCGCACTCCGCAAATCAACTGATCACATAGGTTATCTTCTAGTGTTGTTCCGAACTCACAGAATCGTGCTAATTTTTTTAATTCTGTTACGTATTCACTGATCGATTCATTACTATTTTGTTTTCGTTGTCTATAACGGTAACGTTCTGCCCTTTTTGACGGTTTGGGTTCCAAGTGGTTACGTAATAGGGTTACGACCTGCTCGTACGTTAACGTTGATGGTTTTTTTGGACTTGCGATTGTTGCCAATAATTCATATGCACGCTCACCCATTAATGATATTGTACTCGCCAATTTTGTAGTATCTGGTACACTGTTAGCCAGGAAAAACATTTCCAGTCGCTCCACGTAGGCACTCCAGTTCCCGGAGTTGACGTCGAATTCCCGCATCTGACCGACCGACATCTTGCACTTTTTATTCTTCCCGCTCTTAGATTCGACTTTTACTGTTTTTAAGCAATTTTCCTCGTTCGCCATGCAATATCTGGGAGCTCTTCAGTAAAACACCGTGTTAGTTCTCAACGTATCTATTGCAGAGTAAAATGGCTGACATCCATAATAATGTACCCCCGTATATTAATAAACCTACTACCTACATTACAAAAAGAGTGGTTTAGCCCGTCAAACTGAACAACTTTCACTACGCAGCCAAAACCGCAATAAAAATCTGCTATTTCATACAAAACTACAGTTCCTATTCGACTCAAATGTATGGGACAGCAGATTTTTTTCCGCATTTTCAATATTGGTCCCATCCGTATTGAAAGTTGTTCAGTTTGATGGTAATGAATAGAATGGAATGTATTTTCATACATTTGGATCGGTTTTCTCAATTTAGATTTTGACTCCATAGTAAACGTTGTTCAGTTTGATGGTCTGAAGTAACCCTTTAAATATTACTGGGGAGTTTTTTTACACGACTGTATACCTACAGGGTGAAATTGATATCATTGGCATCCTTTTAAACTAAGAGTCTACCCATCGAACTGAACAACTCTATGGGAGCAAATCGATCGGAGCAACAAAAAAATCTGCTGTTCCATACTAAACTGCAATGCCTACGCGACACAAATGTATGCAACAGCTGATTTTTTTTTGCTCCGATTGGATTGCTCCGATAGTAAAAGTTGTTCAGTTTGATGGGTAGACTCTTAGTTTCAAAGGATGCTAATGAAATCCAATTTCACCCTGTAGATAAATTACCCAAAATTGTTTTTTCCTAGTAGAAAAAATTCAAGTCGCGTTTTTCCCCAAACTTTTTTTTACCCATTCGCATATTTTCTTATTATTAGTGTGATTCTGTGTTTCCCCTAGGTTTCCCCCCACATCACCCACAGATACCCTAGATCTTGTCTGAACCTAGGTCCCCAATCTCAGTTCAATTAGTGTACAATAGGCCCGCAGATGTCAAAGTGTCTAGAGAGAGTCAATGAGGATGCGATGACGTGTGACACGATGACCGCTCGCCACTGGAGGACGCGCTTTGTGGCCGCTACGTCGAGTTGACGTCGAGATTACAGTGACGTCACGCTTTGGGAGCTGACGTCAGACGGGTTGATTGTACCATAGACTAATATAGCGTAATAGACTTCTAATATGAACATTAAGTATACCTAAGAATTAGTACTGTAACCCGGGACTATTTAATCAAATCATAGACGAAGAATTTTTCGAATCAAATTTACAAAAACGCGGTAAGAACCCATTAAAATGTTTAATTCATAGATTATTTTAATCACGTTCACGAAAAAGTTTACCGATTGCCGTTGTAAGTTACGACATTACTGATACTGATATTGAAAACCATTGTCTTAATTTTTTAAGTTTTTTTTTGTTTTTTTTTCTTGTGGTTTCGGACGGTTGGGATCTTTGAGACCTTCGTTTCTATATCAGTAATATTGTATCTTACAATTCCAAAACTACAATCGGTAACAGTCTTGGGGCTATTATAGTACCTACTAAATATAAAGTAAGCTCGAACGTCAGCTATGAATTATAATTTAGACCAACATTAATAATAACTTTGTATGAAGAAAGGAATGAATTAGGTGTATTTTACGTTAGATTCGCCAATGATATTTTATTACTGTTGTATGTACAGGATCCAACTTAGTATGCTGACGATTTTTTAATGGGATGATCAGACCATCAAACTGAACAACTTTCTCTATGGCACCAAAATCTAAATCGCGGAAAAACTCTGCTGTCCTATACATTTTGTTCAATTAGTTTTATATGTACAGCCTTTATATAAGGTCAATGGGAACAGCTGATATAATTGTGAATCTAACGTGAAATTTTAGATAATTGTGTTAGTATATTTCACAAAATAATCTACGATTTCACTTTAGATTCACAAATTATTCGCAGAGCTCGAATATTTACCCCGTCTATAATACCGATAAGTTCCCAAAAACGGTTCTATTGCCTCGCGTCACGTATCTCTTTCTATTATAAAGCGATGCCGCTAGGTGCATCTCGCTCTCTCAGCTGTCAGTTCCTCTATTCCGTAAATAGTAACTTTATGTTTGTGACATGATTGTGTGGAGTCATGGAGTGCCAGGGGACACCTTTAGCATGAAGGTTTCAGAAAAGAGAGACGTGTCAAGCTGGGTTGCCTCCTCTGCACATGTTTTTATCAATATCCCAGAAGGAAAACATTAAAAATGCAATAATTGAATTAATGACTTGATTTATTGAGCACGTTTATTATTGTTTCATTACATATATATTTACTATACAATACAATACAATAATTGTCTCTAAGTTAAATGATTATTCACTTACGGCTACGAGTAGAAGATATTTACAAAATTATTTATTTTATTTATTATTTATTTAGTAATTATGTAAACTATTGAACACTAAGATATTTACGAGTATTATCTCCAGAAATAACTACATCAAACATGAAATATTAAATTTCTATAAAATACATTTTAATATTTTACAATTAAATTAAAAATAAACATTTTGTAATGGGCTCATCTTGAAGATAACATAATTATATCCTACTACAGTAGTATTCATTCAAAACATTCGACATTTGAAGAAGACATTCACATAGGTACTTGACAAAATTTGAAACAATAATTGGTAACTAAACCATGTAAGTATCTTTCTTAAAAAAATATGTAAATTAAAATATGAAGATATTAGGTGTTCGTTTTAGGTCTTAGTAGGTTTTAGCCATGTCCTCAAAACCCACATTTTTCCATACAGTTTTCATAACAACTTCATTCCATAACATCTTTTGAGTCTTTACGAAAACAATGTTTAGTAGCTGCATCATTGACGTAGAATACTATGGATGCCGGGTCTAGAACAAATTTCTTGAAAAAAGTGTCCGAGACTAAACTACACAAACCCTACGAATAAATAAGAATGTATAGAAATGTAAATCAAGCTCAAAAAGTGGCACCAAAAAAACTGTACCGTGTTCCGTGTTCTTTAAATACTGTACCTTGCCGCCAAAACTCATACAACATGTCATTTTTTTAGGTGGCAAAAATTATGTTGATTTTGTTTAGAGTTATTTCTTCTATAGTTATTTTTATTCGTAGCACAAACCTATGTAAATGTATTAAGTAATATAAACCAACTAAAAACGTTGAAAATGCTGAAATTATTTTCCATCCCACTCCCCCACCGGGGCGCGGCGCGTGGGCGCGTAGTCGGCCAATCAAATGAAGACTGTCGCGTAGTTAGTTCTCTTTTTATGTTTAGGTGCTCTTTTGGGTCGGACACTTTTGAGCGTGGACCCTACGTCCAGTAGTTAGTAAGTCAATGAGCTGCATAATAATTTTATCAACATAATTTTTCGTGAATTATACTCACAACTATTTTAATCGAGGTGAAGTACCAAACCTTTAGCATATTCAGAATTCACCAGCAATGCCCAAACTAAGTCCAATATGACAGATAGTGAGCCCGTTGCTATCTCCAATGTGAAATTTTTATAGATAATAAACATCATTTAAGTACGCTTGTTTTAAATTCTAAAACTACATTTATCTATCTATATGTTACTTTATGTACATAAGCGTTCAACGCTCTACTTTTTTCCTATTACCTATAAACAACGTGTTAATGAATTAGCGCAAAAACTTATACACCCCAACTGATTTATAACAAAATGATTAGATTGAAACAATAATTTAATTATTTTGATAGTTAAAATTTAAAGTTATTCGCATTTTAAGTTTTGAGGCAAACATGATATATTATCAAATGATAACAAAATATGATAATTTAGGTGTCCGAGCCTTCGCTTGACCCACTGTGAGATAACCTCTTGGATTTTATGCGTGGCAACACTGTTTTTACCATAGAGCGCCCCACTGTACCTGTTCTATGACGTCATTCCCCCCCCACCACGCGCACGGTCGCAGCGGCAGGCGCTTGCGCTTCCTCAGTACGTCTTGAATTTTTGACGTGTTAACACTGTGACTTCTAAGTGAACTAAGGTAAGTAGGTATGTAGGTACATCGTACCTAACGTACTTAATAATTTGAACAGGAAAGCCCTGTTTTCGATTTTCTATCGCTTCTCGTACGGAAAAGCCCCGTATTTGCATATTATGTTATATTGACATGCAATAAACAATATGAATTTTAATATTGAGAGCAAGCGTGTTTTTCAAACTACTAGGAAAGCCCTAGTTTGTAAAATGAGACCTTGTCGTTTGGTTGTCCGTTTTAAATGGACATAGGGCAGACGACATGTCGCCTGTGCCAACAGACGACGTCGGCTGTTCAGACGACATATCCTTGATCAAATGTCGTCGGCTGCCCAATTTGCAGCCAGACGACATGCTGCAGTCTTACGACGTCGCCTACGCACGTCGCTTGGTATTTGCTTTAGTTGCGCTTGCAACGACAATAAGAGAGCTGCTGGACTATCATCCACCGGCGGCGCCGGCGGATGAAGCTATTACCGCGCCCTCATTCTTACAAAGGGCTATACCCAGATTGTCGGAAGGACTGGGTCAGGAAAGTCACCTAAAATGAACTTTTGGGCGAAACAGTGACTCTGGACACTGAAGTCCGTTTACGCTTTGCAGTTCCGATGGTGAGAATCTCCGGCTGTGAGAAATCACTTAGGGAACGCCACCACAGACCTCTAAAAAGAAAACTCTTAGAGTAGCCCAACGGCCTAGCCCTTATTTAACAAAAAGCTAGCTATAATGATAAAAGTTCGCCCTAGTAACCCTCAGAATAAGCTCGAAGCCATGCTCCCGCGTTGAAGCAGCACTTCCTACCTCGTAAGGACGCACCTAACATCTTAAGAGCAGAGCATCTCCTCTAAATCCTTGTCGGAGTACGTGCGACAACAAAACGAGATTCTGGGCAGGCTGTGCGAGATCGCCTACGGGCTCACTCTTCAGTCACCAGGTACTCAACCGTCTGCTGGTCCTATTCATGCTCTCCGAAGAGGGATCTCTAGTCAACAAGGTTTCCTGGAGTCCAACGCCTCTAGGGGAAGAGGAAAAGCCAATAGACCCTGAGCCGGAGGCTGAAGAACCCATCCTCGACTTTGCACCTGAAACTAAGGAAAGCGAAGCAAAAGTTAGCGAGGCTACTGATGATAGAATGTTAGAAATAGGTACCCGCTGCCAAGCTTAACGCCGATGGTTGGCTAAACATCCGTTATGCAGAGGTACAAAAGTTGTTTCAGGCCACGCCCGTATTCACTGCGCTCAAGGTGAATGGCCATCTGGTGTCAGGACATCGTCTTGGCCGATAGACTCCATTTTTGAAAAAATATGGGCCTCTGCCTGTGAGCTGTATCCCACGGCCTATTACAACAGCGAACAGCTTTCGAAGAAACATATGCAAATGTACCTCCAGATGTTAAAAGCTTATCTCAGTAAGCATTTTCTAACGAAAGATAAAGCTCAGTAGGAAGGCGTCTGACTCTCTCTTACAATACATGTGGAAAAGGGCAGAAGTCCTAGAACACAGACGGGCCCTTTATAAACCTCTGAATAAAATAATATATGAGTGAGTTACTGAACGCTATCCCGCCGTCGCGTCGGCCAGTTATTATTATTATTCTGAACTACTATTGCTGAACCCAATCTTTCACACTTGTATCCAAGGCCTTTCCAGGAAAGTTCCACAAATCCAACGCACCCACTAACTCTAAACCTAAAGGTGAGCAAGGGTTCATGGAGAGACCGATGTTTCTTACAGAATGGGAGGCACTCGGTGCTTCACGTTACATTTTATCTGTCCTATCTTGGGTACAGGATCCCGTTCATAAAACGACCACCAAGTTATATATGTTAGATAAAAACACTTGCATCCGATATGAAATCAAAATTATCAACGGTCTGAAACAAATGGGGGCAATATGCAAGTGTCAAAGCAAACCGGGTTTCGTTATCATTATCATTCATGTTCCTACGTAAGAAAGCAAACTGGTCAAGCAGACCTATCACCTGACCTTGACCTTAGAAAACTAAACCTATATTTACACCTCCTCTAAATTCAGATTATTTCCGATTAATAAATCAACACAAAACTGACTGAACGGACGGACTATATGACTAAACTTGATCTGTCCAAGGCATACTTTCACATCCAATTGCAAAATCTCATCAGCATGGCAGCGTGATATAGTGCTAAAACATCTTCGCCCTCTTTCTTTTTGCGCGAGAACGAACGAGATAAAAGACGTGATATAGCCGTATCACGTGCAACATTCTACAGAGACATATTTAGCACTTACATGCAGGTGTTACGTATGAAATGACCGGTTTACCTTTTGGTTTAGCCACATCACCGTGTACTTTTGCGAATATCACTAATTGAATTGCTGATTATTTCAGGGTGAAATCAATCCGCATAATTGTATACTTAGAGGACTTTCTCCAGGTGACACAAACCCAGACATTCTACAAACACTAACTAACTATGTCCTTGATCAGCTGATCAAATTGAGCTGGTGCGTAAATTAAGAAAAGTCAGTACTAACACCAACGAACTGCGTTGAGTATAGTATCTCGGATTGATCCGGAATACACATCACAACACCAAAAGTCTCACAGATTGCATGTCTCCAGAAACCGAAGTCTAATAGAGGCTATTCTACTAAAAGGATGGTGGACCTGGCAATCTGCAAACATCTTATTAGGGACTATCAACTTCGCTTCTTGCGACGTACCGTATGGACGTCTTCGTCTTAATAGAGGCAAACAAAGATCCGAGGACGTCTGTATGTACGGACGCGACGGATCTTGGATGGGGAGCTACAGTAAACGGACAAAACAAAACCTTAGTGGGTTTTGGATTCTGACATAGGGCAAATAACATAGCATTAAGGAGCTATGGACAATTTTGGAGGCATTAAAAATAAGAGGCGACGCACTTCAAGGACAAACTATTATGGTGCAGGCAGACAGACAGCACAAGACGGTTGTAACGTACATAACAAATGTTCATCATCATCATCATCATCTTTAGCCTGTATCCACCCACTGCAGGGCATAAGGTTGTAACGTGCAAATCGATTTCAATTACAACCTCTCTCTCGAGACAAAGAGAAACTGCACTTTGAAAACGCATTAGTTACCACGTTATCAGAAAACATTCTAAATTCTGAATATATTTCTTAAATTGTGTGAACAGGTCTATTGAGGGCGGGAAACCCTCCAAAGACCTGTTCGCAAGCGAACTGTGGTAAAGAATTATGTCAACGAAAGTGCAGAAGACTTCAATTTATTGCGCGTTTGTGGACGCATTCAGTCAACTGTCCTTCCGCCACCAGCGCATACCACGCGTTCTGCGCTACCTCTAGAAGTACAAAGGAGTCTACCTATTTGTAGTATCCAAATAGGAGAAGATTTTTTGGAAGGTCTTATTTGTACTTACTTGTAATTCTTTGTCTTTATTCGAATGTTTTGTTTTGGTATGCAATAAAGTATTATTGAATTGAATTGGAAGGCCGAGCTTTGACAACGCGCGTTATGTCCACCGATGATAATATGGAACACCGGAGACACCTGATAAATTTGACAACCGACAGACTGCCAGTAGCAGTCAAAAAGTCTTTGCAGGTCTGGAAAATTCGTGCTGGTTCAATCTAACAGCTTCTGAGCCAGACGTGGATAAAAAACTTTTAGAATCTTCTTGGCGCAAGTCAACACTGAAGATATACAAGCCGGCCCGGGAAAGAGTACAACAATGGTCCCAGAAACATTGTAACACTGATCCAGACGCGAGCGATCTTCCAAATTTATTTGCTTCTAGCACACAGAGATCAACCTCGCCCCTAGTATCATAGCCATTCATAAATCTGTAGTTACAATGTTCGTAAACCCTATAAGAATGAGTGAACTTAGTAACCATCCATTGGTTCGTCAAGCCTTAAAAGCCGTTGCCTTTGAGTAAACCTCCTCCTCAGACACCTCATACATGGGAAGTAACAGACTTAATTGCATATCCCCGGAGTTATACCATTGACGTTGATAGCTTATTTCAAGTGTCCCGTCATTTAGCTGTCCTACTTCTTCTTGCAACCGAAAGGAGAATTCACGATCTTACTTTACTCGACATAAGCTCAGACTCACTCGAAATAGTTTGATGGTCACCTGATTCTCAGGCCTAAACTCGGTTCAAAGACTGACTGTACAACTTTTCGTCAGTCAGGCTTGAAATTATCTCCTAATGATGTACAAATTATACAATGGTTTGATCTTGTACATTGGATTCAAGTTCTGATTACCACAGCAGAAGCTCGCAGGTCAAACACCTTACTAGCCTTTTCATTACAACGGCAACTGCTTCTCGCACTATCATAGCACGATGGATTCGGATTTCGGATTTTTCATATTTTATGATACACTCGGCAGTTTCAGATCGGCATTGAATAGTGCTAACCGGAAAATTATAACCTAGATTTATATGAAATCTTAAAGTGAGGAAATTTGATACATTTCTAAATAAAATATTACTAGAAACTGAGAGTCGCCCAAGTCATACTAAAAACTGATAGTAATAATACCTACTTATTGCTAATTGGCTTTCGCCATTATACCTGATAATAATAGAACTTTAATAGATTACTCATATTTGTTGTTATTTGGTAAACAAAAGACGTGGATGTTCTGAGGTTTCAGAATATCTCTGACTACCCCCTCGGGGAATATATAGTCGTGAGCATATGCAGTGCTGGTAATCAAAAGAAGAATAATTGTATTCTCTTTTTCTTATGATTGACATAAGAAGTTTATGTTCACTTAATTAATTAACATTCCAGACATTAAAGACTTGTGATTTGGTCTTAATGTGTCTTAATATTGAATGTTCGTCACAGCATTTAGCGCCCCTTTCATTCCAAACCACAGTACGTCGCGATCGCAGCGCCAGCAGAAAATAAACACCTCTCACAGTGGGTCAAGCGAAGGCTCGGACACCTAAATAACACCGTTTTCCCCCCGAAGGGTAGAAAACGAATATTTAGGTTCCAGCCGAAGCTTGACCCACTAAGAATTAACATTCTTGCTGGCTTGAGAGTACTGAGGAAGCGCAAGCGCCTGCCGCTGCGACCGTGCGCGTGGTGGGGGGGGAATGACGTCATAGAACAGGTACAGTGGGGCGCTCTATGGTAAAAACAGTGTTGCCACGCATAAAATCCAAGAGGTTATCTCACAGTGGGTCAAGCTTCGGCTGGAACCTAAATATTCGTTTTCTACCCTTCGGGGGGAAAACGGTGTTATTTTTGTTGTGCTGAAATCAGCACTGAAAGAAAGCGCTAACGAACTCATGGATACATTTTTATAATCTTGTTTTGGCAGTAAGTAGGGTGAGTGTGCCAGTGCGGTGGGTTGACATCGGGTTCAGTAAATTTAAAATTTTGCAAATAAATTGTTAAATTTTTAGAAAAAAATTACCTGTTGAATTGAAACCATGATAATTCGATTCTGCTCTCGATTCTAAACAAACTACTTTCTAGTTTTGTGTTAATTCATCAACACGTTGTATAATGTTTACATACCAAGCGAGCAATAGGCTTAAAAAAATCAAGCGGACTAATAGACCGAGACCCGACCGTAAAATTATGCACCTATTTCTTTGGTGAACGGAATGTGATTCTAGCGAATAGGGGTAAATACAACGCAGTCAGGTTTTCCACCTGTTTGGGAAGTAAATGAGGTGCCATCCGAAGGAGACTATTTTAAATAACTGGAAAAACTAGAATTGCCACTTATTAACCCCTGTGTAAACATTCACTACTTAGAATCACATTACGTTTACCAAAGAAATAGGTGCATAATTTTACGGTCAGATCTCGGACCAATAATGGCTACCGAATGCTTGCTTGGTGTGTGACATGACATTACAATCAGTATACGAAAACAAATTAAATTAAAAATCAATTGAAATTACATATTTTTTACTACCAATAAGAGTCCTAATTAATATTATACATATACATTTTTAAGTATGATTTGTTCGTATAAGAATCTTTTTTTTTCATAGAAGGCTACCTAGCACAGGATGGCATCAAATAGTTAATACCTCAAGATTATTTTTTTTCTATGACGCTAATAATAATCAATTATTCAATTAATCTGTACGTCAGATACTCGTACTAACATTAGACTTGCATTAGACAAATAATATTTCGATTACCCCCAAATTACCCCTCTTAATAATCATCTGGGGTAATTTAATCTATGGGGTAAATGCATAAAAATCTCAGTTTAGTTCTCTTCTTTATTTACTAACATATTCGCTACATTATGTCTTCTACAGGGTGTTAGGGTAAACAGTTGCATTACTTTAAGGGGCGATTGTACCCATGATACTGAACAACTTTCCCAAAGAAACCTATAGGAAATTCGCAAAAAAAAATTTGGACTCCCCATACTAAATGCAATCAGCTGATCGAACTTTTGTATGAAAAGACGATTAATTTTTTTAGAATTTCCTATAGGTTTCTTAGGGAAAGTTGTTCAGTATCATGGGTACAATTACCCCTTAAAGTAATGCAACTGTTTACCCTAACACCCTGTAGATGCATAACAAAGCGTTTAGCTAGATTAGCTTTTTCAATGAGATGCAATTGTCCCATAGATTCAATGACCCCAAATGGCCCTAAAATAATATTGGGGGTGTTATGGTTATCAAGCAACCATGAACTCTACTCACATTGAAATAGAGTTAACATATCTACAGCACCGTCCAATATTTCAGGTACCCCTAATCAGAAAATCCTTCATTATTAGTATTGTCTGATGCTGGAGAGGTCCCAGGCGATGGAACCTGAAGCTGCCTCCCGTACATCAGCTCCGACGGCGGCATAAAACTGGACAAGTATTCCGGAGGCGGTCTAATCACCGTCGGCAAATACCCAGTACCACTATAAGGCGGTGTCAAGAATCTTCTAGACGGAGAAAACTTGAAGCTTTGGTTAGTTATAGGAGAGAAAGCTGATTTGGATTGGTAATTCTGCATGTAGGGAGGAGATCCTTGAGTCATATTGTATGGATTATTAGAATTGTCGGGTCCATTTATCATCATATCCATGGCAGCTACCACATCTCCTTTACACCGATTAAGGGTACCTTCAATCTCATGACGGGAGCGTCTTGGAAAGACTTTCATTAGAACATCGACAGGAGATTTCTGGAATGGAGTGGAATCTTCTGGAGCTTCCTGCTCTTTCCGTTCTCGTCTGAACATTTTGTATTTAAACTCTGGATTCTCCCATTTATCTTCTTCTTCCTTCTTGACTGGTACTTCTTCTTGCCTCGGTTCCTTTAGTGATAGGTTCTCTGGGGTGAGAGATGGTTCTGAATTGTCTTCTAACTCTTCTTCGACGTTGAGTTCGTGGTCTGAGGGTGAGCGAGGGGGTGGGGTGTTTAGAGGAGGGGTCGGGGCGGGGGTTTTTGGTTCTGGTTGATCAGCTGGCGGTGACGGACTGGAGTGTACTTCTGTGATGCGTGCGCGTTTTTGTACTGTTGACAAAAGAGATAAGGAATGGTAAGTTTTCTTGTAGAGACGCTTATATGTATAAGGCCTATCATTCATTCACATTGCATAAATTCTGGTAGACGATTTTGACTACTATGACCGCTTTATTTGATTGGGTGCGCCCGCAAGGTACGTGGGATAAAGTTAAGTATAGCCAGGTACGCACAAGGTACGTAGGAATCCTGCGTACCTTGTGCGTACCTGGCTAACGCAGGATAGAGTTAAGAGAAATTAATTCCGAAAGGTCCCGGGCGCGCTGCATTAACCAATTATGGTTAATGATAATTTTGTCTAAACTATATATTTTAACGGAAATGTGTCAAAGTACCGACAGAGATATTGGATTCTAGATTTGTGTTAAGGAAATTTTTTTTTGCTTTAATTACTGAATAATTAAAGTAGGACGGAACTTCGTTTTGTTCTGAACGCCGTACAAATTATATCATCTTAAGCAGTCGGGTACGCATAATTGGTACGCAGGATATTATTAAGTAGTCAGGTACGCATAATTGGTACGCAGGATATTATTAAGTAGTCAGGTACGCATAATTGGTACGCAGGATATTATTAAGTAGTCAGGTACGCATAATTGGTACACAGGATATTATTAAGTAGTCAGGTACGCACAAGTACCGCATGATATAGTTATGCTACATTGGATAAAAGTTGCAGCAATGTTTCAGAGCACGCTGTATGGAAAGTAATTGTCGTTTTATAACAAACACGTGGTCACGAGTGCCCAGTTGCGCACATTTTTACTCTAAGTAACTTTTTACATTCTCAGCAAAAACAAACCTAAGAATAACAATGTAACCAAACAAACTTTGTGTCAACACATAACCTGCCCCAATACACTAATAAAGCAGTACTGACGCAAATTTTTTTTACTGTGACGATAAATCTAAAACATTGTATGCAGGCAATTTTCCACTATTTCGATTTAAGTTATGCTGTTATTAAAATTATGTAGGTGTCGACGGTTTTTAGTATTCATTAATAGGCAATGACATTAGTAAACTTTACTAATGTCATTGTTAAAAGGACATACCTTCTTGCAGCGTGCCCGAGCGTGCAGTTTTTGACTTGTCCGATTTTCGTTAAAATATACAGTTCAATATTAAGATTAATTTAGGATTTGTATGGAGACGTTTGAGCCCATGTAAGTAATTTTAAAACTATACATTTAAAAAAAAATGTGACGGACTATAGGCACAAAGATTAGTTTCTAGATCGTGTTTTAAAATGTCATTGGTTAGTATCCAAAACAAATAATTTATTTATATAGAAACTGTAGAAAAATTAAAAGTACCTACGTACATCCAAAATATAATTGAACTTCACGCGAACTATAGGAAGTGCGCTATAGGAAATATCCTCCTAAATTGTTGCTCATAGCTATCAACTGCAAGCTCTCATAGATATAGCAACGACTTTTATCATCCTCAAATAGAATACGGTGATTTTTATTTACGTATTATAAGAAATTGTCGCTACTGCTAGTTTAATGTACTAAAAAAACCTTGCATACATGAAAATAAAACAACAACACTTAAAAACTTTTGTGTTAAAACGTTCCTTTGAAACATTTTCTTTTTAAAAATACTCAAAGAAATGTCAAAAGTACATCCAAAGTTCATTTTGTGGGCACACAGGGCTCTCGAGAAATGAAAATAGTACATTCGCGCTCATAAGTGCTGACAAAGGTTGGAAACAAAAGGTACAGTCGGTGAGAAAAGGGCGAAGGTTAAAAGTGTGGTTTTATGACTGTTTTTAGGAATTATTTTTCCTTTATGGATGTTTTTTTTTGTGGATGTTCTGAAGTTTCAGAATATCTCTGATTATCCCCTCGGGGAATATAGTCGTGAGCATATGCTTATGCTTATTTTTCACTTTTTAAATGTTTGTTTTTAGCGTAGGGGGTTTTTTAAATTTTTAATTTTATTTTATTTCTATACTTTTCTGTCCCACTGCTGGGCAAAAGTCTCCTCGGGGCTCAAAAAAAGCAAAAGCTCAAAGCTCCCACATTTCTCTGTTCATACGCTTATAAAATAAATAGTTTCGTTGTAGATATACCTAGGTACTTGGGTTTCAAACTCAAACTCAATGTAATAATTATATTGAGTTTGAGTTTGAAATCCAAGAACAACACAGAACTATCTTTCGCTTTTGAATATATATTTTTTTTAAATTAGAATATCTAAAAATCCTTTTTAGTGCACCCCTACATCTTCCGTAGAATGTACATACAGGGTGCTTTTTAATACGCTAACACTTTTTAAGGGGACGATCAGACCATAAAACTGAACAACTTTCTCTATGGGACCAAAGTCGATATCGCGAAAAAAAATCATCTGTCCCATACATTTGGCTCGAGTGGGTTTGCAGTTTATTATGGAAGATATGTTTTTTTTTTGCGATTTCGATGTTGGTCCCATATAGAAAGTTGTTCAGTATGACGGTCTGATCATCCCCTTCTTCTTCTTATCGTGTGGGCAGAGCCCTGGTGTCAGAGTTTTTTTCAGACCGCCTTACGGCCTCTGACGTGGTTTATCCCCTTGATCCCCTTAAAAAAGTGTCATTCTCCTATATTCAAAATTTCATGTTTCTATCTTCACCGGTTAAATTCTGTTCGTTGTCTGCCAGTCAGTCACGGAACAGTTTTATAAGTCCTATAGCTTTAAATAAGTGTTATATAAACGTCGTATAACAGTAACTCAAGTACCGTACCCCGTACAGTCTCGCTCGACTCATTGTTATAGCAATTAGGACGCAAGTTGTTTGCACTGGCGTGTGCGAATTTAATGGTCTATGTTTGTATTGTTTTTTAAAAGGGGGTGCAGAGTGGGGAGGGGGGGGGGGGTATCGGTTTCGTATAGGAGAGACGAGGTTTCGATTTTTTCGGGAGACTTGGTTTTGTAGATTTTAGCATTTTTTCGTGACTTGAGTTTGTTTTATGGTTCCGTAGCCTTATGGCGAAAATGGAATGTCTGTTTGTACGTGTGGCACTTTACAGGATGTAAACTTAAATGCTTTATAAATGCTTTAGTTAGACTATCAAACTGTAGAACTTTCAATATGAGGTGTAACCTGGAAATTGCGAAAAAATCTGCTGTTCCATACACTTTGGTCGAGTATAGTCATTGATGTTTTCTGTGATAAAAAATATCGCTTTTTCGGTGTTGGCTCCATGGCGAAAGTTGTTCAGCTTGATGGTCTGAATTACCTAGTTTAATATTTATCGTATTTAATTTTACACCCTCTAAACAATGGTACGTTGGTATGAAGAAAAAATAGGGGTGGCAGTTGACTCCATTCCATACATGTCACTGAAAAAAAGGTACACATGAGCGTGTACCTGTACAACGTGCTAATGAATTTGTACTAATGAAGTTTGTTTAGAATCGAGAGCAGAATCGAATTATCATGGTTTCAACATAGGTAATTTTTTTCAAAATATTAAATAATTTACTTATTTGTAAAAGACATTGCCCACGTGACATAGTGTATTCGTTTCGGGTCGTTTCGCAGCTGGCGAATGTGTTATGATTAAAGAACAAATACAAATCGTATGATAGCTGAAATTATACACAGGATAGGAGGAAGATCGTGCTTCCCAATGAAATGGAAATTATCCTTTCTGCAGTGGGATTTCTTATAAAATTCAAATTCAAATTTACCAGTTTTTCATGGGAAACGGGATTGGGCACATTCTTTTGGATTGTAGGTGTGTTCTACGAACCGCTAAACAATGGTGTCGATATAAAGAAAAAAATAGGGGTGGCAGATGACTCCATTATTTGACGCATGTAACTGAAATAAAAGGTGCACATGAGCATGTACCTAAGTACCTACCCATAATCTAGCTATCATTTTAATTATGTACTTACAAAAAGAAATCAAAACTCATAATAAAACCCAAAAAAGATTCATGTACACATAAATTGAATCAGTTCACTTCACACAAAGATCACTTATAAAGCGTTCTTTGTAAATGCACTCAAAGAAGAGAAAAAAACATTCAAATGAACCTCCATTTTTTTTCAAGAGCAACCACAAAGGTAAAGTACGCCCTCGCTCAAAAATACAAAACAAATAAACAAAATTTCATTAAAATAATACTCCGTTTTGAATAAAAACCAATACAAATACACTTTTATGAATTAACAATACAAAAAGCTGGCCATTTTGAATCTCATTTTGTGTTGAAGCGAGACGTGAATATAAGTTTTTGAATGTGTGTAAAAAGGATGGATAGGGGTATAGAATTTTTGTAATAGGATTGAATTAATAAAGGCATCTGCTTGTAAATAATATTCAGTATAATATGTAATGTTGATGTTTTGTGTTCATTATTCGTATACTTTATTGTAATTGTGGGGTAGATTAAGTGTTTTTCTTTTATTTTTGAGAGGAATTTTTTAATTTTGCTGGTATTGATATCTTTTTGTATTCATATAACACAGGGTGAAATTTATATCATTAGCATCCTTTTAAACCATAAAGTTATTTTTTAAACTAAGAGTCTATCTATCAAACTAAACAACTTTTACTATGGGAGCAAATCGATCGGAGCAGAAAAAAAATCAGCTGTTCCTTGGCTGTTCCATATTAAACTGCAGTGCCTACTCGACTCAAATGCATGCAACAGCAGATTTTTGTTGTTGCTCTTATTGGTTTGCTCCCATAGTAAAAGTTGTTCAGTTTGATGGGTAGAGTATGTGGTAAGGTTAATGATACTTTTCCTTACGCCCTGTATAAAGCGGTCACTTTCATTAAAATTTCATTCATTCAATATATTCAATATAATATCGTAATATTGTGATCATTGACCAATCTCCACCATTTATACCAAGCCCTCTACCACGGTACACAGAATGCATTCACCAACAACGAATGTTTCGCAATGATTTACGCATCTGTTAATAACACTGGCCGGTCGTTTGGAACAAAACAAGCATTGTATTGCGTGCTATAGTGACGTCACGGGCCGATGTCGCCGCGCTCGTTATTGGCAACCAGCCTGGTAGTTGTGGATAGTAATGATTTATTATTTTGTTGAAAATGGACTTTACTGTTTGGGAATTGAATGGTTTGTTGATTAAATGTAAGTTAAATTATAGATTTTTGTTTTAAAACTGACTTTTATAATAAAAATCTATTATTTGTTTTACCAAAGAGTGCTGGAGTATTGCCCACAGTGGGATCCTATAACTAACTTGGATGCAGGATAATAGATAGATAGATACACTGAGAGAAAAACTTATCCAGAAATTAAAAAACCGTTTTGTTACTGGCGTAAAAACTAATTTATAGTTATGAATACTAAAGTTCTGCTGTCATTACTGGCACAAGCAGTTTTTTACACTAGTTTAGTATTATTAAAATGTAATCCCTACAAACTAGTTTTAGTAAAGTAAAATATTACATAATAAAGTAATTCTTGCATAAATAGTGTAAGTTTCACTTTACTTTAGTTATTTCCAAAATCATATTAGCTATGATTAGTAATCACAATTGTAATTGTGAATAAACAGTTTTAATAAAAGTAGAGAATCAAAAAGCATAGTTAATTCTGCAACTGCTTTGTTTTTGCTATAAATAACGTCGTGTTAATTAAAACACTCGTTTGTAATAACAAGTGTTTACATGTTATTTCGATTAATTTTTTTTTATTAATTTTGACCAAACTCCTTTGTAATTCCTAGTGTTCCCATAGTTCTTTTTACAATACTTGTCTTTTATAATCAGCTTATAATTAGTTATATTTACTACAAACATTTCATCGTAATAACTGCACGGAATTTTGTCATTTCTAGTTTCTCCTTTCTTCTTTCAATAAGCCATTTTTGTGATTTTAAACAAATTAATTTTGAATTTAATACCAGTTCGGTAATATTTACAACTTTTTGTGATTGCTGACTTTCTGAATTGCCATATTAATTTCATTTCGTTTTCATCTCCCGGCCGGATTAGACGAATCGTTATCATCTCTAAAGTGATCATAACAGTAACAGTGAAGTGAAGTGTTTAATTTTATTAAAATGATTGTCCTGAATTTGGAATCGTTGACTGTCTTGAACTAAATATTAAAAAAATATACAGGGTGTACAATAAAATGGGACAGCTACTTAAAGGGGTGCTTCAGACCATCAAACTGATCAACTTTCTCTATGGGACCAATATCGAAATCGCGAAAAAAAATTCCGCTCTCCCATACAAAACTGCAAACATAACTCGACTGAAATGTATGGGACAGCAGATTTTTTTTTCGCGATTTCGATATTGGTCCCATAGAGAAAGTTGTTCAGTTTGATGGTCTGAAGCACCTATTTAAGTAGCTGTCCTATTTTAATTTACACCCTGTATAATAAGATGATGGCAACTAAAGTTTTCAGCTAGATAAATCTGGAAACGGACATGGATCAGCTCACTAGCGATTTACTGACAAACTTGGGGCTAAATGTTTATTTCAGAGCTTTTTGTGGTAAGTAAAGTGTGTGTATTTATTCATTTATAGTGTGATAGGTAGCTAATGCTAATATAATTTTATAGGCAAGATCAAGGAAGGAAAAGATCAATGTTATCTCTTACTAACCATATCATTTCTGCCAAAAGTGCATAAGTAAATATAATTATTTCTATGTCCTTCATGTCATATCTATTTTCTTCTCAACCTGACATGAATGTTTAAAAAATTCACTTGACCGCCCTTTCATATTTGTTAATGATTGCAGAAGGCAAGGAAGATGCTGGGATACTAAGGCTTCTATCAGATGATGAGACATCCCAGGTTATACCAGTACCTGGAGACAGGGCTAGATTTAAAGTTTACCTAGCCAATCGGAAGCAACCAATCGACAATTTAAATAACGTAGACCCCTGGACTCAACACCAAATGTGAGTTCTTTCCCATATATTTCCTAAATAGAATAGATTTTTATGATCAATATGTTTTTAATTATCTATCTGAGATTACTGGTAAAAGCGTCCATTTTAGGCGTTACTTTGTTCGTATGATTCTGAATACTTAGTACCTAGCTGTAGGTTGGCATACCTATATTTTTTGGAGTTGGATGCCATCTTTGGCTATACTGATCTAGATATTGATAATGATCAGGATGTCTGGCAGTTACTGCCAGACATCCTGATCATTATCAATATCTAGATTAAAATATAATTTATTTATTTAATCGTTATTTTTTCAGAACCCGCGTCGCCTGATGCTTTAAATAACGCCAGTCTGCTACAACTACCGTACTGGACTTTCAGCGTGCCGTTTAAGGACAAAAATAGCTGTGGCTTTTAAATTATGTAGGTACTTAGATAGTTGTAAAAACTGAAATGAAAATAAACTACATTAACTATTATCTTATGTTTTATTTGAACCTATACCCTATAATTTAATGGAGTTGTTATAACAAATCTTTTTACTAGGTATCACAACTTTCTCCTGTATTCTTTATTCTGTGTTTCTTTACAGCATATACATAATAATATGTATATACACTTTTATACAAGGTGTTTTTCAGTAGCTAGGAAAGAACGCAATATCCTGAATACTGATACGTTCTTGCTAGCAACTGAAAAAGTACTGTAGAAACATGTACATGTTATGTACAAGGTGAAACAAAACACCCTAGTAATACTTAAGGGTGTGCTTCAGATCATTAAACTGAACAACTTTCACTATGGACCCAACTTTGAAATCGAAAAAAAAATTGGCTCCTTAGTAAAAGTTATTCAGTTTGATGGGCTGAAGCACTCCTTTAAGTATTACTATGGTGTTTTGTTACACCCTGTATAATGTTGTAAAGAATACAGGAGAAAGTTGTGATATCTAGTATAACGATTTGTTATAACAATGCTACAATCTTGTAAAAATTACTCATTGTTTAGTAATATCAAGTAGGAACTCATTATAAATTGTAAAACTACAAGCTAGAAATTAGACTGCATTTTCTAAAAAACACTAAATTGTTTAGTAATAACAAGCACTATGTTTCGAAATTATAAAAGTACAAACTAGTATTTACAAAATATTCAATTGCATTTAAATAATCGTTTAGTAAAATCAAGTAAGATATCGTAGATATTGTAAAGTAGTTTCTAAAATTCAGTTTAAAGACAACTAGTAAGTACTATCGTTTTATTTGTAGATAATGAACGACTACATGTTTTTACAAAACGGTTTGTATATTTTGTACATCAAAATTTGGAGGATTACTGTTTCATTTTAGAAATTACATAACACTTTGTCTTAACTGTGACGTCATCGTTTTGAGAATTAGTATTGCGCGTTTAAAATTACTAAAAGCTCACTACACTAATTACTAAATACAATAACTAAAAACGACTCCTTATTATTACAAAACTTTTGTTGTCGTGGGATCTGCAAATATTTATTTAATAATTAGTGAATTTTTGTAATAACAAATGAAGTTTTCTCTCAGTGTAGATAAACAATAACAACAACAACATACAAATACAAAATCATTTATTTGTGATACACAGGTATAAATTATACGACGAAATAAAAATAAAAAAAATTGCAAATAAATTGTTTATCTATCTGTCTATCTATCTACAACGTGTTAATAAATTAGCGCAAAACCTCCTACACCCCAACTGATTTATATCAAAATAATTAGATTGAAACAATAATTTCATTATTTTTGTAGTTAAAATTTAAAGTTATTCGCATTTTAAGTTTTGAGGCAAAAATGATTTTTTATCATTTCAGCAATGAATGAAGGCACTAACGTACTCATGGATACATTTTAATAATCTTGTTTTGGTAGTAAGTAGGGTGGGTGTGCCCGTGAGGTGGGTTGACATCGGATTCAGTAAATTTAAAATCATACCAAAAAATTGTTTAATATTTTGAAAAAAATTACCCATGTTGAAACCATGATAATTCGATTCGGCTCTCGATTCTAAACAAACTACTTTCTAGTTTTGCGTTAATTCATTAACACGTTGTATACAGGTATAAATTATATGACGAAATAAAAAAAAAAATTGCAAATAAATTGTTTATCTATCTATCTATCATGATACATTGTTGCAACGCGGCTGCTAAGAAGTTGTGACAGCCCTAATTGCTAATTGGCATGCACATTAAATGTGTTTATGATCCTTAGGCGCTGTCCTATTGCCATCGCTCGCGCGATCATGCGTTCGTCCGACGAAAATCATTGTGCCACTGTGCATTTAAACATACTTATATCTGAATAAAAATAGAACAATTCGATCGCATCTCATGATAGCACGGCCTTCTATAGGATATTCCGCAGATATAAGTATGTTTAAACGCACAGTGGCACAATTATTTTCGTCGGACGAACGAATGATCGCGCGAGCGATGGCAATAGGACAGCGCCTTATAGTATTTTCACTGAAATACGTTTCATTTCCTATACAGGATCAAACTTAATATGCTGTTGGTTTTTTAAGGGGATATTCATACCATTTGTTCGAGCACCACGCAAAAACTACTGCACCTATTTTAATGAAACTTTTTTTGATGGATAGCTTATGATTCGACTTAAAATCTGATACACAGCGTCCTTCCTAATATGCTGACACTTTTTTAAGGGGATGAATGTTCTCTATGGGACCAACATGGAAATCGCGAAAAAAAATCTTATTACGCTTATGCGCATTCAAGACTCACATATGGTATTATTTTGTGGGGTAACTGCACGGATATTCAAGATATCTTCATCCTTCAAAAGAAATGTATTCGAATACTTACAAATATCGGTCAAATGGAATCCTGTAAACCCCATTTTGTAAAACATGCCATACTTACACTGACTTCCATCTACATCTTTGAATCATGCAAATTCGCTAGAAAACACTCGCACCTGTACTCCCCTGTAAAAAATATTAAAAAGAAGAGAAACGATCGTGATTCAAATAAACTCAAAACTACTTTTTCTAAATTAAAACTGTTCACTTCTGGCCCACAGTCTATGATAATAAAAATATACAATAAAATACCTAACACCATTAAAAATATAGAGTCTCCTGCGGCCTTTGAAAGAAGACTGAAAGAATTTCTTGCTTCAAAATGTTATTATTGTATAAATGAGTTTTTCAACGACAACATAAAATAAATAATAAATTATATAAGCTTGGATGGTATATAAAAGACTATTATTTGAGTAAATTGCAAATATTAAAAATAAATACCTAGTAAATGTACCTATTGTAAATCCATTATTGTAATGATAACTTTAATTTAATTGCTAAATGTTTTGTTAAATAGAAATTCTAATAATGTTTTTGTATTTTATATTATTTTTTCTTTGATTATAAATACGTTTGTCTTTGTTCTAGATGTAATTTTATGATAATACGATACTATAGATTTATCGCATGTAATACCTAATTTAAGTCCTCTCCATATTGTTATGCCCTGACGGGGTGCTACATTGTAAAATTATTAAGATCTCATGTACCATACCCATAACCTATGTACATACAATATGGCAATGCAATAAACATTTGATTTGATTTGAAAATCAGCTCTTCCATACAAAACTACAAACCTACTCGAGTCGTATCGGACAGTTGTTTTTTTTTTGCGATTTCGATGTTGGTCCCATAGAGAAAGTTGTTCAGTTTGATGTTTTGATCATCCCCTTAAAAAAGTTTCAGCATATTAAGAAGGACCCTGTATAATTTTTGCGGATGAAGTCGCGGGTAAACACTAGTAGTACTTATACAATAATGTTAAAACAAGCACAGTATGAAGCCAGTATCGGTAGACACACGCATATTGCAGTCAGAGACAGAGCTCGTATAAATCTCCAGGACATTGTGTCCCGTGACGTCATCGCATTGTAGCACAAGAGTTATTGCCCGGGACACTATGACACTTTACCGTTCCCTACGACTGTTATATGTTTGTGTATTTAATTGTTTTAGAAACAGCTGGAAACTCGAAAAGACGTAGATATGCATCCGAGAAACACGTAAGCTGTATAGTAGCTGTATAGTAGCTAAACATCTACATACAGCTTATGTGGTTCGGTTTAAATCCAAGGTGCATTTGTCCACCAACCAATAGTGTGATGGTAAAAGTCGCAACAAATGTTATTATTCTCTTTTATTGTACTTATTATTATTTTTATTTTCCTGTTTGTTTGTTCGATTGTTAGCTAGAATGTTGAAATTTTTAAAATTTTATTAGATATTGTATAGATTAATTATTTATTTAAAGATTACTTGTATAAATGGCCAATGCTGTGTGCACCTGTTATATGTATATGTATTAGAAATAGATTTGTAGTGTTTCTTTGATATTGTAAATGTTTAAATATGTATACTGCTGGTGTGCCACATTAAATAAAATAAAAAATAAAATGTGTTTCTTGGTCCTCGGCCATATTATATATGATTTTACCAACACTTGATAAACAATAATGTTAAAACAAGCACAGTATGAAGCCAGTATCGGTAGACACACGCATATTGCACAGTCAGAGACAGAGCTCGTATAAATCTCCGGGACATTGTGTCCCGTGACGTCATCGCATTGTAGCACAAGAGTTATTGCCCGGGACATTATGACACTTTACCGTTCCCTACGACTGTTATATGTTTGTGTATTTTGTTTAAAGAACGTTGGCGAATTTGGACCCAGCCATTTTTACGAAAACTAAAAGGACGGCGGTCATAATTATTATAAACAGAAAAAATTAAGGAATTTTTTTTAAAAACTTCCTCATCTCTAGAAGTACGGGTTCAAAAGTAGAAATAAAATACTAGTAAAATTGACAAAACATCCAAAAAGCAGTAGCAAAACGCAACCATGACAGCTATTTTCATCTAATATTATCACTGAGGTAGTTTTTGGACGTTACGGAACGTATTTGGCTTTATTGAACTGATAGTGCGTGTGATTTCGTTTGATTCCATTATCATAATATTGTACGGTTATCGTGAATTTTCATTAAAACAAACACAATTAATGCGTAGAAGATTGAGTGGGCTACCTATTAAGAAAGATTATGAGTTTCACACATTTGATACAAAAGGTATCATAAGGAGAAACACCTTTCCTCCAACTTCTACAGATTACAACCAATTTCCTTTTTTGTTAGTTTTGTTTCTACACGTATTACTAAGTTTCATTCATGTATGGGACCTGTATGTCTGGGTCTCACATGATATGGCCTTCCGCCAAACTTCTTTAATTGTTTTAGAAACAGCTGGAAACTTGAAAAGACGTAGATAGATATGCATCCGAGAAACATGTAAGCTGTATAGCAGCTTGTACAGTAGCTGAATAAAGGATATTACCTATATTTAGCTACTGTACAGCTAACGAAGACCTTGGGTACCTGGGGTATGTAGGTACCCTACAAAAGTGTAAATCAGCCGATCGTCTTTCAATGGGAGTTCCAAAAAATTCTCTCTGTTTTTTACCCATGTTCCTTAGGGAAAGTTATTTAATTTCATTATCTGAATACATTCTTAAAAGTATGGTAAATCTAAACTATTATAAAACTGTAACAGAAATGTGTCTGTACCTACATTGAAGTTACATATCGACACCCAATATGAATAACATTGTAATTGACTGTGACATAGTTTTCAGCACAGCCATTTATAATTTTTTTTTAACTTTATTATTTATTTGCAGCTGTTGTCTAAAGTTATTCTATACAATTGTAGGTGCAATATACTAATTTTAATTGCTCTTTCAAAATGATCTTCATGTTATATTGATAGAACAACTGCAAGTATGTTTTTTGCAATGTTACAATGTATAGGTTTTAAGTATTTTTTATATGAAAAGCATTGTAACTAACATTACAATGTGGTCATGTTAACATTTGAAAGAATTTTTTGGCGTATAAAATTGTAACTTATTTTACAATCATGAATCTTACTGACAAAAGGAAAATCTTTATTGAATAATATTGTAAGTAACAATACAACGTGTATCAATGTTACATTTGGTTGAAAAAACATAGTAAATACAATTAAAGAAAATTATAAAAATCACTGTGTAATATTTTGATTCACTTTACAGGCTACTAGCACAGTAAAAAAAACCTGCTACAATTAGTCTTCAATGTCAGAGTCAACCGCATTAGAAACGGCGTTTTCTGTATTGTTCTGGAATTGCACCGCTGGAGCATTTGTATTTGCTTTGAGTTATTGGGTGTCTAAATTATGACTCCACAACTTATCCAAATTTTTGTTTTTATTCAGTTGTCTGGTTTACTTTATGGTAGTCCAAATCAATCCAATTTAGTTGATCGCTATATTGTGTATGTGTTGATAATATTTGGACTATTCGTATTAATTTGAATATGATTAACTTTTGAAAACATCATTTTCATTTTATCCTTGTCCTATTCCCAATTAGGAACTAAGTTTAGCAATGACTTGAAATCATTTTGATTGACCTCTTTCACGACGTATGGTTTGCCCGTATTTTTAGCACAACGTATGAGAGTATACCATTGTTGTGGTACATACATACACAACTTGGTTTTTCTTTCGTCGCTCTATAAGAGCATGCATTGAATCTCCTTCTGATTGGGAATGACCAACTTCAAAGAAGTTGTGTGTAATATTGACTCCAAATGTTTTTGAAGCATAAGCATACATTAGAAATATGATTCGATTTCTGTTTTGGCCACCGCAGCAGTCTGAATAGAATCGAAATTCTTTTATACATAGTGAAGCCTTCTTTTTTATAAAGTCGAATGTAAAGCTATCAATTTCATTGGGGCCATTTTTTCCAAATGCATTTGTCCCACACCAGTGACCTTCTGCAGATCCGATGTCATAAATTGTGAAATTGAAAACTTGAAATTTTCTTTTGTCATAGAAAGTTGAAACATCAGACTGAGGAGTACTTAAAATTTTTTGTAAGTCAAAACACGCAGTTACCAATGTTTTCTAAAATTTTTTGACTTCTTCCTTATCTGCTTGTACTGTTCTTGGGTAGCTTTGGTATCATTTGGTCTATTTTCAGTCATCCATTCGGCATAGAGAGAGTACAGTTTAGGAAAATTATGAGATTCTTCAAAGTAAAGTTTGGATGTTCTTTGTCTCACTTAATATGACTCTTTGACTCGAATTGAATTTATGTTTTGGTGAACTGAAATCTTGATATTTTCGTTTATGGCATTTCCCCTATTATTGCGTTTCTTACAGATTTTCATTTGATTTGGAGTATCATCATTTGGAGTAGGTATTCGTACATTCTGTGAATCAGATAATCATTATTCTATATTCATTCATTCAATTATAAAATAACTTTTTAATTGAATAGACACTGGCTTTCCGCCTGGCGCCTTGACTTGAACTTCATGAACTTCAACTCCATTTGACTTACTCATCTTTTGGAGTATCGGTATTTTCTATAAATCAAATAATCATAAACTGATTGTATTCTGTTTTTATAATAAGTGAAAAAAACAAGTGAAAATCAAAACAAATGAAACTTTGTTGTTATAAAGAAGTCAAAGGCGGTTAATACCTTTGTTTATAGCTTACCTGTTGATTATACAGTTGAGACATCTTTTTTTTAATGAGGCTCAAAAATATTAAAAATATTAAACCACCAACGTTCACCATTACTGGAGCACAATATCCACTGAGCAGAAACCTGATGGTAATGGCTGTTATGTTTACGAATAAAAATATTGCTCGCTAACAATAACATTGGATATGATGATGCTATTATATTCAAATGACTTACTTGAAACTTAGTCTCGATCTCAACACCGAAACTTTCATAACAATGACATCATTTTAAAGAAAGTGTTTAAGTTTAGCAGAATAACATGGTAGGTAACTTAAATTACAATTTTATCAAAGTATAAATTTGTTGCAGTTTAAAATGAATAACATTGTATGTCAATTTGCAATGAATGTAACAGTAAGGAACCCTTGTAACCAAATATTTTGTGTATTGTAACTTCATCTACAATTATACTTCAATGGAAACATTATTCATCTTCAATTACAATGAAGGTATTTTGTTTCACAAAAATAGTTCTTATAATCATAGAAATACAGTTCATAGACAGAAAATTAAGTCTGATCTTACTGAATTCATAAGTGATAAATTTGTACCAACGGGTAATTAAAGTTACAATGTTATTCATATTGGGTGTCGATATTTACAAAAAAAATACAAAAAAAAAATTACAAAATAATAAAAAATTTAAAAAAAATACGACATGGTTTTTACCTGTCCCAGATTCCAAATCAACCTTTTTCAGAATTTTGGTCGGTCTGTTTGTGTGTTTGTTTGTTTGAACGAGCATCACGCAAAAACTACTGAACCGATTTTGATGAAACTTTTTTTGTTTGATAGCTTATGATCTGACTTAAAATCTGGTATATATAATTTGTGAGGACGAAGTCGCGTGTTAACACTACTAAAATATAAAGGTGTAATTATAGGTTCCAACTTAATGCTGACGGTTTTATATGGGGTTGATCAAACTGAACAACTTTCTCAACGGGACCAACATCACAAGCGTGAAAATGAAATCAGAATGCTCCATACAAAATTGCTGATATTTTTTCGCGATTTCGAAGGGGGTCCCATAGAGAAAGTCTTTCAGTTTGATGGACTGAGCATAGCCTTAAATAAAACCGGTCAAGTGCGAGTCTGACTACTCGCACACCGAGGGTTCCGTACCACACCACCACAGAACACAACATTATTAACTTAGAAAAAAAGCATTTTTTGTCCGGGACCTTTAGCGCGAGACCGACTCACACTTCGCCGGTTTTTAGTATTTGTTGTTATTCTGTAGAGTTTGATCTATAATGACTCTAAGTTTGACGCTTGTATGTATTACCGTTTTTACGATAGAGCGTGAAGAAAAAACGTTGATAAAAACTAGTTTCTTGTTGAGAACCCCCCTTAATTTTTAACTTTTTGACATTTTTATAATTTGTTAACAAATCCGCCGTAATAACCCACAATCTGAGAAAATTTCAACTGTCTAGCTATTACGGTTCAAAAGTTACAGCCCTAAATAGGTAGGACAGACGGACGGACGGACGGACAGACGGACAGACGGACAGACGGACGGACGGACGGATGGACGGACGGACGGACGGACGGACCGATGGACAACGTAGGCTTAGTAATAGGGTCCTGTTTTCACCCTTTGGGTACGGAACCCTAAAAACCATCAACTTTATTAAGAAGGACCTCTTAAATACGATTAGGTATTTTGTGATCCTTGTTTTGTTTTCTCTGTATATGTTTATGTTTTTCTGTAAAATAAAGTACATTTGATTGATTGATTGATTAACTATAGTGTGTGGTTCTTAAAATAGGTATACAAATCAAATTAAAGATTGAAAAATACAAACAGGTATACAAATCATCTAAAATATCAAGCCGCATAACTGATAAATCCTTTTAATCCTTTTTCATACCAAAATAGAGCTTTTAAAACCCTGTATTAATTTTAACAAACACAATTCTAAAATAACTACCCCAAAAAGCACCCAACACAAAACAAAATAAAGAGAAAAAACCTCTTAATTGCGTTATAATAACTGAAACGGGCACCCTCAGTAATTAGCGAGAACTCTCTTCAGAGTAAACTGCTTTTATTTCTCTTTTTATTTTTAACCCGGCTGGTTACTAAAACTGACCGGGCAGTTAATTAACCAAATTGTTTAAAACAACTTTCCTTTGAGGTTATTTATTAACCTTTTTTTAACCGACTTCAAAAAAGGAGGAGGTTTCTCAGTTCGACCGTATATATATTTTTTTTTTTTTATGTGTGTTCGCGGATAACTTCGTCGTTTATGAACCGATTTTGATGATTCTTTTTTTGTTGGAAAGGATGGTCCCATGATAAGGAAACCAGGATCTGATGATGGATCCCAGAGAAATCGAGGGGAACCTTCGAAAATCGTAGTGCCGACTAGTGCGTTTGTTAATTTAAAGCACTCCTATTAAATCGAACTAATCAATTCACCACTAAAAATTGTGAAATAAACAAAATTTTTACAAAAATCTAAAACCGCCTTCAAAAAAACTAAAAAGTTGAAAAATAATATTGCAGCCTATGACTTTTTCGTTCGCATCATAAGAACATTAATTTGTTTTATAGAAGTCGGTGTCAAGCCAAGCCAAAAAATGCGAGCCCTGTCGCGAATCGTACCGGCTTGACAGCGACTTCAATAAAACAAATTAACGTTCTTATGATGCGAACGAAAAAGTCATAGGCTGCAATATTATTTTTCAACTTTTTAGATTTTTTGAAGGCGGTTTTAGTTTTTTGTAAAAATTTTTTTAAATGGTTTTACTCTATTCAACTTCGTTAGACATAAACTCACGAACGTAATCCGTTTTGGGGTGATACAGGTACTACTATTACAACTTCAGTATGCTAAACAAGAGCATGCATATGCTCACGACTATATTCCCCGAGGGGGTAGTCAGAGATATTCTGAAACCTCAGAACATCCACGCTTCAGTATACCGAAACTCTGTCCAGTGTGACGGGGAGTGTGTCCGTCGCCACTTATAATAGAGAGTGGGTACAATACAACATGTTAATGAATTAGCGCAAAACCTCATACACCCCAACTGATTTATAACAAAATAATTTATTTAATTTACAAGTCCAGGCTAGATTCTGGTACTTTAAATGTGACTAGATAATTTGTGTGACATTGTCCAAGATATTTATTATTTTATTTATTATTATTAATTAAAGAAGACGGCCCAGTAGCACAGTTGGTAGTGAACTTGCCTACTGTGCCGAGGGTCGCGGGTTCGAATCCCGTAAGGGACAAATATTTGTATGATGAATATGAATATTTGTACCCGAGTCATGGATGTTTGTATCTATATATGTATTCTATATCGTTGTCTAGTCATCATAATACAAGTCCAGGCTAGATTCTGGTACTTTAAATGTGACTAGATAATTTGTGTGACATTGTCCAAGATATTTATTTATTTATTATTAATTACTTAGATTGAAACAATAATTTCATTATTTTGATAGTCGAAATTTAAAGTTATTCACATTTTAAGTTTTGAGGCAAAAATGATTTGTTATCGTTTCAGCACTGAAAGAAAGCGCTAACATACTCATGGATACATTTTAATAATCTTGTTTTGGTAGTGAGTAGGTTGAGTGTGCCCGTGCGGTGGGTTGACATCGGGTTAAAAAAACGATACGTTTTTTTTTGTTTTTTACGTTAAATATAACATTTTGAAAAAAATTACCTATGTTTAAACCATGATAATTGGATTCTGCTCTCGATTCTAAAAGTTTTGCGTTAATTCATTAACACGTTGTATATGCCTTGAAATTGAAGTAAGTATGCAGGTTTCCTCACGATGTTTTTTTCACCGAAAAGCTAGTGGTGTTAGAAATCGTACACAAATTCCGAAAAACTGATTGGAACGAGTTGTTACGGATTGGGATCGAACCATTGCCTCCTGCACAGCATGCATGGTTACTCGCCACTGGACCACCACGGCTTCCTATACAGGGTCCTTCTTAATATGGTGACGCTTTTATGAGGGGATGATCAGACCATCAAACTGAACAACTTCATCTATAGGACCAACAACGAAATCACGAAAAAAAAATCTGCTGTCCCATACATTTAGCTCGAGTAGATTTGTAGTTTAGTATGGAACATTCCGATTTTTCGCTATTTCGATATTGGTCTCATAGTGAAAGTTGTTTAGTTTTTGGGTTTAAACCACCTCCTAAATGTTTATTAATAACTGCCTCCGTGGTCTAATGGTTAAGAGCATTGGCTCTCGATACGGAGGTCGTGGGTTCGATTCCCTAGTGATATGTCACTGCGTTTTTCCCCAGTTGGTTAGGACATTGCAGGCTGAATCACCTGATTGTCTGACAAGATAAATGATTCCGTGCTTCGGATGGCACGTTAAGCCGTTGGTCCCGGCTACTATCTCTGGTGGTAGTAGTCGTTACATAAAAACCATGTCAGAGGCCGTAAGGCGGTCTGAAAAAAATTCTGACACCAGCCCACACGATAAGAATAAGAATGTATATTTGTATTTTTGTAACACCTTGTATAATGCAACGAATTCCTATAAAAACCAGTTAAAAGACCCGCCGAAAATATGACCAAGAAAACAACGACATCTATTTAATTTTGAACATTTTTGAACCCGAGTTTACCCAGACAAGGAGCAAAGTGAATTTAAAAAGCCACTAGACTTGCGTACGACAAACACGGGCGGTCAAAAGCAAAGGAGAAACAAAAAAATACAAAATGGCGGCTGGTGGCCTGTCCAGACCATTCTACTTTGTGTAGTTTTACGTAAAGGGCAATATTTTTATTATTTTAGGGTTGTGTAGGAATAAACTTTTAAACTTAGATTATTGTTCAGGCTTTTTAGGGTTCCGAAGTCAACAAGGAACCCTTATAGTTTCGCCAAGTCCGTCTGTCCGTCCGTCCGTCCGCGGCTTAGCTCAGAGACGCTTAGTACTAGAAAGCTGTAATTTGGAATATGAATACATATTCATTACGCCAACAAAGAAGTAAAATAAATTCTTAAAAAATATTTTTTTACACGCGAAGTGGGAATGGATTTTTTATTTCTCGTCTACCCCAATGGTGTGGCGTATCGTTGGATACGTGGTTTAAAAATATTATAGGTGTGGGAAAACCATTTTTCGATTTAGGGATCCGTTAGCGAAATATATTTTTATTACAGTCAAGTGTCCTCCTCCCCTGCCAGCTAAACGGTTGTTTCTGGATATGTGAAAAAATTCATGGCAGTAGTATATTTAACGAAATTAAAAGGAAAATTATCACCGCTAAGTAGACTTTACAAGTTTACGAGTAATAGTCGAACAACTGATAAAATATATTTTTAGACTTTATTAGCCGTTAAAACGTAGTATAAAACAAAAAACCTCCTTCTAAGTCCATATTATATTGTGACGCGCCACTACGGAACCCTACCCTGCGCGTAGTTTTTATTTATTTTATATTTTTACGGATACTTTTCATTTTTTTTATATGTTGACCTGTGACGTCGTCTGTGGATCGTATGTGAGAAAACCTGAGCAAACCTTCTTTGCCTAGAATCAAAATCAAATGTATGTAATATAATATGGTCAACTGGTACATACCGGTTCTAAGAACCGGTTCTACGAGTGGCTCAAAGCCATTCGTAATTTTTTTCTTTATTTTTAATCTTGATGATGATAGGTATTAACGATATGGTCGATTTTGTAAGCTCGCGCGTGGCCGCCAAAATCACCATGTATAAACATAACATAAACATAAAAAATCCTTTATTGAGATTTTACAACATGTAAACAAACAATTGCGGCACTGGCTCCTAAACTATATGAGTAAACTTGTACCAAAAAATATAATCTGTTTTCGTATTATAATTATTTGAGTTTCCTAACTTTTTGGTCCACATGGCGACACATCATGCAACGCAAAACAAACCTAAACTGGCCGCGCGACGTTATACATTACTCTATCTACGCGCGGCCAGCTTATTTTGGTTTTGCGTAGTTTGATGTGTCGCCGTGTGTACACAATCCGCACGAAATTATGTCTCAAATATCTAAAAACCAATTTTACACGAAAATCTAATACAACTATCAATTGGTCAGAATAATGGGGGCAAGCAAACTGTTCTACGATATCAACCTTACGTGTTGCCAGAGGCCTAGAGCCCAGCCAGTCTAAATTGCCAAAAAGACACGGGTCAAATAGCCTAAGTCCCCCAATTATTCTTCCGAGTAGTAAACCTAATACCAGTAAACGCTATGACATACTAAATCTATGGAGTATACTATATTGAATTTAATAATTAGCCTAATTTTTATAAACCCATAATTTATTGAATAAGTTCAAAGGTCAGGATCAAACCAAAAAAACAAACCCTCCAGTCAGCTTCACATCACCAATATCAACCCCCATTCAAAATTGAACTACAATAGTCAAATTACTTTCCAAAAATTAATAAAACACCCCCACACGAATGCATGCCTCGAACCAGTGATTCTCAAAGAGTCAGTTACAGTCCCCCGGGGGATCGCAAACTGGTTCTAATTCATCACGAGTGCTTTAGATTATAACTGCTGCTTACGCGACATTATTTGTGTGGCTTTGTATGCCTATCTTTCCTCAGGGTTCATGCTATTTCTATAAAAAATTTCATCTAAATCAGTTCAACGGTGTTTAGTTTAACTGTGAATACGTGACAGATAAAAAAATTAAAATTAAAAATAAATATCTTGGACAATGTCACACAGATCAATCAATAAATATTTAAAATTAAAGGTTAGATTCTGGTACCTACTTTAAAAATAAATAAATAAAAATAAAAATTCTTTATTTCAGATATTATAATCCATATTGATGTTAGTAACACACTTAAATAACTATGTTAGTACAAACACTTAAGTGCAGACCGACCCAGTGCTTAATGAAGCTACTGTCGTATCTACTTGCGACCATCTTCAGAATGCTGCTGGTGCTGGCGCGAACCCTCTGCAATTTAAATGTGACTAGATAATTTGTGTGACAATGACGAAGATATTATTATTGTATTTCTCTTAAACACTGTTTTATTAAAAAAAAAAAACCAGCCACTTATCACTACATGTCATTTCATATTTACCTTGCAACAATTACTTCCACAGTTTGAGGAACACTGTCCTGCACTAAATAACCCCTAGTTTCAACCCCCGGTCGTGTTCGGGTCCATTTTGAAGTGATTAGCGATATAGCGGGTGGATCGGGGGATGCCCAGCAACTTTTGTTTGGGACACCTATTATTTAGTAAGGGTTGTTCCTAACTCGACTGGAATTTAATTACCTACTAGTTTTTTGAGGTGATCACATATCGAATTAGGTCATAACAGCAGGTCCATGGCATTTGCAACAGTATTCTGAAGGTGATAGGAGGCAAGATCGAGTGTTCCATCGCCAGTCATTGGTCCGCACTTATGACTAGATAATAATAATTTAGAATACACAAATTAATTTATTTTAAATTCTAAATGCTAAATTATTGTTATCACTATCTCTTTTGAATTGTTATTTTATTACCCATTGAAATCTTGACATTTAATTTTAATCATAATTTAATGTTATTTACTAACATAGGGTGTAAGATGACATCATGTAAGTACCTATATAATAAAAAATTTATGGAACTTGTTTTCCGAAATAAATGTTTTGAATTGAATTGAATAACAATTTTCAGTTTAAGCAACTTTTATTTCAAAACGTTCGCAGTAGTGGAGCTTCGATAGTAGAAATAATCACCGATAAACCAACGTCATAGGTCCTCCAGTCAGTTTATGGATGGGTGACCGTTTTAGTGTTGTTTTATCTTGAGCGCATTCGTACTTCCAAAAGCACGCGAAGCAATTTTTCCCAGTTTGTTCCGTCACATATCTAACCTAACCTAACCTAACTATTCGTAAACCCAGGTCAGAGGAATATTAAGGCGGCTTAAAAATTGTCTGTCGGCAATTTGACCAATAACTTACCTCCTCAGATTTGTACTGCCTGCATAGTTGAGTCCTTTACATTGAAGTTTAATCCTACGACCTTCTAGTAACTTAAGTACATACTTACTCGTACTTTTAAATGCTATTAGCATGTGGGTGCATGTGGTTAGAATGCTTAGAACGTATCCCAATTTCCCCGTGAGCGTTGTACTTAGGAAATTAAGAGATAAATTATGGTCTCAATTAGCCAGCTAACTACTTGTCATCTCGAGATAGAACATTCCATCTTAAAACCTTCACTATGGTCAAATACCGAGCCTGTCACCACTTTTAACGGACATTCAGAATTTAGTTTCAAAATATTATAATTATTTGGTATAACTTACTAAAATATCGAAGATAGAATAGGAATAACCCTTTCGATACTTGAATCATAACTTAAATTAACTCTAACTCTCTTACCAATAAAGATCAAAATTGACTACCCCATCAGCTTAATAATCCTAAAGCAATTTTCAACCGGCGGGTGGTAACAATAAACGCGATTGTTAGAGAATCTATTATTATTATAAATCACTCGACTAGGAGTTTAAAAGTAATTGAATTAAGGTTGATTTTGAATTGAGGAGGTTAAGACAGGGTGTACATTCGATTGAGGAATTAGTATTATATTGATGCAATCATTCGGTGGCTTGTTGGTAGGGTTGGCACTCACTGAATTCTTATTTTTATGACATTTGGGTACTTATACACCAATTTGCAATTTTTATTAGTTTGTACGCACAGGCCACATTATTTATTATGCTATAACTATGATTATAACCGAACACTCTACGTAGAACCGTTGACTATGTTTAATAAATAGAAATAAAATTAAATTTTTATCTCTTTTCTTCCGTTTATTCTTTTTCATTCTTTCTTATTTCTTATCTAATTTTTTTCTTACTCGTTATTTTTGTATGGTTTTTTATGAGCAAATCCGAATAATTATAAATATTAAAGTTTGTGACAATATATTTGGATGTGTGTGACTTAATCACGTATGAACCGCTAAATGAATTTGTATGAAAACAAATAAGAAACTTTTTAAAGTCAATGCAGACAAAATCGCGGGCAGCAGCTGCTAAACAATAATCAATCCAATTTTATGCCAAAATATAAGCAGTAAAATACAGAGAAAGATACAAGAAATACAAAATAAGGCGCCAATAATGTACTCTCATCACATCAGTCATCACTGCCAACCCTAGCCCCCTAGCCGTCAGAATGTACAAATTAAATAGACCGACTGTATTTAATATCAACTAGTGACATTGTCATCGGATCACAAAGCTTAAAGGTTGTAAATTATTTACAAACATATTCGCGTCGCATTGTGTTGCCACGTTATTGCCTTCCGATCTACGCGAGGGATGTTTTTAATTTAATTTTTGTAGTATTTAAATAGGTCCATATTGGCTCTTAAGTTCACGATACTAAATTTTTTTTTTAAGTATTGAAAATATTATCTTAAAAAATGTTATTTTGTAATTGTACATTATTGTTAGTTCACACCTTGAGAGTAGGCCTGTGCCGTGAAGTAGGATGTACGATTTTATAGACTTTAGTCTGTGTTGCGGCGAAATCTTGATATTCTGAATCTAGAACATTTAGAGAGAAGAGAAATAGTCTCCTGGGTCATAATCATCATCAGCCTATTATAATAAACCAACAAAATTAACTGAAACAGAGCAGGTTCTGTTTATTAACAGTTTTTTTGGTTTGGTTTGCTTTCAAGAAATGAACCTGGTCTTAATAGAGTTTCAGCTAATTTTTGGACCTTGCTACGGAGCACTATTATGGGTGAGTCAGACACGCTCTTGGCCGGTTTTTTTTTTCGGTCTGAAATATTCAGAATATCCAAATTTCACTAAAAGTACCCAAAGTCTATAATCGTATTATATTCCTAGGCTTATCAATACTGTTTGAGCAGTGTATTGAGATGGGAATAATGTAGTATCTACACAATATCATGTTGTGTATAGATGATGTGTAGAAGTGATAACTAATTAACAATTATCTCGAGTGGTCTGCGGCGGGCACTATCACTGCTCTATCATATAATGGGTACTATCAACACATTGTAGGGAGAACACTATTATGTTTAGTAATGGGTTACAATTTATAATAATAAATAAATAAATATCTTGGACAATGTCACACAAATTATCTAGTCACATTTAAAGTACCTACCAGAATCTAGCCTGGACTTGTATTATGATGACTAGACAGCGATATATAATACATAGATACAAACATCCATGACTCGGGTACAAATATTCATATTCATCATACAAATACTTGTCCCTTACGGGATTCGAACCCGCGACCCTCGGCACTACCGACTGTGCTACCGTATGTTTTGGTACAATTTTGTTAACTTTAAATAACTTTTTGTCTGTTTTAGACTAAGGTTAAATGTTGTTTATTTGACTAGTAATGCACAATACGTAGATCACCTAAGACCCCAGCTGCAAAGGGTGCGGGAAGGAAATCATGAGACATATCCCTTTCACGAAACCAGAAGAGGTTCGTACCCAGATCCTGCATGACTGCGATGTATTGGCGGCTAAATGCATGTGCTTTCTTGTAGATGGATCTCCACAGCTGGGAGATTACAGGTTTTTCCACTTACACTAAAAAAATGATCAACCAATCTAGTCTTAAATATAACCAAACTTTAGTGAATTCCAAACTGTTTTGTAACACATAACAAAATACTTGGTTCTAAATAGCAAAACGTGTTGTTATTTATAGCCGAAAGTTTGTTTATATGCTACAAAACAGTTTGGAAGTCACTAAAGTTTGATTATAATTTAACACTAGTTTGGTTGATCATTTTTTTCAGTGTAACGGTATCACTTACCTCATTTACCAACAACAAATACTAAAAAACAGAATAAAATAAATACTTAAGGGGGCTCCCATACAACAGACATTATTTTTTTGCCGTTTTTATAGATAATGGTACCGAACCCATCGTGCGCGAGCCGGACTCGCACTTTACCAGTTTTTTTGTTTACAAAGTATATTTTCTAGAATATGTTTTTGTTCAAAGGTTACGTTTTTATTCACATCTCAAGACATTCATACTGGTGTAGAGTATACAAAACCCTATTTCAATCAAACCGATAATTTGCACAAAGAAGCCAAATATCTCGCAACTCGATACCTCGACTCGATAGAGAACAAACAATATGAGGCGAAAAAACACAAAAAAATAAAATAAAAACAACAGTAGGTGTGTTCTGTACAAATTTAATAAAAAGAAGAAGTTAAGAAGCCTTCGAACGAACGATATTGCGTTACTTGAGATAGAATTGAGGTACAGTCGGCGAGGAATGTTTGTTGAGTTTGTTCAGGAACGAGATGCAATAGATCTAACGTTACATGATGTAGATAAAATGTTTATTTAGTTCTTAATTCTGTTTATTCCAGTTTTAATTGAAAAAGAAACGCCAGGAAAATTGTTTTGCATAAAATATTTTTAGTGTTTCATAAAATTGAAAGGATCACTTATTACCTCGCGGTGTCGCCCATCCATCTAATTCTCAGATACCTTTAAACTTTTAAAGATAGGAAAATGAATCTTAACATGGGAATAAAATGTTGATTCTGGTTTACAGGAGTTAAAGCGGTGGGAATTTGTGGTGGGCCCATGCCCGAAAAAAAAACATGGCAATGAGAGGCCCAATTATACATAAAATTATATTGATTCTGGGAGGTCTAATTTGGGAGGAAGTTTTAGAGGGCAAAAGGGTTAAACAAAAAAAGATAACTTAGGGTAAACTATACAGGGTCCAACTTAAGAAATATGCTGACCGTTTTTTAAGAGGATTATAAGAAAATCAAATTGAACAACTTTCTTGATGGAACAAATATCGAAATAACGGAAAGAAAATCTGCTGTTCCATACAAAACTGCAAGCTTACTCGACCCAAAATGTATGCGACAGCTTTTTTTTAAGATTTTGTCGTTGGTCCCATAGATAATTCTTTTTAGTTTCTTTGTCTAATCATCTTCTAAAAAAACCATCAGCTTTTATTAAGTTGGTATGCATAATGATTAAGAATATTTCTTTATGTTCTGTTCACAACTGTGTTTTTTGTGTTCGGTGTAAATTTCATTCAAAATGCATGTATATTAAAAGTAACACAAACTAATGTGGCGGACTGTACCGTTACGGAAGCGAGAGAACAAATCAGTCGTCGTGTATCAGTTTCACTCACTAATAAAAAAGGGAAAAATTGTGTTTGTAAAGATACTGGAAGTGGCTGATAGAGTACGGGGTGAAGTTTGAGCGCATTTTTATACTATGAAGCTAAGTACGTTATATGAGTTGTTACCTTTGCAGTGATTTCTCACTGCATCGAATTCTATCTGCAGTGATTCTCTTTACGGTGAGTCTCTCTGCAGTGACTTTTTGTCTATAGAGCATAGCCTTAATACGTAAACGTATGACCATAAACCTCCTTGGGGCTACCACCTCCACCCTTGGGGTTAACCCAACTAGAAACACTGAAACTGATGACATTTTAATTTTATTTCGCTCGCTAAATTTTTACAAATGAAGATTGGCGCGTAATTATTTCTCGTTATGTGTTTTGTTTCTCTTTTGGTTCGGACACTGTTGAGGAGCGCGGCGCGGACCTTACGTCCAGTAGTTGGTAAGTCAATGCCCAAAGAAAAAGACAAAAAAGGAAAAAGAAAATCTTATATAACTACATTCTATTACACTCTCCCTCCACTCTATTTATTTGTACCATAATCAGTTTTGTTTCCTAATTGTGCATTGTATTTTGTTTCGGTGTAAATAAAATATATTTCATTAATTCATTCATTCTCTACAAAACACCGAAGTCAATTTTTATGCAAATATTTTCCCTGTAAGGACACACCAAGGTCGCCAAGTTTAGAATTTTATCATAATCTATTATGTTTCTCGTATTTATTTGTAGTCTATTCCAGTATATCTACCTCAACACAAACATATCAAACACACTCCAGAACCCTCCGGCGTCTGTCGATTACTGAACCATTAACCTTTTACCAAATTGAACCCTAACTCGATGGCACTTCAGAAAAATAGACAATTCAACTCTTACATACCAAAACATACCCTAAACTCTACATAATAACGTTCAATTTTGAAAAATAAAAATCAATGATAGGTTAGAAAGATTATACTTAGTAACTTGTATGTGAATAGAGTCGTATTGAAATGGGATAGGGTGTAATTTTGAACGGTAAATGATTTGAATCTTTTTGCCCGCTTTAACATTGATTTGGAATCAGTTTACTTTTTTTTTCTTTTCATTAAAAATTGGCGGTCAATAGAAAGTGCTATTGAGAAAAAAAAACTCAAGTTTTTTTCCTTTGTGCGAATGTAGATGTTGTTATAAAATCGACGAAAAGTGAGTTGCGATGTTTTCAACGAGTTATTCAAATATTGTGTTTTTATCGAAAATGTAAATTAGGGTAATTAATTTCAATGGGTAAAAGTAACTAAATAATCGGCCAAGGTTCATCTCTGACCTGAGACGTTGTTTAAATGTATACCTTCGGACGCGCTGGTAGAGTCAAAAAATGACGTCAAAAAGCTAACTATGTGATATTATTTTGAATAAAAATTTTTAATTTTGATTCATTTCTAGAAATCAATAGGTATTTATGTGTCTGAAGTACGTATGAGGTTTGTCAGATTTCCGATTTAAAAATTTCAAAGTTAGGATTAATTTATCATTTGTATGCAAATCTTTTAACCAATGTAACTTTGAAATTGAAAATATACAGGGTCCTTGTTTACGTTAGGACTGGTATTCCGAAAGATAAGTGTACTTTTTGCAACCATCAGCAGCAAGGCTGATTCAGTGCTTATGGGGTGTAGAGCTTCTCTGTGATGAGGATGGACCAGGTCTGCCTGCATAACTCCAGTCGGCTTAGGAGTTACTGATGATTAAAGGTCTGTAAAAAATTAACGATCAGATGCAAGGCTGCTCGTATGATATTGTTGTAGTATGCACTGTAGCTATGTGAACAGTACAAAAACTGTCAAGTTCTGTCAGTCGGTTTAGGAGATACAGCCAGTCAAAGTTCCGACCTTTGAATGGCTGTATCTCCTAAACCGACTGATGAACCATGTCAGTTTTTGTACTGTTTACATAGTTACAGTGCATACTACAACAATAACATACAAGCAGCCTTGCAGCTGATAGTTAATTTTTTACAGACCTTTAATCATCAGTAACTCCTAAGCCGACTGGAGTTATGCAGGCAGACCTGGTCCATCCTCATCACAGAGAAGCTCTACACCCCATAAACACTGAATCAGCCTTGCTGCTGATGGTTGCAAAAAGTACACTTATCTTTCGGAACCTTTAAGCATCAGTAACTCCTAAACCGACTGGAGTTATGCAGGCAGACCTGCCTGCGTTACATGACAGAGGAGAGAGCGACACAGGTCACTTCTAAACTTTGACGTATAGAAGTGACCTGTGTCGCTCTCACCTCTGTCATGTTACGCAGGCTGGTCAATCCCCATCACAGAGATGCTCTACACCCCATAAACGGTGTGATGACACAACTGATGGTTGCAAAAAGTACACTTATCTCTTATACTATGGTTTTTCCCATCAAACTGAACAACTTTCTCTATGGGACCAAGGTCTAAAGACAAAGTAACATTTCTATTGGAGTAGACGCTAGTAGAAATGACAGAATGTGTGAAAAGTTGTTCAGTTTGATGGTCTGCTCATCCCCTAAAAAAACATGAGAAAAGACCTTTTATTATGTATTTTAACGGGAATTTGATAAACCATAGACACAGATATTAGTTTTTCTTCTTCTTCTTCTTCTTGGTCGTAACCTCATGGCTGAGGGACGTGACCATTTATTAGTTTTTAGATGGTTTTAAAATAATTGAAACGCACCGAATAGGCTGCACTGAGCCTATTGTGCTGCCCCCAATATTATTTCTTTTAATTTTTTAGCAATAAATAACAAAGTGGCCACTTTGGGCGGTTTTAACGATAATAGCTACAAGCATAAAACATAATAAGTAATCCGTAATGTTTCGATAAATTGAAAGCCAATCAGGACTACAATGTGACATTCTTGTTTTTTGGAAGTGTTGTTTAATTGTTAAGAAATTAAAAAAAATACGATTGAGGGCAGCACAATAGGCTCGGTAACCTCTCAATATCCAAAGTAGAATCAAACTTGGTTTGCTTCGGTGCGCTTTCGCTGGAATAGTTTAATACTAGAAAGCGAAAAAAAAAAGCTAAAAAAGACCTCTGCTTTTTGAAAATATCACTATCAAAGCCAACCCTTCAATACGCATTTAATTTGAAAGCCCCATCATTATACCATATTACACAAAGAAAACCTAGGTTGCATCCACTGACCTGTAGAGAAGGACCACAAATACAGAGACACAGTGGAGCAAGCGGGATAGATATACGTTTGAAGTGGGCACTTGAAATATAAATGGTATCGGTTGAAACGGGACGGGTTGATGGGTGGAGCGGCGAGTGCGAGAGGGAGGTGGAGTGGATATTTAGTTGGGCTCGAATGCGCTCGAGTGTGATACTTGGTGACCGGTTGGTACAGTCAGCTAAATTATTCAGTTAATTTTAAACTTAGTCTGACTATAGAGAATACATAACTTTCACTATAAAATCAGCAACGAAATAGCAAAATAAAGGTAAATAAAGCAAAAATAAAGGTCATTTATGATAAGATCATTTACACGTAGTACCTTAAAAGAATGAACATTTAATAATAGGCATGCTCTTAGATCAATGACAACATGCAATACGGGATGTCAAGTCTTTTTTTTTTTATTTACATAATATTTTTTATGGATAGTATACTCATAATTTTTAGAAACTTTTGTTTTTTTTTGTTGCGATTTATAAATTTAATTTTTGTCAAAATGTCAAATTTGACATGTCTGACGTTGTGAACAAAATTTTTTCTTAATGGCCTATTTTAAGTTTATATTCATATTCATTTATTTTACAAAAATAAATTTTCACCCCTCCGTACGCAAAGCGTCTTTCGTCCCGCTGCGCTAAACGAAGTAGTCGCTTTACGCCTACGTCGAGGAGAAAAATAGTGTACTAATCTCGGGCAGTAAATAAGAAAGCCTCAGATAATATATTTACTTTTCTGTGATCTACAATTACAAATCAAATGCCATGAAGTTTACAGTTCGACGTTATACGTTTTAATGAAATCCGGCGTTATTTTACTAAAAATATCTGTAACACTATAATTTTAAAATCTCTAACATCAAAAATATTATTATTTAAACAATTATCTCGCAATAGTTTTCGAGTTTGTTTAAGCACTCCAAAAAAATACTTGACATACCGAATTACTGCGCAGTTTTTCTGTCACAGACACGCAAACTTTCAACTACAATCGTACGTAGCTGACTGTACATAAAGTAGAGGTATCAGAGAGTGGTATCTTGCAATAATAATATGTTAGAGGCTCGCCGGGCTCAAGTGGCGCCCTCTACTATTACATCTATTTCTATACAAATAACCCCGTCTTTGTAGAGGACAACCCTATTTGTAGATCAGAACGATACCCTTTATCATTGTTATGTGACGCTATTTAATAGAAAGATGATTTTACACATAGCAGTCAGAATGTTTGCTACAACTACAGCTGGTTTTATCATCATCATCATATCAGCCAATAGACGTCAAAATGGGGCGATTTGCCATAATCGCCACGCTTGGCAGGCGGGCTGGCGATCGCAGTTGGATTGAATTTGTGTACTCAGAGTGTCCGTGTGGTGTCGGCTAAGAATAGCACCATCCCATTTCCTCCCGTGGGTGTCGTAAAAGACGACTTAGGGATCTACCGGAGGATGGGCAGCAGCATCCTCTGAGTCCTCATCACCATATTAACCGCCAACTGCTAGACATAGGCCTCCCCCAAAATGGGGGGATTTGCCATAATCGCCACGCTTGGCAGGCGGGCTGGCGATCGAAGTTGGATAGAATGTGTGTAGTCAGAGGATGCTGCTGCCCATCCTCCCGGTAGATCCCTTAGTCGCCTTTTACGACTACTACATAACACCGATTACCACAGTTGAAAAAAAATCTTCATGACTACTAAATTTCTGTTTTTGGATACTGTCTTCATGTCAAATTTCGATTCAATAGATGAAAAATGAGTGAGCTATTGAGACGGCGGGGCATACAGACAGAATGGATGAAACTATAAGGGTAAGGATTCCTTGTCCGACTACGGAACCCACAAATCTTTTTAAAAAATAACTAAAATAAAGACGTTACCGCAGTCGAAATAAACTTCGAAAATGCATTCGTTCATCATGAGAATTACATTAAATCATGAAACCGGATACATCGCAACAAAATAAAAATAAATGTCAACTGTTCACATTAACCAAATTGGCGTAAAAGTGAAAATACAAATTATTTCAAACCCCCATTCCCTTAAATCCCCATTATATCCCCTAATCCACAAAAGAGCCATTAGACCACAATTACAAACAAAGTATAATATTACAACTATTGTTAAAAATTTGTCGTCTGTCCATTTGTCACTGTAACTCTATCCTGTCACATTTGGAGGATTTAGTTACTTTCTGATTTATTGAAAAAAAAGTGTGTATTGGCTCACACAAAGAAAATAAAGATAATTACAAGGTTTGACATCTGGGGCAAATGGACCTGCATCTCAGATCGCCAGGCTCCCCCTCGGAACAAGAGAACATGTAGTCAGAAATCTGCTTTTAGATGTAGTTACCTTATAAGAAAATTGTACTTTGTTAAATATAGTAAATCGGAATATTAGTGAAAAAAAATATTTTTAACCCCCGACGCAAAGAAAGGGGTGTTATAAGTTTGACGCCTATGTCTGTCTTTCTATGGCATCATAGCTAGCAAAAGTAGTTTTTTAAGTACCAATTTTAAAAATTTAAATTGAAATAGGTATTCGAAAACGAAACGAAACTTACGTTTTCGAAATAACATTAAACTACAAATTTAAAAATACCTAACGCCAAAAACAAACATTCAAAAAGTTTAAAGTATGCACCAGGCATGCAAATATTTGTTTAATATTTTAACTCTCTTTAAGCTATTTCAGGTCACTATTTATTTGATAAGTAGGTACGTAAGTAGGTTTGGGTTTTATTTTTAACAAAAAATGTATTTCGTAGCGATTTAGACTACGAACGTAGCGCTACGTGCTACGGCGTAGTCCTTGCCTATAGCGTCTCGCGATATTTTTAGGGTTCCGTACCCAAAGGGTGAAAACGGGACCCTATTACTAAGCCTACGTTGTCCGTCCGTCCATACGTCCGTCCGTCCGTCCGTCTGTCCGTCCGTCCGTCCGTCTGTCCTACCTATTTAGGGCTGTAACTTTTGAACCGTAATAGCTAGATAGTTGAAATTTTCTCAGATTATGCGTTATTGCAGCGGATTTGTTAACAAATAATAAAAATGGCAGAAAGTAAAAAATTAAGGGGGGGTTTTCAATAAGAAACTAGTTTTTATCAACGTTTTTTCTTCACGCTCTATAGTAAAAACGGTAATACATACAAGCGTCAAACTTAGTGTGATTATAGAGCAAACTCTACAGAATAACAACAAATACTAAAAACCGGCCAAGTGTGAGTCGGTCTCGCGCTAAAGGTCCCGGACAAAAAAAGTTTTTTCTAAGTTAATAATGTTGTGTTCTGTGGTGGTGTGGTACGGAACCCTCGGTGCGCGAGTAGCCCGACTCGCACTTAACCGGTTTTATTTATATTTAACAATTGAAAAAGATTTAATGAGAAATATGGGTGTGAGCTGAGTAGGTTTGTAAGTTTGTAAGTACCTATATTTATTTATCAGAATTTAAATAAGTTTGTGGAAAAATTAGCTAAAGTGGGTAGACGCATGAAATTTAGAAAGCAATCGTGAACAGAATTAGTTGAAAGAGGTCGCCTTAGACACACGTACGCTGATCAAACCAGAAGCGTACTAAAGAAGGGCCAAGTAAAATATACCCGGAAACGGATGTTGAAAAGGCGAGATATTTATTTCAAAATCATAGCATGTAGCGATCTATTGTCTCTGCCTACCCCAGTGGGACTTGATTGGCGTACGCATATTGACCTATTCAAGGATTAAATAAATATTATTATTACATGTTCTGACATCATTCTTCAAAATTTAGAAAGTTTTGCATGTACTACAGGGTGTAACAAAACACCCTAGTAATATTTAAGGGGGTGCTTCAGACCATCAATCTGAACAACTTTCACTATGGAGTTAACGTCGAGATAAAATAAAAAAAGTCCGCCGTCCCATACATTTGAGTCGAGACGGTACTGCAGTTTTGTATGAAAGAGCGGTTTTTTTTATCGATTTCAATGTTGGCTCCATAGTGAAAGTTGTTCAGATTGATGGTCTGAAGCACCCCCTTAAGTATTACTAGGGTGTTTTGTTACACCCTGTATTTAAAATAACAAAATTTTAACCACACTAGGATAGTTCTACAAACAAACTGTAGTTGTACAACAATCAAAACACTAACACAATGATATCATAAAAAGAGCACAAAATGGATGCGAAAAAATATATTTTGCGCAAAAACACGAAGATCAAAATTGTATAACAGAAGCGCATTAGGATCTAATTGATCGGAATTAATTCTATTGTTAGACGCATGCGTTATTTTTTGTTCAATTACTGGAAGTGAAGGAATTATCGTTCGACTATGTTTTAATACGAAATCAGTATTTACTGGTATTCTTTCTTTCTTTTTTTTTTTTTTATTTATAAATTAATGGACTCTTGCTTGTGCGTTAGCACTGCATTTCCGCCAGTGTCAAGTAGTTTATTGGGAGAATCTATCCCAATCTCAGGAATTGTTTTTGGACAAGAACAAGAAGAGATTGAGGAATGTGGAGCCTCGTGGCAGGCACAAACGCGACGCGCGAAACCACGCGAGACGTGTACACGGGTCAGTTCCTGCAACGTGACTCCTCTCTCTTTCTTATCGTGTGGGCAGAGCCCTGGTGTCAAAGTTTTATCAGACCGCTTTACGGCCTCTGACGTGGTTTTTAGGGTTCCGTGCCCAAAGGGTAAAAACGGGACCCTATTACTAAGCCTACGTTGTCCGTCCGTCCGCTCGTCTGTCCGTCCGTCCGTCTGTCCTAACTATTTAGAGCTGTAACTTTTGAACCGTAATAGCTAGATAGTTGAAATTTTCTCAGATTATGCGTTATTAAGGCGGATTTGTTAACAAATAATAAAAATGTCAAAAAGTTAAAAATTAGGGGGGTTCTCAACAAGAAACTAGTTTTTATCAACGTTTTTTCTTCACGCTCTATCGTAAAAACGGTAATACACACATGCGTCAAACTTAGTGTGATTATAGAACATACTCTACAAAATAACAAAAAATACTAAAAACCGGCCAAGTGTGAGTCGGTCTCGCGCTAAGGGTCCCGGACAAAAAAAGTTTTTTTTTTCAAAGTTAATAATCTTGTATTTTGTAGTGGTGTGGTACGGAACCCTCGGTGCGCGAGTAGCCTGACTCGCACTTGACCGCTTTTTATTTAATGTAACGACTACTACGACTAGAAGAGAACGGCTTGACTTGTCATCCGAAACACGGAATAATTTTTATTTTCAAACAATCAATTGATTCAGCCTGCAATGTCCTAACCAACAGGGAAAAAACGTAAGATATAACATTTTACTGGGTGCCCACGTGGGAATCGAACCCACGACCTCTGTGTCCAGAACTCAATACTCTTAACCATTAGACCACCGAGGCCATCTTTCTTTTAATGTGGAATGATGTGATTTAAGTTCGTAAAAATTACTTGCACATACTACTAGAGTTATACAGGGTGTAAAATTAAATAGGACATTTACTTTAAAGGGGTTCTTCATACCATCAAACTGAACAACTTTTACTATGGGACCGACACTGAAAACAAAATCCGCTGTCCCATATAAAACTGCAAACATAACACGACTCAACTGTATGTTACAGCAGAATTTTTTTTTCGCGCTATCGGTAATGATCCCATAGAGAAAGTTGTTCAGTTTGATGGTCTGAAGCACCCCTTTAAGTAATTGTCCCATTTAATTTTACACCCTGTATAAAGGTTCTAGTAAAAGCTTTCAAAGTTCTTTAATTTGTGACTTTTAAACTCATTTAGTTAATTGCTTCACCTTTTTTCATACAAATGTTTACATTTTGAGCAAAAGCTTAAATTTTACTACTCAAGACACGTGTTTTCACTCTTATTTTAGCGCTGTAAGTGTGAAAATAGTTAAGTTTGTGAGACTTCGAAGTTGAGCATGGCTTATCATATAGCAAGTCACGTGACCTAAACTTTATTTTAACTGTTTAAGTATGAAAATGGCTTGATATATGGGACTGCGGTGGAGTGAAATTTGCGAATGTAATGCAATGAACGCCTTTACAAAGTTACCTTTCAGTCGTTTTCAATGAATGCTACTAAATTATATTTAAATGTATGAAACTAGCCTTTTGAGGCGACTCTTTCAAAGAGAGAAAAGTAAAACTTTATTTAAATATGCCTCCAAGATCCTGCCGCAAGTTTTCTCCACCCATTTGTTTAGGCAATGATACGATTCCTGTGGAAATGAAGTAGGAGTCCTAAAAATTGGGTTAAATTGCATGCAACCCCACCGCAGCCGGGTGCAAAAATTCCTATAGGTAAGTACCCTCCATTTGTTTAGTCATTAAATTTAATTATGTACAATAATTGAAGCTTAAACTTCTCAGCTGCACGAAAAATTAATAATACCTGCATAAAGATGGTCGTAACATAAGGTTTCCACTTCCCACATTGTTTTCGGTCGTACAAATAAGGAAGAAAAAACATTGAAAAAGACCTAAAAAATATTGTACTGATTTTGATACTTCTTTTGCAAATAAAATCTCCAGTTTTCTAAAAATGTTGTAATATAGCATAATAGTAAAAACATTTTTGCAATCGGCTATCAAACGGTTGCGATCTATACTCTATATGCTTAAAAGTGGCAGCCTTATTTTTTAAGATCCTTAAAGAGTACCTATACATTTCCACAGGGAAATGTATGGAAAAGTAAGAGTTCATAATTATAATCATAAATTATTTATAGTGATACACAGGTTGATAGGTGTTCTAAAAAATTGGGTCACCAACCTAAAGCGTATCAAAAATGTATTAGCTACATAATAAATTAAGAATGCTTGCATAAAGGTGGTCGTAACAAAAGGTTTCCACATTGTTTTTGTTCGTACAGATGGAAGATTTACTCAAAAAATATTGGACTGATTTTGATACTTCTTTCACAAATAAAATCAAATGTTTTCTAAGAATGTTGTGTAATATAGCATAATAGTAAAAACATTTTTGCAATCGGCTATCAAATGGTTCCGATCTATAAGTAGGTACTCTATATGCTTAAAAGTGGCAGCCTTATTTTTTAAGATCCTTAAAGAGTACCTATACGAAATCTCCACAGGGAAATGTATCATTGCCTAAACATGTGGGATTATAAAACTTGCAGCGGTATCTTAGTCTAAAAGGTCATAACTTAAAGATCCTAAAAACAGGGTAGCGACACATATTCATGTTGCAACCCCCGACAGCCGGCTTCCTGACCCAAGATCCAAATGCACACCGACTTTTCATTTAACACAAAGTCCATTAAAAGACTATCAAATAGAAAGCAATAACGCAAGAATGTCTCCACATTCCGGCTCGTATAAAATAAAATAGATAATAACAACCTTGTCCCCCCGCAATAAGGAGCGATAATAAAAGTGTGGCCACACATTTCACACCCGCATTCCGACCGGGCAAGGGCTTGGTTCATGTTATTAGATGTAGCGGAGCTTCGGGTAAGCTGAAAAAGTACGAGTGAATAGGCTTCTTCTGGGTAAGCTCGCTACATCTACGACCCCATCTTCGTCCTAAGGACTGGATTGAGGTCAAGAGCAAACCCATCCTTAATTTAAAAAAAAACACAATTTATGTACTTACTTATCTATGTTTTGAATTTTTGGATCAACCCCATTGAGTTGGTATTGTATAAATAAAGGGAAGTCATTGGGGTTTGACGTTTACAAGCTGATTGATTTTATTGTTTGATTTATATTTGTGTTGTTTAAGTTTTTGCATGCCTATGTTTTGGCTTAGTGTGAGATTCCTTATTTATTATTTTATACCTGTAAATACCATACTTAGATAAATCTAAATCTAAAAGTCTGACATCATGATAACAGAATAAGAGTCTATGACGATCAGACCTTCGTTATTTTATAAAAGCTGAAAATTTGTCAGCGCATGCTCCCAACACAGGTAGGAATGATGGGCAACTATGAAGTTTGAGTCATGGTTGCTTTGGCAGGTATCAGGTTAAAATTGTCTGGCGAAAATAACGAAGGTCTGATCGTCACGGGCTCTTGGACCATAATAGCGCTTTTCTATAATTTTTTGGGGTTCGCTTGCATATCAGGGCTGTGCTATGCTATTATTGTATTTCGAACTTTCAAAATGTTGTTCTTTAAAATAAATATAGTGAATATTATTAATAAAAAAGACGCAATTACATTAATCATAATAATAATTTATTCGTAATATTCATTACATGTCACAAAAAATAATAATAATGCAATTAACAAAGTTATAATTATAAATGTCAAGAGTAATAATGTCAAATATAAAAATAATCAATTTGTGGTTACTTTAAATAACATAATTATATTCATTATGACTGTAAAAGGACTGCTCGACAAGCCATTTACGCAGCTTGTATTTAAAATTAACAAAGCTCGGGGCATCCCGTATTTCAACAGGCAGCCTGTTGTACACAGGGGGACCCATCGCATGTATCGTTCTGGTTGCTTTCTCCAATGAATGTGGGATTGAACTAAGCAGTTTTCTACTTCTCGTATTGTACGTGTGACGTTCCCCTAGCTTCTGGTACTTGTCGAGGTTCGCTCTTACATACGTGGCAACCTGATATATTAGCAGACATTATATACATTGTCTCTTCTCTAAATAGTATAAAACAAAGTCGCTATCCGCATCTGTGCTCATCATTTTTGTTTCCCCGCTTACTTTTTCTAAACCACGCGACGAATTTTGATACGGTTTCCACTTTTCAGTGTCATTCATGGAAAATCTTCCGGAAGGTTTATGCGTATAATAAATACTAACTCATATTATAGATCCCACCACCCGGACGAGGCTGATGCGGGTCGCTAGTAATGTAATATTTAATTATTTATCAATAATTTATATTAAAAATCCGAAATTATTTTCATCTGTCTGCGGTTACGAACCTGAACTTTCATAATAAAATGTTCATACGTTGCCGCAAAAGACCACCGATTCTACCTCGTAAGCTCAGGCAAATATATTTCGCTACATCCTATAATTTGCACCACCTCCTCATATAGTCTCGCAACCAGTAATATTGCAACGATTTAGCGGTCATGTCGGCACACACCGCCGCAACACTCTCGCTTATATTGTGTCTATCTGTGTTGAGGGGCGGTGGTGTCATGCTTATGACTCGTGACATTCTTTCGCGTATGAAGAATGGAATGCAGTGAGGGTTACACTTCTACATTATGTATGTAGTGATCAGAATATAAGATACAACCAAGAAGATTAGAAGACAGTGTCTCAACTTTCATGGATTCTTCGTTCGATTTTTAAAACTTGACCTTTATAGGGATCTGTCTCCGTGGTCTAATGGTTAAGAGCATTGCATGTGCTCTCGAAACGGAGGTCGTGGGATCGATTCCCACGGCGGACACCTAGTGACATGTCACTTTGTGCGTTTTTCTCCAGTTTGTTAGGACATTGCAGGCTGAATCACCTGATTGTCTGAAAAGAAAAATGATTCCGTGCTTCGGATGGCAGGTTAAGCCGTTGGTCCCGGCTACTATCTCTGGTGGTAGTAGGCGTTACATAAAAAACACGTCAGAGGCCGTTAGGCTGCCTGTCCATTGACGCGAGCTGGCTGCGCGAGCTGTGTAGCTGTGTAAATATTAACTAATCGGCCGATCTCGGCCGACCTCCTGATTGGTTAATATTTACACAGCTACACAGCTCGCGCAGCCAGCTCGCGTCAATGGACAGGCAGCCAATTGAAAAAACTCTGACACCAGGGCTCTGCCCACACGATAAGAAGAAGAATATCAGCTGGTGGTTTTTGGTACATATTGGTAAATTACGGTATTTTTTGAAAGTTTTTGATATTTTTAGTAGTTTCTGGTAGTTGTTGGTAGTTTTTAGTACAACTTTTGGTACAGTTTGGATAGTCTGAAGGAATTAGTGCACTGCATCCAATCAATGGATACATATTGGGCATCTGACCTGACTGCTTTTCTAATAAAACATCATCAATAAGAATTCATTGTTAATTTGTCAACAATAAAATTAATAAAGAAATATACAACGTGTTAATGAATTAACGCAAAACTAGAAAGTAGTTTGTTTAGAATCGAGAGCAGAATCGAATTATCATGGTTTCAACATAGGTAATTTTTTTTCAAAATATTAAATAATTTTTTATAAAAATTTTAAATTTTCTGAACCCGTTGTCAACCCACCGCACGGGCACACTCACCCTACTTACTACCAAAATAAGATTCTTAAAAAGTATCCAAGAGTACGTTAGCGCTTTCATTCATTGCTGAAATGATAACAAATCATTTTAACCTCAAAACTTAAAATGCGAATAACTTTAAATTTTAACTATAAAAATAATGAAATTTTTGTTTCAATCTAATTATTTTGTTATAAATCAGTTGGGGTGTATGAGGTTTTGCGCTAACCTCGCGTCGCGTCGCAAACAACACAAGTGCATCACAAAGCGTAGAGTTTATTAGAGTGGCGTCACTGCCGACCCCCCGGGAAGTCGGGCGTGATAAAAGCCGAATGTTTAACGTACTGAGCTTATGATACCTGAGTTATGTGCTAATTTAGTATTTTTAAGTTTACGCAAAAAAAATTATACTTTCCTTTACTTATTTACTTACACTATGGAGCCTACCTTTAGGAAACGCAAAAAAAACTGCTGTCCCATATATTTGAGTCGGGTAGTTAGAGCAATTTTGTATAAAACAGCAGATTTTTTTCGCGTTTCCTCGGGTAGGCTTTATAGTGAACGTTGTTCAGTTTTATGGTCTGAGGTCACCGTTTTAGTCTGCGGAGGACTGTCCCTACACCCTGTATGTAGGGCATAGTTATGTTAAATAACTTGGACCGATACGGCAGAACCCTGTAGTAAATTTTTTTCAAAATAAAAACGTTTGAATTACTCTTAAAAAACTGTGAGTAGGACTACCAATAAACATTGGATATATGAGTGTTTACTAGGCCTATAATACTATGCTACATTACATATTACATTTATGATTGCTGGTACCAATTAGATATTTCATAAACAATTTTCAAAACAGTTAATTCATTTTTAGAAATACGGCTAGAAAATATACAACAGATTTTTGACAAGCATTCATGTGTTCATGCTTGGAGTTCTTGTCGTGGATTATTAGTACATTACTGCAGCGGCCAGCAACAGAGGCATTGATGGACGAACGTGTAAATGTGGGCCGAGGCGAAGCCGAGGCACACATACGTAAGTCCATCAATGCCTAGTTGTGGCCAAGGCTTGTATAGTACTTTTCTCAAATAATGCGCGGAAATGAAAACAATAAATTTTCTCAAATAATTCGCGGAAATTAAAACTCTTTTCAAAATCAATGACGAACAACGAACAACAATTTGTTTTTTTTTTTCAATAAACAGCTTTCTATTTGCAAGCCAGTTCGAAATTTAAATAAAACCTTTGATGAGTTACCTCCTTGGTCGCCATGTTTCGGAGTAAAAGATCGTTCCATTTTTAAATTACACGACAGATAATGAGTTTAGTATGTAATTTATTTGGCTGCTAAACACGACAGATATGGATTTTCATACAACATTGCCGGTCGCTGCGCGCATGTATTTGGCCAGTACAGCAATGTCGATTTATCTCGAAGAAGGTTGTCAAAATAATGCTCACATTTCCAAGCATGTTTGACAAAAATTATAATAGTTATAAAGATTTTAGACTCAACCCGACGATATCACTTTTTTGGCTTCTAAAATCTACTGTGCTTCGTTTTGTATGAAGCACCGAACGAATTATGATATCCTCTTAAACGAATAGACTTTCAAATCACACACGCACACCCCTGACCTGACCCTCAACAATACAATAATAATAAAGCGGTCTGTCAATCAATATCCATAGAACGAGCGAGTTAGGGATGAACCAATTATTTGCTAATATGAATACGAGGCAGGGAACCACCACTAACAGAAGGTCCTCTCTTTTTAACTCATTGAGCTAAGTAAAATGTAAAAAAAAATATTCAGAACCAAAAATATTTTGTTCAAAATTTAAAACCTCATTACTTTAATTATTTACTATAAAAAGTATGAATTAAAAAAATATTTTGTTTTGCACTTTTTATCCCGAAGAGCCGTTTTTTTATTTTGAACGTCTACTAATAATCACAATTTATCCAAAAAACTAACATTTTCTAAAACTACGTTTTGAAAGTTATTTTTTTTACCCAACTACACCAGAAGGATGGTTGTTTTTCGAGTGTATGTTTGTATTTCTAAATCCTTCACATGCCCTGCAGACTAAACGGCTTGATGGATTTTAACATGAGGTGCCGTTATTGAGAGTGATATAGGGACAGATTAATAATAAGTAAGTTATACCTTCTAAATATTTCTACGAATCAATAAAGTGGGGAGATATACTATTATTATTGTTGTTATTTATAACTAAGTACATTTTAAGAACCCAGTTTCCAACCAAGTATACCTCCAAAAGCTTTTTGTGTGCTTGCGTGCTGTATGCTTATGTGTGCGTTGGAATAATACTCATGGTAGAGTGTACATACTGTCCTGTGTATATTTTGTGCCAAGCGTGAACCGCGGGGAGTAATTCTTTCCATCGTGTGTTTGATTGATTCGATATTAATTACGAATGGGGTACTCTTTGCAGATCGATTTGACCTCTTTGTGTTGTGATTTCTTTTTAAATTTTTATTTTTTAGTATTGTACAAATTGATTGCTACACCAAGCTGTAGTGGAAAATGAAGTGATTTGGTACTTTTCTTTTTTCTAGAAAGGATACAGGGTCCTTCTTAAAATATGCTGACGTAGATGCGGACACTTTTTTAAGAGGATGATTAGAAAAACACAACAAACTAAAAAACAAACAAACAAACAAAAAAAAACAAACAAAAACATCAAACTGAACAACTTTCTCTATTGGACCAACATCGAAATCGCGTAAAAAAATTGTCTCAAACATTTGGTTCAAGTAGGTTTGTATGGAACAGCAATTTTTTTTGCGATTTCGATGTTGGTGCCATAGGGAAAGTTGCTCAGTTTGACGGACTGATAACCCCCTAAAAAGTGTCAGCATATTTAAGAAGGACTTAAACAAACCCCAAAAAATCTTTTTTTATTGATCCAGCTGTTCAACCACCATAAAAATAGTTGTAGCACTAATTTGGATGTTTCAAATTAGCGGAATCGCTCTCCTGACCTGTTACTCCTAGCCAAAAGAAGTAGGTATAACCACAGAATAAATACTTGGTATAAAACTTCTAGACTTCAAAAATAAATAAACTTATAAACCTGGCTTGTAACTCTCTGTTAATCAAATGCAAAGAAGGGAAAAGCAAGTCTCGCTGTGTCAGGGGGCCGCCACTAAAGTGCGACTGAAACTGTAATCAGAGAATGTTCACTGTTTTTATTTACTAGAACAGCGACTGCTGTGGAGTCGGGAAGAATTTACCTCAGGAAGCGCGAAAAAAAATCCCTTTTGAGCGAAGTAAGTACCTAAAATGCACGATGCCACTGCTGCGTAACTACCTAAAACGCGAGATACCTGAAACTCGAAATAACTTCAGCTGTCCCATACAATATGTTAGTCGGAAAGGTAGGTACTTACTGCAGTTTTTTATGGGACAGCTGATTATTTTTCGCGTTTCCTGAGGTAGGCTCCATAATGAAAGTTGTTCAGTTTGATGGTCTGAGTTCACCGTTTCAGTATTTGCTAGGCTGTCCTGTAAACCTATAAACAATAACAACTAGTCAAGTGTGTGTCGGGCATTAGCTATGGATCCCGGAGAAAACAAAATTGTTGTGTAATATTATTATCGTGGTACGGAACCCTCTGTGCGAGACCGACTCGCATTTAGCCGTTTTTTTAAATATGACATGTTTCATTTCAACCTGAAGGATACTCCTTGCATCTTCTGTTCCAGTTAAACGTTCAAGTAACAAATAGAAACAACGCGACGCGACGCGACGCACCGTTCAATGTTTTTTACACTTTTTCACTCGCTCTAAACACCCTTTCACCCGGTTTGTACACTTTTCACTCGGTTTGTACACTTTTCCACCAGTTCGCGCAGTTTTCAACCGGTTCCGACTCCCGCAGGCGGAGTGGTAACACTTTGCGCTTTTGTCAAGATTCCTTAATTGGCGCTCGCTGAGAAATGTTCTTTTCTAGGTAAAAATACAAATTGGTTGTTTGTTTCGTTTTTTGACTGTAGTATTTTGAGGTTTTAATTTTAAAATTGGTTTATGGATTTTAGGTACTGTGAATTGGCGACCGTGTACCAGAGAGCCCAGCGTGGGTAGGCTCAAGATGGACCGACGACCTGTGCTGGTAGCATGCACACCCGCGATATCCGTGATACGGCTTTATCACGTCTTTTATCTCGTTCTTTTGCGTGCGAACGAACGAGATAAAAGACGTGATAAAGCCGTATCACGGCTATCGCGGGTGTGCATGCTACCAGTGCTGGTGAAGTTTGCGGAACCCGTTTGCGCTGAGGGCAGCGGAAGACCGATCGTTATGGCGATCCTTGGTGGAGGCCTATGTCCAGCAGTGGACGTTTATCGGTTAATATGATCACTATGAATTATAAATAACATTGTAAGCCTTGATTGTCCCAATTTATTAACATCGGAAACGTGATACGATACGACACGATAATTTCTTCATAAAGGTATACAGGGTCCTTCTTAATATGCTGACACTTTTTAAGGGTTTGATCAAACCGTCAAACTGAACATCTTTTTCTACGGCACCAACATGGAAATCGCAAAAAAAAGATGCTGTCCCATACAAAACTGCAAACCTGCTCGAGCCAGTCGTATGGGACAGATGATATTTTTTTCGCGATTTCGATGTTGGTCCCGTAGTGAAAGTTGTTCAGTTTGATGGTCTGAAGCACCCCCTTAAGTATGTAACGTAGGTATTAAATTTACCCTGAAACTGCCGTGTCTAGAACTACCCAACTCAAATGTATGGGACAGCTGATTTTTTTTGCGTTTCCTGCGGTAGGCTCCATAGTGAAAGTTATTCAGTTTGATGGTCTGAGTTCAAAGTTGCAGTTTGCGGAGGGTTATCCCGTACACCCTGTATACGATATTGTCAACAGCAACACAGAATGTATTTAATTTCCTGTCCTGTCAAATTCATATGTTTCACGAAACTTACAGTAGGTACCTATACCTAGTACTTGTAAACAAATAATTCAGTCTACAAGTAGCTTCGCTAATATGTAAGATGGCAGTACATAGGCTTCCAGGAAATTCCCTCATCTTAACCGGGAAGCGGCCGACGCCGCGGGGGGCGCTATATTAACTTCTTTACTGTTGTCGCTGTCACAGACAGACAGACTTGTCGTTTTGGTATGTGGGGAGACGTTGTATGGGTGTGATTTAACACATGAAATTGAATAACTTTTAAAGGGTCTAAGAATAGACAGTTTTATTGGGTGATTGTACTCATGACAATAAACAACTTCCTTAAGGAACCTTTAAGAAATTAGGAAAAAGACTTGGACTTTTCATACCAAATGCATTCGACAATGATTGAACATATTTTGTATGAAAAGTTGAAAAGACATTGCCTACGTGACGAAATGTATTCGTTTCAAATCGTATCACAGCTAACGAATGAGTATGATCAAAGAAAACATACAAATAGTATGTGTACGGCGCGCTACTGCTTGTCTGCTGGCCGTAGATGAAATGATAGGCGATAGGTGATGGATGGTGGATGTAGATGTGTATTTTATAAACTTAAGTCGAACTTCACAAAATGTCTTTGATTAGGTATTGATAATTGAGCACGTGCAACGTACTTGCTTGCTGAACGCGAATTGATTATTTTGTTAATTAAGTAAATTATAAAATGTCAAGCTTGCATTGTACGTGGCTCGTACAGTATGATAGCTAAAATTATACACAAAATAGGAGAAATATCATACCTACTTCCCATGGAAATGGAAATTATCCTTTTCTATTGTACCTACTTAGTAGGTATTTCTTATAAAATTCTTTACCAGTTTTGAAGCGAAACAGGTTTGGGCGTTTTCCTTTTTTTATTTGGGAAGATCCACAGATCACAAAAACGGAAGATCCCTTTGTTTCCTTTGGGAAAGTGGGTCAGAAACATGAGTATTACAATCACTCATTAAAGTAATGCAACTGTCTACCCCAACGCCCTGAAGATAATTATGTAAACACTGATTGATTGATCACGGTCATAAACACTTACCTGGCGAGTCATCGGGCATATCGGTGTAGTGGTGTGGTGCGGCGGATCCCGGACCGGCGTATAACAGGTTCAGTTCCCGGGCCTCGTTCTCCTCCTGTGCCTGCTGCCGACGGAGTGCCACCTGGAACCAGTTGTTACGTTAGACAAAATTACCTATCCACCCCAGTTTTATTTTAATAGGTATAATTGCGTCGGTGACGCGTTACGGACAACGGCAAACTTCAGTCTTGAGGTCGGGGTTCGAATCCGCTGTGGCTTCCAAATCCAACATTTTGAAATGTGTTTGGAAAATAAAGATGAAAATTTATTATCTTTATCTAATCATAATAATTGTAATGTCATTCATCATCATCATAATCATCATCATCTCAGCCGATGGACGTCCACTGCAGGACATAGGCCTCCCACAAGGGTCGCCACAACGAGCGATCCTGCGCTGCCCTCATCCAACGGGTTCTCGCCGCCTTCACCATGCCTTTGGTCCACCTTGTGGGGTGCATGTGATTATAATTCATTAAATAAATAAAAAAGTAGGCCGTCACGGGACGCCCGGCAGAAGTGAAACTGCCGCAGCTGTCAAATTAAAATTTCGAACTTCCAACACACGAAAAGGCTACGGATCCGAATTTCAAAGCCTACCTATAAAAATTTTCACTCCAAAAATCATCAAAGAGAAAAATCAACGCAACCCCTAAAAATTATTAGTTTTCGGCTCAAGTTTTACAACGGGGTATCTGAACTGACATGAAAGAGGAAGCCTAGAAGTGAAACGTTTTGAGTATCAGTACGTACTGGTTTATTGTGGGAATTGCTCCCTTCTTTATACAGATCGACGGTTCCTTATTTGCTGGTGAACCGCCGAGTAAAATGTAAAATGTGGGTACCCCACAGCAGCAAAACGTTCAACAGCGCGAAACGTCTAAGCAAAGCAAAAGAATAGAGAGCAGGGCTAATGAGCAGTAAGAAATATCATGAACGATGGTGTTCTATGTTCCAAAACTACAAACCTATTAGACCCGAATGTATGGGACAGCTGATTACTCTTTGTGATTTTGAAGGCATAGAGAAAGTTTTTCATCCCCTTAAAATACTTTCAGCTAATTTTGATAGACTTATAATTAAAATATATCAATGAATGTAACAATATAAAAGAATCATTTACAGTTACCTGTGCAGCCATGACTCGTTGCCTCTCAGCAATAAGGGTGCATTTTGCACAAACGCAGTCCCTCCACCTGCAGTATCGCTTGTGACCCTTCAGGGCTGAGACCACGCCGTGGTTCCGACAGCGGGCGCATTTGGGTGTGCGCTGGTGGGCAGAAAAAAACTTCTTTTTGTTAGATAGTTGGGTTATTGGGCGATATTCGTTTTTATTGTTAGATAGTTAGATTATTATTCGATATTCGTTTTTATTGTTAGATAGTTGGGGTATTGGGCGATATGCAGAGTGGAAAGTTAAGATGGGACACAAAGGGTAGCTACAGAAGCATTACAGCTACAAGAAAACGTTCTTAGGAGACTAACCCTAACTTTAAGATCATTTTACTTCAGCATTCAAAGATTTTGAAATAAAAGCGGTTAAGTGCGAGTCGGGCTACTCGCGCACCGAGGGTTCCGTACCACACAACCACAGAACACAACATTATTAACTTTTTTTGTCCGGGACCTTTAGCGCAAGACCGACTCATACTTGACCGGTTTTTAGTATTTGTTGTTATTCTGTAGAGCTTGCTCTATAATCACACTAAGTTTGACGCTTGTATGTATTATCGTTTTTACGATAGAGCGTGAAGAAAAAACGTTGATAAAAACTAGTTTCTTGTTGAGAACCCCCCTTAATTTTTAACTTTTTGACATTTTTATTATTTGTTAACAAATCCGCCGTAATAACGCATAATCTGAGAAAATTTCAACTATCTAGCTATTACGGTTCAAAAGTTACAGCCCTAAATAGGTAGGACAGACGGACGGACAGACGGACGGACGGACGTACAACGTAGGCTTAGTAATAGGGTCCCGTTTTCACCCTTTGGGTACGGAACCCTAAAAATGTACCTTCATCGAGAAAAACTGCAATTTTCACAAAACTTTTTTTTCATCCCATTCGATTCTCTTACTTATAAGGAACATAAGTATCTATGGGTCAACCGAGGTTGAGGTATTAGAACTCTCAGAAAACGCAAAATTAAATTCCCATACCAGCTACAGCTTGTGAAAGACATATCTGCGCGCCTTATAGAGTCCACTGGTGATAAGAGGGCTGGCAGTTACTTTCGTCAGCGTATAAGCTTGGCGATTCAAAGGGGGGATGCTGCCAGCGTTCTAGGGACCGTCCCGCAGGGAGAGGCTATGGAGGAGGTTTATAGATTGTAGGTATAGAAATTGACGAAGCTTGTTGCAGATATATGGAATGTATTTATTGACGAAGCCTGTTGTGGATGTGAGTGGTGTACCTATTACCTTTGACGAAGCCTGTCGTGAATACGCACTTTGTACTTTTCGTTTTAAATAAAGTTTTTAGTTTTAAAACATTAATTCCCATACAGAATATCAAAATCACCCTAGTAATTATTTTGTAAACACTTTCAAAATTTTTAGGGGCAAAATCACTACTAAGAACGTTTTCTTGTAGCTGTAATGCTTCCTGCATGGGTAGCATGCAGCCGTGATACAGCGCTATCACACGAGATAAAAGACGTGATACAGCCGTATCACGTTTAGCATGCTCCGGCTTCTGGTAGCTGCCCTACTTTGTGTCCCATCTTAACTTTCCACTCTGTATATAGCTTTTGGTAAAAAATTTCGAGGTTATCTAGGTAAATTACTCTACATTTCGTGTAGAGAATCAATCAATCCCGGTGCTCCGCATGGGATAACTCAAATAAGTGCTCTTCGTGGAATATCTGAAGTGCTAACAAGCGTGTTGAATCAATAGAATCTCACATGATAAAAAACCCCGACATAAAAATAGATGATAAGTACCTAATAAATCACGCGTACAGGATACAATAGAGAATTATAATTATGTATGACTTTAAATTAATTTAATATAACTGTTGGAAACAAACATAAAAATAATAAGAAATGTTTTTTGCCTTTTATAATATAAGATTTCAATTGATACCCCAGCCAGACAAAAATTGTTTCTTTACTACCTTTTTGCCCATAACTACCCCCGAAATAGAAATTAATGTCTTTTGACTTCATTGATAATGTTCAATTAACTATGCTAACGGTCAGTTGCAGAACCGCTCTTAGAGTTAATCCTCCATTAAATCTATTGCTAGCTTTTACTACGTCAACAAGACAAAAAGTGACAGCAAGAGATTTAATGGAGGATTAACTTATTCGGTGGCGCGTTGCGGAGAGGTATGGACACCCAATTATGGAGGTCCGGGTTCGAATTCGCACGGACAACATGCCATGTACCAATGAGTTTTTCTAACTTATGTACGTAATACCGATTGCTCTCAAACGGTGAAGGAAAACATCGTGAGGAAACCTGCATACACTGAAGAAGAAATTCTGATGTGTATGTTAAGTCTACCAATCCGCATTGGGCACGCGTGCGTGGTGGACTAATGCCCATACATCCTCCTTGAGGGTAGGCCTGTGCCCTGCAGTGGGACATTTATAGGCTGATGATGATGATGATGATGAGATTTAATGGAGGATTAACTTTAATGAGCGTTTCTGCACCATCCTATAACCGTAGGTATTTGAGAAAAAAGCGTGTGTCCGGTCGGTCGGTGTGAGAGGGAGGTTACACGGTCAGTATTTCGTCAGTCTGGTCCATCAGTCCGGTCATGTATATTTTATTTGAAGGGAAACTGACTCGAGATTGAACCGACTAACATGGCGCTTCAGTATATCAGTTTCCCTTCAAATCAAATAAACATAACCAGACTGATGGACCAGAATGACGAAATACTGAGCGTGTAACCTCACTCTGACAGACGCACGACACCGAGGTGATTCCATATATAGCGTTTCTGTTTTGTCTAGTAAGGAACACTAATAAATACTTAAGGGGCTATGTGAAAAAATTGGATTCTTCAAAGCATCATATATCATGAAGTGCTAATAGTAGGAGTATGATTTTCGGATATGTGTAAATTGAACATATAATTGAAGTTTTGATTAGAGCCAAAACACGATTAAGATACATTTTCTCGATAGAAAAACAAGCCAAAGTAGCCTCCGTTTTTATCCATAAACGCTTGGAACTGCTAAACGGTGAATAATAGAAACACAAGACTTGATTTTAAAAAAAGAGATTGCTATTTTCTAAATTTTGATTAGAGCAGAATTGAAATTACATAAATAGTACAATCACAATTAAATAAAGTTTGATTTGGCGCTCGATTTGTTTCAGGCACGCGCGCCGCCCTATCTCTTTCTCTCGCATCAGGCCGTAATATAAGCTATCCCACGCCTGTTTCGCTTAAATTATTTTACGACTTAGGCCCTTAATCCTACCCAGTAATGTTACGGTCCATTACCTACCCAGTAACACAACATTCACAAAGCCTTTCATCACAATTTGTAACAATTACAAAATACATTTGCCATATCACGTTACTCTCAAATTGAATTACCAAAATGTTTTCTAAACACAAAACCGAATGATTATCCTATTATAATGCGTGATTACATTCAAAATGTAACTATTATTGTATTAGGTTACAAATAACAGTCACAATTATATTGTAACACTCATAGTGTAGATTACAAGGAGGGTGTGTAGTCGCTACTAGTATAATTATTTGCGTATAATAGTCAAGTATGATATCCGCATATTTTTGAGCAGGAAATGATACATGAAACCGAATATTTTTGTTCCTAATTCTTTTAACCAAACTTCGCAGAAAAGAGATAATCAATTCATTTTTTTCTCATTGTTATATTTTATGTTCGTTACGGCATAACTCTGGCATTTTTATATTATTATTATTATTTGTGGTTTTGGGCCTTGACAGGCTTGCTAAGCCTGTGCCACGTAGACCATCGCTGGTCCTTTGTGATCGCCCTTTTTATAGTTCCTTACCAATCCCCACTGCGGCCAGAAATCGCAGTAGATTCTTGATCGGGATAGTTTGTATCTCATCTGGTGTCAGCACCTGCCTACCCAGATGAGTGCTGCGTTTGTACATCAGGGGGCCACAATCACATAGGAGGTGCAGAGGAGTTTCCATCTCCTCCTTGCAAAATCTGCAGCCGGTCGTGTCACTTAAATTCAGTGTGTGCATGTGCTTGTTTAATTTGCAGTGGCCTGTGAGTGACCTTGCTATTGTACAAATTTGGTCCTTGCTGAGGGCAAGGAGACCGTTCGCAAGTTTGCGATTGTAGCCTTTGATAAGTGCTTTTGAGTGGCCCATGCCTGGGGTGTTACACCAAAGCTTTATTGCCTCACCAAAGCTATTGCCTATTCAAAGAATCTCGCGTTAGACTATTGGGGATTCCGGGAAAGGGCTGGCATTTTTATAACAGAGTTGTATAATTATTTTTCTGTTCAGACACTTTTGCCAGAACCTCTGAGTTTTTTTATCTTATGCTTATCTTTTGGTAGCGATCTCCATACAAACGAACTTTTATTTTATTTTGGATAAAAAATAAACCAATTAAACCAATAGACCAATTAAAGTCGAAAAATTTATTTAGAAACAAACTAAATGATCTCTGTGCATGTGGTTTGTCAGATTTTCGTTGAAAGAATAATGGCAAATTTGGACCCAGCCTTTTTTTACGAAAACTAAAAGCCATTCAGGAAGGCGGTCATAATTATTATAAACAGAAAAAATTAAAGCATTTTTTAAAAAAACTTCCACGTCTCCAGAAGTCCGGATTCAGAAGTAGAAATTACTAGTAAAATAGACAAATCATCCAAAACAGTAGCAAAACGCAACCACGACAGCTATTTTCATCTAATACTATCACTGAGGTATTTTCTGGTAGTTACAGAATGTATTTGGCTTGGTGGAACTGATAGTTCGTGATTTCGTTTTCTTCCATTACCATAATATTATCGTGAATTTGCATAAAAATAAACAAGGTGAATGCATAGAAGATTGAGTGGCCTATCTAATAAGAAAGATTATGAGTTTCACACACTTGATACAAAAGGTATCATAAGGAGAAATACCTTTCCCCCAACTTCTACAGGTTACAACCAATTAACTTTTTTGTTAGTTTTGTTTCACTCTACAAATATTACTAAGTTTCATTCATGTATGGGACTTCTAAGTCTGGGTCTCAAAATACATGACTGTCCCCCAAACTTCTTTATAGGAAGTTTCAAAGTGACAGTGGCTCAAAGATTTCTATTGAAGTTCTATCCTAGCATTGAAACTGTATATTTTAACGGAAATTTGACAAACCACAGGCATTGCGTTTAAAAAATTTCATTGATCCTATTAATTGGTTATTATCCTACTTCCTACTAATATTATAAACGAGAAAGTTTGTATGGATGGATGGATTTTTGTTACTCTTTCACGCTAAAACGGCTAGACCGATTGCGATGAAACTTGGCATATAGATAGTTCATAGCCCAGAATAACACATAGGCTACATACGCCCATATAGGCTATTATGTCCACGCAGACGGAATCGCGGGCAAAAGCTTGTCCAAAATATAATGAAACTTCGTTTGTATGGAGAGCGCCAGAGAACTAAAAGACATGTATTGAAAACTAGCTGTTGCCCGCGACTTCGTCTGCGTTACCCGGATAAAAAGTACCCTATATATAAATTCAGGCCATGGTCTATCTGTATGCCAAATTTCATCAAAATCCGTTCAGTAGTTTTTGCGTGAAAGCGGAACAAACATCCATCCATCCATCCATACTTACAAACTTTCGCGTTTATAATACTAGCTGTTGCCCGCTACTTCGTCTGCGTTACCCGGATAAAAAGTACCCTATATGTTAATCCAGGCCATGGTCTATCTGTATGCCAAATTTCATTAAAATCCGTTCAGCGGTTTTTGCGTGAAAGCGGAACAAACATCCATCCATACTTACAAACTTTCGCGTTTATAATATAGTAGGTGTAGGATATGATAGGATAGTAGGAAGTAGGATTTATAATATTAGTAGGAAGTAGGATAGGATCTAACTTAACTTGTATGTTTGCTCTTAATTAAAGAGCACGCCCGGATTCCCAGGTTGTAGTTTTCAGCCGTGTCAGATATCATATACCTATTACAATTTGTCAATCTTTCATAATAACATTGGTTTATCGAAATCTTTCTCTGAAATCCATTCGGAATTGCGGCCGACGGCAACCGGACGGTGTTTATTCACAAAATGTCTTCACCATTATGCATGGCTAATCAATCTCTATGAATAAAATCAAAGTGAAAATAATATTTAGGAGCTTGAAGCCCACTTATTAAACGTCAAATATTTTTTGAAGCTACCACCGCGTTGGAATCATTTTGATTTTTTTTTAATTTAATCAATTTATTAATTCAATTATTTTACACAATTAAATTAATTACGCCAACATTGGTATTCAATGCAGCATTTAAAACATAAATTTAAATAGCAACTGTTCCAAAAGTGACCTACTCAGATTTATTTATTTATTTATTTAAATGACTTGACAAGAAAAAGACAACATTCTAAAATAATGATGTAGTACCTGATAAAGTTTCAGAGTTGTCAATGTGCAAGCCTATACCTAGATTGTTGTGAACAAATTTTAAGCGTAAAATAAGTGCTCATTGAAAATAAATATTTTTGTATTTTGTATTTTTTGTATGTGCAAAGAAAAATAAAACCGGTCAGTGCGAGTCGGGCTACTCGCGCACCGAGGGTTCCGTACCACACCACCACAGAACACAACATTATTAACTTAGAAAAAAAAAACTTTTTTTGTCCCGGACAAAAACATGACTAGATAGTAATTTATCTTTCTTAAAAGTTAATCCTATAAAATCTAAGTAATATAGTATAGATAAGTAGATAAACTTCCTTTGAGATATAAACAAACAAATTTAAAAAATATTAATAAGTAAGTATAATTTAATCTATCAAAATAATCATCACTAACTCTTGTTACCTGATATCTCTCTGAAGCTCTCAAAAAGAAAGGTGGTAACGCAGCCAAAACCGGGTGCTGGACCAGCTGGGAAACGTCTACTCCGTTCGGCAAAGACATTTCCATCTATACAACCTCGAAAACACTTTTAAAATAAAACTTCTATTATTCACAAACACGATTTAAAAAACATTATTTTAACAGCACTATTAAAGACCCAATTTAAAAAAAAAGTCTTATTTTTTCGAACGCGCAACAGTTTTAAACCCTTAAGGCACCGCTCGCCGTCAAGTTTTTAACAACACTGTTGCTTCATTTTCGGCGAATATTCCGACAGTTGCCGGGGACCGTGGGTGAAAGAGACGGCACGAGAGCGAAACGACACACTGTATTCTTACCATAGCTGCGTCCCACTCACTCTAGAGTGTTAACTGTATATGTTGTATCATTCGGTTATATAAAATGTAGTCAGTAGAGAGATTCGAGTGAACCAATGGGAGAGGTAGGAAACCCCGCCTCTGCCCTCTGATTGGTGTTCACGAATGCTGAAACTTAATTTTTAAAAGGTGACTTTTTTGAGATCTCGTTTTTGTGTTACCGGACAAAGCTTCTATTGAATGAAAAACACAATTATGTTTATTCGCGTCGCAGATTCCTTTTTAATATTTATTGTTGGGAAGTTTTTGTTGTTTAATTGTTTATACAGTGTGGGTTTTAATGCTTTTTGAATGGTATGAGAGGTTTTGAGTGTATTATTTGTTAATGAGATCTGAACTGTTGATAAGTTGTTGTTCATTCTGCTTGAACTCTTCATTCATGGTGACATCTTGTATTATATCATCACTTTCTTATCTTTTAACAAAATGAGAGCATCAGGACTCGACCAAAATCACGATGAATGGTGATCAGCGAACCGAAAAACAAAATTTAAATGTGTTCGTATTTTTAGAAAATTAATAAACATGTTATCTTTGTAGATCTATCAATCAGTTGTTGATCTATAAAGTTAGAGTTAGCACTACTTATTATTTATGGGTCCTCTCAAACTATCAAACTGTAGTTTTGTATGGAGCAGCAGTTTTTTTTTTATCTGATTCCGATGTGGTTCCATAGAGAAAGTTGTTCAGTTTGATGGTATGATCATTCCCTTGAAAAGTCGTCAGTATATTAAGAGGGACCCAGTATTTAAAATATTTAACAAAAACATTTTTTTTGTTGTTGTTAGGTGTCATTTAAATTTAAGAAAAAAACATGCATATGCATATGCTCACGACTATATTCCCCGAGGGGGTAGTCAGAGATATTCTGAAACTTCAGAATATAACATAGAAAAAAACATAGTTTTTTTTTTAAATCGCATTTGCTGTCACATGTGATGTAGGTAGGCAAGGTAGTCTACCTAAATTAATAATATTACATTTATGAAACTGGCAAACTATTAAGACAATGATGAAATTCTGTCATATTTATTCTTGGAGACTCTATAAAATAGTGGGTTTGGTTAGAGACAACTAAGGAAGTTTTTGGAATATCATATGTAGGTAATACACCTAAATGTCTAACCGCTTACAAAATTAATATACCATTCTTGTAATTACTAATTAGGTAAAGTTGTTGAAAAGTTTCAGCCAATCCCAAAAGGAAATAAAGGCGTGGACTTACGAACGTATGAAAAAATATATAACCCAACGCGAATCTTAATTCTAAAATCTAAATTAAATTCAAATTGTAAACGACAGAAGCGGGAAGGTGGGTTCAAATTGAAATATTTCAATTTACTTGCCGACGGGAATTCGATTTAAATTACAATGAGGGGGGTGCGAGGGGCGTGTGGGGGGGGGAGGTGAAGTAATTATCAATGTATAACTGAATATCTACGCGTAGCTTATTGGAGATTAGCGCTATCGGCAGAGGCGATACAGGGTGTCTCTAAGAATTTCATTTAGGTCCTCATCGTAATTTTCCACTTGCAATTTTAGAGAAGAGGGATCCTTATGTATTTTTTTACAGTTTTATGCCGATTTTTGTTCATTATTGTTTAATAAAACACTTAGTTTTTAATTAATAACATAGCTTTAAGTGTGTCTTCAGACCATGAATCTAACAACTTTCCCTAAGGATCGAAAAACGAAAAACATTTTGGACTTTCAATGCAAAAGTGCGGATCGGACGATCGATTTTCTATCATTTCTATGGGAGGTCTGAAAAAATTATAGTTTTTAGATTTATGGTCTGAATTAAGGTCTGAATACACTCTTAAAGTTATGTTAGTAATTAAAAACTAGTAGTCTAATAAACATTAAAGATATTTGCAGTGATGCTTTCTTGCTACTTCTTAGGTACAATTTTATTCTATTGATGTCTATTCAACAAAATAAGCACTGTATTACTCAAAATTAGATTGCTTTGCTTAAAAAACAACCGTAATTTACAAATAGTATAGTATGTTACTATAATTCCCACGTATTTCTAAGACTGGCTTCTTATTCGGTAGCTACTGCTACTGATAACAGCTTTGTATTTTGGAATTTACCTATTTTACTAAAAAAATCGCCTTTGTTTCGTGGCTTTTTAGGGGACCGGATTATGGTACCCTATCTACGTTAAATAAAATAATAGCCCATCTGTCTGCGTTTCTAGTAGGTAATCGAAATCGGCTGTGAGTAAATCATCGTCAAGTCAACAAGATACAATAATTATAGTTCCTCTCTTATTATTCTCTACTTTCTTCTTCTTATCGTGTGGGTAGCCAGCCCTGGTGTCAAAGTTTTTTTCCACAAAGGTATTATACAGTAGTAGAGGAACTGACATGATCACATGAGTTGTCAAATGAAACCGTTTTTGGGCGTTTTGAGAACTCTATCGGCAGGGTAAAAATTCGATTTCTGTTTAAAATTCTCAATCTAACGTGAAATCGTGGATAATTTAATGAAATAGTGTTAGTATATTTCACAAAATTATCTACGATTTCACTTTAGGTTCACGATTAATCACAGAAACCAAATTTTTACCAGGACTCTCAAAAAAAAGGTTCTGTAGCCTCGCGACACGTATCTCTTTCTATTATACAGTGATGCTGCTAGGTGCATCTCGCTCTCTCAGCTCTCAGTTCCTCTATTCCGTAAGGTATAGATATCTCTATGTTTTTTTCAGACCGCCTTACGGCATCTGACGTGGTTTTTATGTAACGACTACTACCACCAGAGATAGTAGCCGGCACCAACGTGTCATCCGAAGCACAGAATCATATTTCTCTTCAGAAAATCAAGTGATTCCGCCTGCAATATCCTACCCAACTGGGGAGAAACGCACAAAGTGACATATCACTAGGTGCCCCCGTGGGAATCGAGCCCACGACCTCCGTGTCGAGAGCCCAATGTTCTTAATCATTAGACCACGGAGGGAGTGGATTATCTACTGAAAATTAAAGACTAGCCAATTATAAGAACAAATTGTATTCTTTGTTTCTCAACACCCTATAACCGACCGTCAGGTGTGCGGGGGGTGAGGCGGCGAGGTGGCGCGGGAGGGGGAGGGGAGGCTTCGAGGCGCAAATGAGAATTCCGCCGAGCAACGATCAATTCGCAAAATGTTCACATTTCGCAAACGTCTCAACTTGGCTTTAGGGTTGGGACGTGATATTGATATCGATGAAATTCGATATCGATAGAATTGTTATCCTCATCCTTATTATTTGATTGTTTGTAGTTTTAATAATTAGTACCTACCTATCCGGGCCTACCAGAGTTTCGGTACACTAGTGAAACGTGGATGTCCTGAAGTTTCAGAATATTTCTGACTACCCCCTCGGGGAATATAGTCGTGAGCATATGCTTATGCTACCTACCTGGGCAGATCAAACATCAATGCCTTGCGTATTCCTAGTTGATCTAGATAGGCTTCTATCCTTGATTATAATGCCTATTGGTGTTATAGGTACTTCCAAACTAATAAGCGATCTTGTCATAACATAATTTTGTTACATAGGTATTATGGTTTTTGAAAGTAAAGCCTATCTACTGACCGAAATGAAATACGTTTTACTTCAAAACTACGACTCTTCTCATTACAATAACTAACAATCAATTGATAGATATCAAAAGTTTAGAAAAACCTGTTACATCGACAGTAAAAAGTGCTGTTTGTCTATGGTTTGCATCATTCAAATGACGTTTTGTAGTGGTGGTGTTGTCAATAGCATTAAAAATGCTCATTTGTGGTACATAAACGAACATTGACTGCACAATAAGTTTATCAATTCAAATAAGTATCAAAACGTCTTTCATATTAAAACCATAATAATCTTATTAATTAACACGTTCGTAGACAATGACTGGCTGTAGCAGTGAATCAGTGATAACAACAAAAGTTAATTATGTCCCGTTTATACTGTCCACGAACTTGTTACCTAATTAATCAACAAAATTGCTCCCTAAAATTTTTGAATCCAGTAAAACACGTAACACTTATGATCTGACAGCTAAATTGACTCGATCCTAACGCCATCATTCCAGTGTCTTTGAATTTTTTTTTAATGAATACGCCTTATTCACATCTTTCACCTCGTCTACACTCTCTTCGTGCACGGTGTAAACTATTAAGGTACCTACTTTTATTCCATCGTTAAATAAAACTATCGATATCAAACTTTTCCCACCCCTACCAAAAGCGTGGGAGCTCGGGGAATATCTTCGCAAGCGTTAAAATGAAATGTTCGCAATTTGAATATCGTACCCCCCTCGGAGACACCCGCCCCGCTGCCTCACCCCCTCTGTCGTTGAGTCTTAGATAGAATGGGTAAATTGATAAACTGGTAAGGGTGAAGGTGTGGGTAAAATGTTTATTGTTGTGGTATTGATAGAGTCAATTTTCTATTTATAAGTAATGGACTCTTGCTTGTGCGTTAGCACTGCATTTCCGCCAGTGTCAAGTATTTTATGGGAGTATCTATCCCAATCTCAGGGATTGTTTTTAGAACAGGAAGAGAATGTGGATCCTCGTAGCAGGCAAAAACGCAAACCGCGCGAAAACCACGCGAGACAAGTGCTCGTGTCAGAACCAGCATTACGTGACTCAAGAGTACGTTTGAGTCGAGTCTGTACTGCAGTTTTGTATAGCTGATATTTCTTTCGCGATTTCAAAGTTCGCTCCATAGTGAAAGTTGTTCAGTTTGAAGGTCTGAAAGACCCCCTTAAGTATTACTAGGGTGTATATGTGTAGGTAACTGTTGTTACCGTTAGTATAAAAATTTTCGTGACTTACTGACTAACAAACAGACAATCCACAGCCTAAACCACTGAAGACAGAAACATGAAATCTAGAATACATATTTTACAGACGATATAGGGATGCACTAAGAAAAGATTTTCCGAAAATTAACCCTTAACCCATACGTCCCGGAATTACCTGGGAAGGGGACTTTTATTTCTCGTTTTTCTATAAGATTTATAGAAGTTATCGAAAACATAGTATTCTTGGATAGTAAATAAGTACGTATGATTAAAATTACCTACTTTAGATACCTATACGATAGAACTTCCGTTCGAAAAGTTAAGAGAATCGCATTTTAAAAAATAGGATTTTTCAAAGCTCCATATATCATGAAGTACTGAGAACAGTAGGAGTATGATTTGCGGATACGTGTAAATTGAACATATAATTGAAGTTTTGATTAGAGCCAAAACACGATTAAGACAAATTTTCTCGATAGAAAAACAAGCCAAAGTAGCCTCCGTTTTTGTCTATAAACGCTTGTAACTGCTAAACGGTGAATAATAGAAACATCAGACTTGATTTAAAAAAAAGAGATTGCTATTATCTAAGTTTTGATTAGAGCAGAATTGAACTAACATAAATAGTACAATCACAATTAAATAAAGTTTGTTTTTTCGCTTGATTCGTTCCAGGCGCGCGCGCCGCCACATCTCTTTCTCTCGCATCTGGCAGTAATATAAGCTATCACACGTCCGTTTCGCTAAAATTATTTTTCGACATAGGCTCTTAACATTATTTTCTCAAACTAGAATAACTACCGTATATAATTACTGAGAGTTTACTATACCTAATATTCACCATTAGTTTATTTAAATAAAAATAGTTTTATTTCTTTGTAATCGATGAAACGGCATAGAAAATTTTCGTCTGAACGTTCATGAAATGGGATGTAAACGTTTGTATGGAAAACCGTATTCGCTGTTCTTGTAAATCCACGACTTCGAATAGGTATAATAAAATTATCTTCTATAAAATAAACCAACAAAATCCCTGTAGGTATAACTTCCATTGGTGTTCCAAAACGTCACAAATATAACCTCAGCTACAATCACAATATCACTGTAACATTTCTCCCGACCAATCGGCGAGCTCGCAACTGTATCCAGCGCCGCTATTGGTCCGTTACTGTTACAGATGGGGGGGCGTAACCACTTCATTAGAGTCTTTGGTGAGAAAAAATGTCGTAGCTTTTTGTCTTGTTTAGCTTTGAGAGCTTTTGGGAGTGGTTTTGCAAGTGTTAAGAGGGCTATCGGAGTCCAGTGGCGCCCTCATCACATTAATAATGCCGGCTCTTCATTCTCGCCGAGAACGGGCGAGACAGGCCGAGAACGAGAGTGTGGATGCCCTTCATTGTTCTCGTGGCGTCGTAAGCCATAGTAATTTTCCTTGAAAGTTCTCGCCGAGGAGAGTGTAGTGCGGGGTTAAAGATTTCTCAATAAAGAAAGCCTATACATTAAAAAGTGTTCAATTGACAAACTACAAAAGCCTTCATGCTATTTTCATAGAATACTTTTATAGGTTTTTTTAAAGGTCGAAACATACACATTTTCAAAAAAGAAAAAAAACGGCCGCTTTTGTTTTTATTCGAAACTGTCTAAAAGTGGAATGTTTAGAACCTATAAAAGTATTGTATAACAATGGCTTGCAGGCTTTTCTAGTTTGTCAATTGAGCACTTTTTTAATTGAGAAATCTTTATTAATGTGATGAGGGCGCCACTGGACTCCGATAGCCCTCTTAAGAGGATATAGTCTTTGCACCGCTCCATACAAACGAAGTTTTGTTATACAGGGTGTAAGTGACAGCCTAGCAAAATTAAATACTGAAACGGTGAACTCGGAGTAACTCGGACCATCAAACTGAACAACTTTCACTATGGAGGCTATCTCAGGAAACGTGAAAAAAAATCAGCTGTCCAATACATTTTAGTCGGGTAAGTACAGCAGTTTTGTATGGGACAGCAGATTTTTTTTTTTTGTTTCCTGAGGTAGGCTCCATAGTGAAAGTTTTTCAGTTTGATGGTCTAAGTTCACATTTTCAGTATTAGCTAGGCTGTCACTTAGACCCTGTATATTGTCGCTTCCATTCCCATGACTAACTCTCCTATCTCATTTTTGAGTTTTTAAAGTCAAAGTCAACCTTATTTAATTCAATATAGGAGCTTGAAGCACACTTGAGAGATATGTATCTGGCGCAGGGGCCAGCAGGGATAAAATACGTTCGCAGAGGGAGGCCATGGTTGAGCAGACAAACTTGACTTTAAGTCTTGTCTCCCAGTGGGGTGACAATAATTTAGTCAACTTCAACGCCACCAAAACACAGGCTTGTCTGTTCACCGCAAAAAGGAGTCCGTTTAATCTGACTCCTACTTTCCGGGGTACATCTGTCCCTGTTTCCGACAGTCTTGGGCTTCTGGGTATAAGCGCGAAACCACGAAACTCAACTTCGGCGCTGACATCGAGTCAAAGGCTCAAACTGCGGCCAAAAAGCTGGGCATCTTAAACAAGGTGAAGCGGTACTTCACTCCTGGACAGCTCTTAGTATTGTATAAAGCTCAGGTCCGATCATGTATGGAGTACTGCTGCCACCTGTGGGATGGCTCAGCCAAGTATCAACTTGCCGCACTCGACTCGGTTGAACGCAGAGCCAGGAGGCTCATTGGCGATAGTAAGCTGGTGGAGACTATGCTTCATAGCTTAGCCCACCGCCTGCTTGTCGGTCTTCTACAGATTGTACTTCGGTGAGTGTGCCCAAGAGCTGCATGAGCTCATACCACCTTCCCCTTTCTACTATCGGACTTCCAGACGCACCGCGGGATATCACCCCTTCTTGGTTGACACCCCACATATCAGGACCAAGCGCCTTTCTGAATCTTTTATAATGCGCACAGCCAAGGAGTGGAATGCCCTGCCTGCGTCCGTATTTCCGAGTAGTTACAACCCGAATTCCTTTAAAGTACGAGTGAATAGGCATCTTCTGGGTAAGCTCGCTACATCTGCGACCCCATCTTCGTCCTGAGGACTGGATTGAGGTCAAGAGCAAACCTACCGAACGAAGCTACCACCGCGTCGGAACGTGTTGTCGCTGTAGAGAAGATGCGGCCAGAAACTCTACAACATAACACGACTTAATAACTAAACAATATAAATTCTTATGCTAAGGTTATGTATACACACATAGTCTATTTAATAATGTCGTTGCTTTTTGTCTTGTTTAGCTTTGAGAGATTTTAGTCGGGTAGGTAGGTACAGCAGCTTTGTATGGGACAGCTGATTTTTTTCGCGTTATCACCCTGTATACTATCAGATAATATTAGCGACCATTCGATAAACTAACTGTTGATGTTGTAACCCTGTCGATGCTGTAACCTTTCGATTAAGTAACCAATCGATTCCAAGACATACGATGTAGCGCACCATCGATTAACAGACATTCGATGAACAGTGTTCGATGAAACGACATTCTAAGTGTTGATATTCGCAGTAACGTAGGAAACCCTTTCCTGAGGTAGGATCTATAGTGAAAGTTGTGGGTATAGTTTGATGGTCTGAGTTCATCGTTTCAGTATTTGCTTGTCACTTATATACCTACCCTGTATACAGGCTGTTAGGGTAAGAGTTGAACCTCATCTGGCAGCACGGCATCGCATATTTTCGACGCTTCATCCTTTTCTGTCACTCAAGAACGTCAGGAACGTGCTGCGGCGTGCGGTCGCGTTCCGTCTACCTTATTTGCTCTAGCAAATGACGTTCCTGAGTGACAGAAAAGGATAGAGCAACGGAAAAAGGCGATGCCGTGCTGCCAGATGAGGTTCAACGCCACACACTTGTATTGTACCCATGATACTGAACAACTTTCCTTAAGAAACCTATGGGAAATTCGCAAAAAAAATGTGGACTTTTCATACTAAATGCAATCTGCTGATCGAACGTTTGTATGAAAAGTTGTACGTGGACTTACTAGGGAGATTTATCGATTTATCGAATAGTCGAGAGAGGGCCGTAGATATTACCACGACCAAATAAATGATCTTTTCAGAAAAGGGCAAGTGCGTTGCACTCTCAATCGACGGAAGTGCATGAAGAGATGTATGAAAGTGGATGAGGCGAGAGAAGTATGTCAGAATCGTAGTGTGTGGCGAGCCGTAGTCTCTGCCTACCCCTGTGGGATAGTGGTGTGAGTATATGTATGTACCTATGTATGAATACATTTTTATTTCTTGTCTTTTAAACATTAATTTCACCAATCTGGGGCTAAAACAAACTAAGTAGGTACCTATTTGTCGTACGATCTTTAAGGTATTGCTTGGTAGGCACAGCACAGTCGTATCATAACATAACCATAATGGTATTATTCTGTGGAGCTCGGACTGCTCTGGACTCGTGGAGTGGACAACGTCTATGGCGGCAGTAAGTCAAAGCTTACCACTGACGCCGCATCTGAACCCAGCCTGACGTTCGACTTAGTGTGGATAAGACTTTAGATTGTCAAAAATATTAAAATATTTTTTTTTCAAGATTTTTTATTTTTCGCCTTAGTGACATTTTGACCCTTGACAAACTCAAAATATATTAATTTGACCTAAACCTTAATCTCTGTGCTTGTATGTTGTCAGATTTTCGTTAAAATATACAACGTGTTAATAAATTAGCGCAAAACCTCATACACCCCAACTGATTTAAATAACAAAATAATTAGATTGAAACAATAATTTCATTATTTCGATACTTAAAATTTAAAGTTATTCGCATTTTAAGTTTTGAGGTTAAAATGATTTGTTATCATTTCAGCACTGAAAGAAAGCGCTAACGTACTCATGGATACATTTTAATAAGCTTGTTTTGGTAGTAAGTAGGGTGAGTGTGCCCGTGGGGTGGGTTGACACCGGGTTCAGAAAATTAAAAATTTTTATAAAAAATTATTCAATATTTTGAAAAAAATTACCTATGTTGAAATCATGATAATTCGATTCTGCTCTCGATTCTAAACAAACTACTTTCTAGTTTTGCGTTAATTCATTAACACGTTGTATATCTACAGTTTCAATGTTAGGATTAATTTAGGATTTCTATGGAAATCTTTGAGGCACTGTAACTTTAAAACTATAAATCTGACAACATACAAGCATAGGTAGAGATTAAGATTAGTTTTTAAATAGTTTATGAAAAATTTCATTGACTTTAATTGGTTAGTATAGAAAATAGAACCAGAAGTGCGATTTTTGAAAATCATACGAGCGACTTGGCAGTAGAAAGATGCATAATCTCCATAGGAATTTTGACATTTTCTACTGAAAAGTCGCTCGTATGATTTTCAAAAATCGCACTTCAGACATCGTTTGTAGGGATCGCGCTCCGAACATTATGTAAATTACCTATGTACAGGGTGTTAGGGTAAACAGATGCATTACTCTAAGGGGTGATTATACCCAGGATACTGAACAACTTTCCCTAAGAAACCTATACGAAACTCGCAAAAAAAAATCGACTTTTCATACAAACTTTCGATCACCTGGGCCTATAGACAAAGTAACATTTTTATTGGCGTAAACGCTAGTAGAAATGACAGAATGTATGGATTTGACATTGGCGATCGAAACATTTTGACGATTGCTTTCTCCACCATATGTCAAGTCCATATATTTATTATGTTTTCTACTGTCGTTAACGCTAATCGAAAGTACTTAAAGTCCAGAAAGTCGAAGTCGAATTACGAAAGTCTAGGTGCCATGGAGTGCGATTTTTGAGAGTCAAATCAGCAGTTATAAATGTCAAAATTACTATGGAGATATGCATCTTTCTACTGCTGATTAGACTTTCAAGAATCGCACTCCTGAAGTATGATTTTTGAAAGTCAAATCAGCAGTAGAAAGATGCATATCTCCACAGTAATTTTGACATTTTCAACTGCTGAACTCAGCGAATGAGATTCAAACATCGCACTCCTGATCAGAGTCCAAAATATTTTTTGCGAATTTCCTATAGGTTTGTTAGGCAAACTTGTTCAGTATCATGGCTACAATCACCCCTTAGAGTAATGCAATTGTTTACACTAACACCCTGTATATTCGAGCATTCATCATCAGCCTATAAACGTCCCACTACAAGGCACTGGCCTACCCTCAAGGAGGGTGTATGGGCATTAGTCCACCACGCGTGCCCAATGCGGGTTGGTAGACTTCACATACACATCAGAATTTCTTCTTCAGTGTATGCAGGTTTCCTTACGATGTTTTCCTTCACCGTTTGAGAGCTGTCGGTTTTACGTACATAAGTTAGAAAAACTCATTGGTACATGGCATGTTGTCCGTGCGGATTCGAACCCGGACCCCCATAAATGGGAGTCCATACCTCTCCGCAACGCGCCACCGACGCTCTCTATTATACAGGGTGAAATTAATATCATTGGCATCCTTTTAAACTAAGAATCTACCCATCAAACTGAACAACTTTTACTATGGGAGCAAACCGAAATCAGAAATCTGAATTTTATTGGCCTTGTAACAGAGAATGCTACACTAGGTACGTCAAGTTTACATAATCATAATTAATACTTAAATTCATTTACATTCACAATAATACAAAAAGAAAAAAAAAATTAACAAATAAAATATTACAAATAAGCTATTGATTGTGAAATTTCGAATAACAATATACATAATTATATCAAATTCAATGTCAGTATGCTATAAGTTGATTTCTATCTACCATACAATAAATCATTTGTTTCACGTCACACAACATTAAATAGCCCCAAGGTTTGTCACTTATCATTAATCATTATTTAAGAATAGGTCTACGGTGAGGTCTGCGGTCTCCGATCGAAGCAACAAAAAAATCAGCTGTTGCATAGGTACATTTTGAGTCGAGTAGGCATTGCAGTTTAGTATGGAACAGCTGATTTTTTAGTTGCTCAGATCGGTTTGCTCCCATAGTAAAAGTTGTTCAGTTTGATGGGTAGACTCTTAGTTTAAAAGGATGCTAATGATATCATTTTCACCCTGTATATATTCGAGCATCCTTGTATGAAAATGTGTGTACGGTTTAGTTACGTATTAGTTTGCATGTTTTGCCCCACAAGAGGGCACATCTGACTGGACTGTCAAATTAGGCCAGCTTGACAGCAACTGGTCTACCTTGAGGCAACTGACTCCCTGTCCTGTGGCACCTGACTTCGTCACAATCAAATGTAGTTACAAGGTTCTAAGGTGTTCTACATTTGATAAAATTAGCTGATTGTTAAGGAGCATCCTCCCAGTCCTGTCGTCACCTGTCTAATAAAACAAACATCGCGAGCTCAGCGACTCGACTGTCCACCGCCGCTGCCCGCCGGACCGTTTTGTACTATTTGTCGTATTCTGGGTTCCGTTGTCAAATAACTATCAAACAGAAGTCTTTTACTACAAACGGTGTACTTTCAAGTGCTGCTTTCGAATTATTTCTACCTATAAAAAATGTTAATGTTATTATTTCATTGATTGTTTACTGTTTTGTGTGTCAAATAAATAAAATAAAATAAAATAAAAATAAAAATAAAATAAAAAAAACAACCTAATCCTAGGTAATATTGTTACCTATAAAAAATTATAAGAGAAACCTAAAGATGATTTTCAAATACATATATTGGTGGTGGTTGGTGGTTTATTGTTTTGGTGTAAAATAAAGTATATTTGATTTGATTTGATATTCAATGATACCACACTCAACATAGGTAGTTCGTCAACTTTCATTTTTTTATTTTTCACATTATGGCGTCTGATTGTCGCCATATTGAATTTTGATTACTGTCATGTCTTTAGTGACACTCGCAAGATTAAGACAAATCGATTGATGTATGAATCATCAAAATCGGCTTTTGGTCTCTGCAGTGCCACAAAGGAACAAACTTACATGCATAGGCTATAAACACATTACCCTCCCTTTGCGTCGCGCAGTCGGGTAAAATTAGGCTAAAAATGTTGCAGCCTAGTTGCAGCAATCAAATTTGGTTGCTAGTCCATGTCAGTGATATTGGCCCCGAATTGGGATGGCTATAGGTACTAAACAACTTTTATCATGGGAGCAACTTAACAAAACTGAACAATCTACAGGACATGAGAAGTGATTTGGTTTTCCTCGAAATCTATTTCAATTATAAAACCGATGAAAAAGGAATCACGCCGGGTCACAATGAAGTCCCCCTTTTTTTCCAGTTGTAATCGGAACAATATACTTCAATGATTTGGTTATAAAATTTTTTTTTTTTTTTTACTTACTTAATTGCATTGAAAATTCATAAAAAATCATCTAAGTTTTCAAAGAAAACGGCTAAATTTTGACCGGAGTCACACGCTCGTTCATATCAGTTAGTATGTCGAGTCGTGTTCCCAGGCGGATACGCCTTAAAAACAAATCGTACCTATGCGGAACCCTTTACGCGTGGTCCGACACTGACCACTTTAATATTTTCCCTGCAAGTGAGTTTGATGGAGAGCGGACGTTAGACGAAATGTTTTAACCCTGCGACGGCGGGCGTCGAGAGGGTTAAGTGTCGTTTTGGAGGGAAAAGTGCGCGCGTGGCGATGCGGTTAGGGTTTTTGGGGTTCTATCGATTGGTTTGCAATTTTTCGTTTTGTTTTATAGACAGCTATTCGATGCAATGGACCGCCTATATTTAAATCAGATTTGCTTATGTTGATGAGAAAATTTGTGAATTTTTATGCTTGTCTTTGCGAGTGTGATGTGACTTGAAATTGAAGCGATATTAGTAAGTATATCAGGAGTGCGATTTTTGAAACTCATTCGTTGAACTCTTTGACTTTCAAAAATTCGTTCCTTCAGGAGTGCGATTTTTGAAAGTCAAATCAGCAGTTGAAAGATGCGTATCTCGATAGTAATTTTGACATTTACAACTGCTGAGTTCAAAGAATGAGTTTCAAAAATAGCACTCCAGAATCAGAATGAAAATTATTTATATTTTGGACAAGGTCCTTCTTAATATGCTGTCACTTTTTTAAGGGGATGATCAGACCGTCAAACTGAACAACTTTTTCTCAAACATGCTTGGAAATGTGAGCATTATTTTGACAACCTTCTTCGAGATAAATCGAAATTGCTGTACTGGCCAAATACAAGCGCGCAGCGGCCGGCAATGTTGTATGAAAATCCATATCTGTCGTGTTTAGCGGCCAAGTAAATTACATAGTACCTAAACTCATATTTGTCGTGTAATTTAAAAATAGAACGATCTTTTTCTCCGAAGCATGGCGACCAAGGAGATAACTCATCAAAGGTTTTATTTAAATTTCGAACTGGAGTGCAATTTTTGAAACTCATTCGGTGAGTTCAGCCGTTGTAAATGTCAAAATAACTACGGAGATACGCATCTTTCTACTTCTGATTTGACTTTCAAAAATCACACTCCTGAAGTAAGATTTTTGAAAGTCAAATCAGAATTAGAAAGATGCATATCTAGAAAGTTATTTTGACATTTTCAACTGCTGAACTCACCGAATGAGATTCAAAAATCAAACTCCTGGCTTGCAAATAGAAAGCTGTTTATTGAAAAAAAAATTGTTGTTCGTTGTTGGACTTACGTATGTGTGCCTCGGCTTCGCCTCGGGCCACATTTACACGTTCGTCCATCAATTCCTCTGTTGCTGGCCGCTGCAGTAATGTACTATTTCTATGGCAAAAACATCGAAATCGAAAAAAAAAATCTGCCTTCTGTCCCATACAAAACTGCAAATGTAGGTACTTGTGCTAAAATAATGTATGGGTCAGCAGATTTTTTTTAGACCTATATCTGTATGTATAGCCATAAATAAAAAAAATAATTGGACTTCCTGTATTAAATGCAATCAGCTGATCGAACGTTTGTGTGAAAAGGCAAAACATTTTTTTTGCTGATTAATTTCTCCTATGGTTTCTTATCTTGCGAAAGTTGTGGGAAAGTTCAGTATCATGGGAAAAATCACCCCTTAAAGTAATGCAACTATTCACCCTAACATCCAAAGGATAGGTGAGTATATTTATTGTATTGTTGTATGGATTTTATCTCGCTACGGGAGCCGGTGCGGAAGAAGTCGCGGACAAAAATTAGTTTTATAAAAAGTTTTGAGATAAATAGCGCCATCTATTGTCAAGTAAGACAACTACAAAGTACCCAGTTATTTTAAAATGATTAATAACAAAAAGAGTACGTACTTACTTACAAGAATGTTATTTTAATTATTAGTGTGTATTTATTATGTGTGTGTATGATTTTATGTATTTATTATTAGAATATCATAATATTTATAATAATTTTCATTTTAAAAAGAGTAGCTTAGTGCCATCTATTGTCGAGTAGCAGAATTACATAAAACTGCTATCACAACGTTGTGAATAGGATATACAAAGTAGTTCCTTATGTTATACATAGATGGCGGTATAATAAATATCAAAATGTTTTAATTTCGTCCGATGTTTTGTCTAAAATTATTAAAATAATACTTTTACATTTGCTTGTTTTTTGTGCTAAATTAAGTTAGCCTTGCTACGACTGCACGCAAAAGAAAAGACAGACGCCCCCAATTAGTGTCAGCTTTAAGTATAAAAGGTTCAAAGGTGTAATGGTTGGTGAATATAAAATTCAAGATTCAAGTGCATAGGTGAGTGTACCTAACTTAGGTAGGTACCTATACCTACCCATGCGCTAAACACAGAACAGAAGCACCATCTTTAGCAAGAGCAGATGGAATTCGGTATTACTGGTGGTGTGCGTCATATTGTTTGAAAAGATTATAGTCGCCTCCACAACAAACACAGACACCCGTTTGTATTGGAGTTATCCGAAGCCCGTATATTACAATTACAAAGCACAAGAAATTAATAAGAACCTGTCAAGTGCGAGTCGGGCTACTTGCACACCGTACCAAGTGTCCGTTCCGTAGGTACCATACAACATATTAACTTTAAATTTTTCTTTTGGTTAAGGTTGTCTGGAAGAAATCGCTTTTTAGCGATAAGACCGCCTTATTTGTACCATTATCGTTTTTTATTCCTATGCTACAGCATAAACAAAACACCAAACACAGATACATCTTGTGTTTGATGTAAATAAAAGTATATTTCATTCATTTTCTCCTGGGCCTTTAGTGCGGGACCGACTCACACTTGGCCATTTTTATAATTATTATTTATTGTTATACTGTAGAGTGTGTTCTATAATCACACCAACTTTGACGCTTGTATTGTATTACCGTTTTTACGATAAAGCGAGAAGAAAAAATGTTGATAAAAACTAGTTTCTTGTCTGAGAACCCCCATAATTTTTGACTTTTTGACATTTTTATTATTTCTTAGCAAATACGCTTTAAGAACGCACTATCTGTGAAAATTTCATCTGTCTAGCTATTACGGTTCAAAAGTTACAGCCCTAAATACTTAGGACAGACAGAGGGATGGACGGACAAACGTAGGCTTAGTATTAGGGTCCCATTTTCACCCTTTGGCTACGGAACCCTAAAAAGTAGCGTTAGTTTCATATGACATTAGTCCCACGTGAACCTATACTTACCTAACCCACGCACGTGTCGAGCCGGACGTTAAAATTCAACAACTAGGTTTACTAACAAACTCTGCACTTCTTACAACAAACTGCTAATTTAGACAAACACTCCGGTTTCTCGCGTCCTGTGCCACTGCAGTTGTTCTTGAGGCTAGGTGGGCAGAGGTCGAGGTTTACGAATGCTAAACCTAAACTAAATGTGCTAGAGAATATTGGAAAGAAAGGTGAGTTTCGTTTTAAGTCTTTGGCTAAGGGCTCCCCCACATATAACTGCGTACTGAGTACGTACTTACTAGTTATTCATTGATGACATTCGATAGCAACAGATCCTTCAACAACCCACAGAATTTCGACTTCTTCACCTCATTTCGGATATCGGCTGGTAGCTCGTTGTACAGCTTTCGAACACACCTACTTAGGTCGCAGATATTTGCAAGGCGATGCTAATTCGCAGTTATGTGTGGGAGCTCTTAGGGCCATCGACAATGACAACTTTTTGCAGCGATTCCGTGTCGCTGACCTTGTATCCATAGCCCACGCAGACACGATTCTATGTCGGTAATGTCGCGATGCAGTCGCGCTGCAGTCGCGATGCAGCATCGCTACAGTACAGCCCGCCTCCGCTCTTCCCTTTTCCCCGATATCGCCCGATACAGTAGCGCGTTTTGCATCGATACAGAAGCAATGCTGATGCCCAACTGCATCGCAACGGTTATGCGTTTTTAGCGATAAAGTAGCGCTGTAGCGCGACTGTATCGCTTTATCGCGCGTTGCAAATGCGACAAGCGCGATCGCTGCAAAAAGACGTAATGGTCGATTTCCCTTAGGTACATGTTGACGTTTTAGGTCCAATTATATTTCAGTATACAGGCTTAGCATGCGACCCCATGAGAAAACGATAAAAATCGAGACGTATCTGATGTGTCTCTGTCTTCGTAACTTTGCGTATGCATTTTCTCGATTGTCGCTGTGTCGTGCGTGTCATGCCATACCCTCAAAATAATGTCATTGAACCAACGCGCTGGTTATCTGACTTCTGACCTCCGATACACCGACTATGTGTAGGTATAAATAAAATACATTAAGTATAACAATATCTAGAAGGGAGTAGTAGCGAAGTAGAGATGCTTGAATCATTATCATCAGTCTTAATAAGTCCACTGGTGGACTCATAAAGAGGGAATTTTTCAAAATGGTTCCAGGCTTGACGCTGTCGACAGCATTGACTTATCAATTACTTGGCAGCCTTATTTATCGATCGCAGTTAGACGAAATTAACAGTAGGAGGACCTACTCAAGTGAAGTGAATGCTGCGCATTCCCCAGTTCTTAATCATCGTGTAAGAGACTTAGAGCCATATAAAGCCAACACTTTCACCAGTAACAACTAAAAAAACTCTTTTATTCCAGCAACATGAAATATCACCATCAAATGAAACTGGCCATCATCACGATCTGCTTCATGACCCAGTCAAGAGCTAAGATCCTGAGAAACAACGCTCTTCTCTCTCGAATGATGTCACACTTCCAGAAAGATAACATGGACAACAATGTCTCAGTAGACCCAGAACCTCCTCCCCCCTCAGACGCAGAAGACCCCAGCAGAATCCTATCTCTGATGCAAAACGTTTTGTGCAAAAACTTCCCCACAATACCCTGCAAAATGATCGTCAAGGACGATACACTGAGAAACTTAATAGAGAAATCTATACAACAGCTTACTTATAAGAAGCTGAGGCTAGAAAACACAACGCCTTTCCCAAACATCGGATTGACTCTATTCCCAATAATAAACAGTGAAGATTTATCAAATTTCCTTCAAGTATCAAACACGGGATATTTTAGTAGGAAAAGAAAAACTGAAAACAAAAAGAGCGCCTTAAACGAACCGAAAACGTTAAAAAACTTCTGGTCTCACGAGAGACTACCGAAAAACAAACTGAAACTCACAAAAGATGGTAAACACACAGAACTATACTCCGGTCGGAAGAAACTACGTAAATTCTATCCTCACAAAATAAAATATAAGGACAATAATATCGTTAATCATAATCACCAACGAGCTGATTTCCGAGGGGAATTTTCCGATGAAAAACTCTCTATGTCCGTCGAATTGCCAGATTTGCAGAGAAGTCAACGAATGTCTTATAAAGTGGAGCCTGCTAATCCTCCTGTTTGGAGGATTGATTATATGAAGCACGGTGAACCAAGCTTGAACATGTTTGCTTACGAAGACGACAGGTTAAGAGGTAAAATAATGAAGACAGGCCCGAGTGTGATAGTCGATGAGAACGTGCTTGAACAGGCGGCGAGGAAAGATGTCCTGCATCCAGATGTTTATATAAAGAAGAATTTTGTCAGAAAGAATAGTGTTAATATGAATTCTGAAGGATTAGATTAGTTGTAGTTGTAGCGATATTAAATTAATTATATACAAAGTGTGTTCTTATTTCTATTACTAATAAAAAAATACAAAACAGTGTGACTGACAGATGACAGACAAACCACAGCCCAGGCCTATGACAGCTTAGTTCTGGAGTAGCCGTTGTGGCGCTGTTTCCCATCGTCCTCATTGGACGATGATACATTGTATCATCGTCCAATGAGGACGAGATACAACGCCACAACCGCCAAACATATTGAACTTACAACAACAGCAGCCTCATGCCGTGTTGTTGCGTCAGAAGCTTATATCTTGTGATTTTCCTGGTATTTTAGCTTGAGTTTAGAATCCTTGAGAAGCCTCAATTCTTCTCCATCGTATGACATAATAATATCGTTGAATAGTTTGTTCCTTGGTCAAATATTCCTATTTTTGCATCCTGGAATCAGTGTATACATACCTATAACTACAAGTTCTATACACATTAGTTTGACGACAGAACGCCACAACGGAAACAATGGAACTAAGTGCAAATTTCACTGTCGCATCTGTAGCTTGCTACATATCAGTAATCTGTGCCACAGCCTAAACCACAGAACAAAGAGAATATAATCACTACGTTTTCCACAGAAGATAGAAACATGAAGGGGATCCTTATTCCTTATAGATTCTACGGAGGACGAAGTCACGGGTAAAAGCTAGTCTACTATAATAAGTGTTATGATATGAAAAAAATAATTTAAATGCAACGAAAACATGAAGTGCGATTTTTGAAAATCATACGAGCGACTTGGCAGTAGAAAGTGTCAAAATTACTATGGAGATTATGCATCTTTCTACTGCCAAGTCCCTCGTATGATTTTCACATAGACGAAACGGATTTTCATAAATCGCACTTATGGTTTTGTCAAAGTTGTCACACTACCTATAGAGACGAAAATTCAAAGAGAATAGAACCACTGTGAATTTCCAGATTTTCCAGTAGGATAGCAGGCCCATAGATATAGTAAATTAATATTTCTATGAGCAGGTCTTGGTAGGTAGGTAGTAGGTAGGTACCTAATAAAATAAGTAAGTTGAATTAAAATTTTGCTCTGCATTTTAAGTAGGTACCTACTACCAAAGTGAGAAAGACAATTTAGGAGGAATAGAGATAAAGAAACAGCTATCGGAGGTATTAAACACATAAATTATTAAGTAAATAATTATTATTTAAAGACTAATTATTATAATTAAACATAATTCCATCTTAATTACAACACAAACAATCATCATCGTCACGACAAAACATTTCTCCCGAATCCCGATAACGTTATCAAAACCACTAACAAAAACAATTTCAATAAACGGGAACAATTTAGAACTAAGAATAGCTTTACTAACCGCAACCACTAGCGCCAATTCTCATAACCTAAATAAACTTCTCTATTTAACCGCGTTATATCTACTATTCACAGTATCATTTGACCTCTTGTCTTCGTCAAGTAAACGCGTACTTTTTTTTTCAAAGTTTTTTTTTAATAATTTGAATGTAGAACAAGATTTAGAACAATATTTATTTAGTTTTTTTAACCATAGAGAATACTTTTACGTGCGTTTCATTTTTACCAAAGATATTTAAGCCTAATTTAGACTGTCGCAAAAGGCCAAAGTTAGTTTTTATCTCAAAAATGTCTCGGCCGATATTATCAACGCACGTCCTAGACACAGCGACTGGCACTCCGGGAGCAAATATCTTCGTGGAGCTTCATAAGCAAAGAGACGGTGATTCTTGGACGCAGTGGCATAGTGCCATGACGTCACGGGACGGGAGGGTCCAGTTCCCGTTTTCGAAAGAGTCCATGGGCCCTGGCACTTACAAGTTGAGATTCAATGTCGGGGAATACTATGAGAAACTTGGCAAGGACACTATTTATCATTTCGTAGAGGTAAGTGGACACAATATTTATTTACCTATTAATCTACCAACTCTGAAAAAAATTATTAACAGAATCAACCAAATGTTTTGTTTTTCATGAAATGTGTTGTTAATTTAATCAAATGCTTTGCTGATTTTGTCTCGTTTATCAGTTTTTTTTTTATTATAAAACCGAATTTTAGTTACTTAACTTCCGAACCATTCATAATAATTAATAACGCTCACAGGCACATACATTGTAATGATTCCAAGTTAAGCACTATAGGCTTTTTTACCTAACCATGGTTAAATTTAACAAAAAATTTTTTATTTGGTTAAAAATTTTAATAATAATACCTACCCAGTAGTATTACCTAGTATACCCAATTTATTTGTCACCTACACACTAATATTATAAGAGGAAAGATTTTATTGTTTGTTTGTATTGAATAGGCTCCGAAACTACTGGACCGATCTTAATAATTCTTTCACCATTAAATGCTACATTATCCGTGATGAACATATCAGTATATCTACTGACTGTTTAAAATAATTGTTTTTGTACTGTGTTTTGTCGTGAAAAAACGGCCAAGTGTGTGTAGGGAAAAGAGGGGCATTGCAACGCATGCCATGCAACAGCTAGTAAAATGATATTTTGACTTCATACAAAATGATGACGCTCGTAACTTATAGACTGTTGTATCGTAGGCAAGAAGCTTAGAAGATAACCATGGTAGGTATACGTAGATAATAATCAGGAAGCTGGCATACGTATTGTCTATCTTGGAGTACAGACTGCCTAACAAGCGGTGAAAGATGATAATACTCCTTGGTGGTCGGCAATGATCGTCCTTCTTTCGTAAATTCCCGTCATAATATCCGAACCCAATTTATTGAATAAATACGTGTTAATGAATTAATGCAAAACTAGAAAGTAGTTTGTTTAGAATCTAGAGCAGAATCGAATTATCATGGTTTCAACATAGGTAAGTAATTTTTTTCAAAATATTAAATAATTTTTTTGCAAAATTTTAAATTTACTGAGCCCTATGTCAACCCACCGCACGGGCACACTCGCCATACTTACTACCAAAACAAGATTATAAAAATGTATCCATGAGTACGTTAGCGCTTTCTTTCAGTGCTGAAATGATAACAAATCAGTTTTGCCTCAAAACTTTAAATGCGAATAACTTTTAACTATCAAAATAATGAAATTATTGTTGCAATCTAATTATTTAGTTATAAATCAGTTGGGGTGTATGAGGTTTTGCGCTAATTCATTAACACGTTGTATATTTGTATTTGTTGATAGAAAGGGACACAAAAATGTTGGAAATATCGACGACGGAGACGTACGAAAGAAGGACGAACATTACCGTCCGCCATGGCCAATTTTCTTGTTTCCATGTTTGTAAGGAGTGGCATCCTTTATGATTCTAAAATCCTTGGTAATAATAAATACAAACTCTGCCACAGATTATTCAATAGTTAGGTACTACCGTGAACTCTGCGCTCGATTTATCAGAGGTTAAATCAATAACGGCATCCGTAAGAAGTAAAGCGAGGGATCTAGACTGGCGGCCGTAGTATGGCATCGTGATATAGCGTTATCGCGCCTTTGCTCTCTTTCCATTTGCGCCCGAACGAGCGAGATAGAAGCCGTGATATAGCCGTATCACGCGTACTATGCTACGACTTCTAAGTGCGATTTTTGAAAATCATACGAGCGACTTGGCAGTAGAAAGATGCATAATCTCCATAGTAATTTTGACATTTTCTACTGCCAAGTCGCTCGTATGATTTTCAAAAATCGCACTTTCTGTCTGTGCCTGCCTTTTTTTAAAAGGCCAAGGGATCGTGCCCATACAACCATGTCAGACGTAAACAGTTTAAAAGTTTCGATTAAAATTATTCGTAAATAATTAAATATTCCATCAAAAGATGAGCTGGGTTCTTTTTTTTTTTTTTTTTTATAATAATAATAATTTTTATTTCGTTCACAGAAATTAACATTTACAATAAATTTTTTGATCATCTTTTCCCTATTTATTATTTTAAAGAAACACTTTTTGAAATTTGGACTTTATTCGCGCAGACCGTAGCGCCATCTATCGATCTCCTAGAAAACTAAAAGAAAAACTCAAATATACATATAGGTACTAGGTATCCATCCGACATTATCTTGGACGTTTCTAAAGCTGCCCCCTTACCCGCACTTTCGATCTTCACTATATCGCCACTGTTTCGGTCCGCACTTCATTGTAATAGAGTTGAAATTGGAACGAAAACATTCACGCAAAAGTTCGAATCGAATGTGCGGGTAGACCCTCTGTTCTAAGAATAAGTTTGTTTCAAATATCTGTTTTGTAATTCAAAATAATTATGTGCTATTTGGAATGGATGGAGTATTCTTGTATATCACCTCATTTTTAGGGTTCCGTACCCAAAGGGTGAAAACGGGACCCTATTACTAAGCTTACGTTGTCCGTCCGTCCGTCCGTCCGTCCGTCCGTCCGTCCGTCTGTCCTACCTATTTAAGGCTGTAACTTTTGAACCGTAATAGCTAGATAGTTGAAATTTTCACAGAATGTGCGTTGTAACGGGGGATTTGCTAACAAATAATAAAAATGTCTAAAATTTAAAAATTAAGGGGGGTTCTCAAGAAGAAACTACTTTTTATCAACGTTTTTTCTTCACGCTCTATCGTAAAAACGGTAACATATACAACCGTCAAACTTAGTGTGGTATAGAGCAAACTCTACAGAATAACAACAAATACTAAAAACCGGCCAAGTGTGAGTCGGTCTCGCGCTAAAGGTCCCGGACAAAAAAGTTTTTTTTCTATGTTAATAATGTTGTGTTCTGTGGTGGTGTGGTACGGAACCCTCGGTGCGCGAGTAGCCCGACTCACACTTGGTTTTATTTATTTTTCTACCAACCTTACCAACTAAGTATCGTCTTCAGGGTTCCAGGATATAATGATGGCTGATGATGATTTAAATGTATTTAATTCGTTGGTTACAGATCGTGTTTGTAACAAAAGAGGACCAGCATTACCACATTCCACTCCTGCTGAGTCCATTTGGGTACACTACTTACAGAGGCAGCTAAGGCTGAGGACATACTAGGATATTCAACCTTAATTTAGATAAACTATTTTGTTTTAAGATTAATAAAGTTATAATAAAGGAGGATTTTAAATCTACCTACTATACCTATGCCAACTTCCTGGTCAGGGGCATATTGAATCCCGAGCGTAGCCAGGGAGTTTAGACTAGAATCCTGAGTGAAGCGAGGGGCTCAATATAGCCCGAAACGAAAACACATATTCCCGAGGAGCATACTCTACTTTTCACACCTTCTGCGAGATAGTAAAAAGAAACGAATTCGCGCCTTTTTTATTTTAATTTTTTTGTGTTTTACTCAATGACGTGGTGTCTAGTTCGATTTCGATAAAATCTTTTTTGGTATAAGTTTTCAATTTTTCATACGAATTTTGAGTAGCGGACGTATACAGTACAGGGTGTAAGTGACAGCCTAGCAAATACTGAAACGGTGAAGTCAGACCATCAAACTGAACAACTTTCACTATGGAGCCCACCTCAGGAAACGCCATTTTTGGCATTCAAAATTCGTATGAAAAATTGAAAACATATATAAAAAAAAAAAAATTTCGAAATCGAACTAGACACGAGTAAAACACAAAAAAAAACTAAAAAGTTAAAAAATAATATTGCAGCCTATGACTTTTTCGTTCGCATCATAAGAACATTAATTTGTTTTATTGAAGTCGCTGTCAAGCCGGTATGATTCGCGACAGGGCTTGCATTTTTTGGCTTGGTTTGACACCGACTTCTATAAAACAAATTAATGTTCTTATGATGCGAACGAAAAAGTCATAGGCTGCAATATTATTTTTTAACTTTTTAGTTTTTTTGAAGGCGGTTTTAATTTTTTGTTAAAATTTTGTTTATTTCACAATTTTCAGTGGTGAATTCATTAGTTCGATTTAATAGGAGTGCTTTAAATTAACAAACGCACTAATCGGCACAACGATTTTCGAAGGTTCCCCTCGATTTCTCTGGGATGTCATCATCAGATCCTGGTTTCCTTATCATGGTACCACCCTCGGGACGTCTCCTTTCCAACAAAAAAAGAATCATCAAAATCGGTTCATAAACGACGAAGTTATCCGCAAACACACATAAAAAAAAATATATATAAGTATTACGTCGAACTGAGAAACCTCCTCCTTTTTTGAAGTCGGTTAAAAAAAAAAAGGCGCGAATACGTTTCTTTTATTATTTGTCTCGCAGAAGGTGTGAAAAGTAGAGTAGGTATGTAGAGTAACTATTAAATAATCAGTGGATGCGGTTCGATCCAAATTCAGATCATATTATTGACCGTAATTTTTTTTTTTCGTTATAATGAAAAGCAACTGTAGTCTTTGAAATTCAGTAAGTACAATATTATTGCCCGGCTAGACTGTAGGCGTAGGGCTATTACTTTGCTTTAGGTTAGATTTACATGACATAATAATTGACCATTTTCGGGCAGGTGGTGTGAAAACAAATTGAAATAAACCTTCCAACCATGAATATGTTATAGTATAAGAGATAAGTGTACTTTTTGCAACCATCAGCAGCAAGGCTGATTCAGTGTTTATGGGGTGTTAGAGCGTCTCTGTGATGGGGATGGACCAGGTCTGCCTGCATATCTCTGACATTGATGATCCTTAAAAACTGTTATAAAATACTTATTCTTCTTTGCAAAGATTTACCTCCATGTTATTACTAGTTCTCCTACACAACAGTCTTGCCAAGTATAGAGCTACTAAATATAGAAAAACTAAGCAAACAATAGTTGCAAGCAAGAGCATGGATACAATATCCAACATGAAGTAATCCCAGTAGGGAATGTTAGCGGAGCGCGGGCGCAGGTGAGCGCCGCCGTGTCGTAGTACGTGCTCCGTCCACCAGATGGCGCGCTCGAGGGGGCGCTGGCGCTGCGAGCTGAACAAGTCGTTCATTGCCATTATGTTGCGTCGGTAACTGTAAAGAACATGAGTAAAGTAGGTACCTAATATAAGACGTGTACAAGAAAAGTTCAAAAAGTAGTCGGTTAGTCAGGCATCATAATCAGCCTCTGTCATCGTCATATCTGGGCTTCTTAAGTGCATGAGATGTTAACACTGACTCCTCCTAAAAACTAACAAGGCATCAGATGAAGCGGGAAATAGCTACCGGTCCTGCATGGGTAGCATTATGCTACCGTGATACAGCGCTATCACAACTTCGCTCTCTTTCAATTAGAAAATTGCGCGCAAACGAACGAGATAAAAGACGTGATACAGCCGTATCACGTGTAGCTTGCTAGTTGCTACAGCTTCTGGTCATCATCATTCATTAATCATCATTTCAACCGAAAGACACCACTGTTAGATATAGGCAGGCCTCGGATCGCCACAACGACTGGTCTTGCGCTGCTTTCATCCAACGGGCTCTCGCCTGTCGGTCCACCTTGTACGGTACACTCGAGAACTCTTCAGCCCCATCGGTCGTCTACTGCGAGCAGTTTTCCCAGACCCATTTTTAGTTAAGAAATTCATCGGGATAATTCAGTTACGTTGGCTCTTCCGATGGCATCGTAATTCGGATGCAGTCAATCTGATAGCCGATTGCTTCGGCCGATTGGGCATAAGATATAATTATCTCGAAATAAAAAATGCTACTGAAACGCATCCAAAATACGGTGTTGCTTATTATGTAGTTAATGTTGTACCTCAGGTAAAAAAGGTCTTCGTGATCACAGACAACGCAGTGGTGTCTTATGAATTGTGATCATAAAATAAAACAATTATTTACGCATATAAATAACCTAACCTAAGCCTTACCTGTCGTCTCCGAGAACAGTATAAATAGCATCTTTAAATCGTTGTTCATCCATCGTCATGAAGTCCAGAGCGACGCCTATATGGTGCTGATCGTATTTTTCGACGTTCCACCATTGGTCGCCAGACATTGGTATACCGATCAGAGGCACTCCGGCAGCTATCGCCTCGTCGGTCGACTGCTGCCCTCCTTGTGTTATAAATAGCTTTACTTTTGGATGTCCTGTAAAAATAGGTAAAAAGTGTTAACAGAATCCATTTTTGTCAAAACAGACACAAACACAGACTACTGACCGAGTAGTTGACGGTCATAGTTTGTATCATCATCATCATCATCATCATCTCAGCCGATGGACGTCCACTGTTGGACATAGGCCTCCCCCAAGGATCGCCATAACGACCGGTCCTGCGCTGCCCTCATCCAACGTTTTCCCACCGCCTTCACCAGGTCGTCGGTCCACCGTGTGAGGGGCCTACCCACGCTGCGCTTTCCGGTACGCGGTCGCCACTCGAGAACTTTTCGGCCCCACCGGCCATCGGTTCTGCGAGCAATGTGCCCCGCCCACTGCCACTTAAGTTTAGCAACTCTTTGGGCTATGTCAGTTACTCTGGTTCTTCTGCGGATCTCTTCATTTCTGATTCGATCTCGCAGGGAAACTCCGAGCATAGCCCTCTCCATTGCCCTTTGGGTGACTTTCAGCCTTTTTACGAGGCCTTGAGTGAACGACCATAGTTTGTATTGTATGTATGATTTGTATTGAGGGGTCAGATCCCTCACAATCCAAATTAATGCGCAACCTAACGATAAAGAGAAAGCCGCCATCATTATGATTCATGAGTGCAATTCTCTATGGTAATGGTAACATATCCTTCTTGCATCCTTCAGATCGTCGAAGTTTTCATATTAAGTTCTACACAACGCATACCGAATTGACAGCTCGCCGATGTTTCGAATTACGAGCAGTTGGTAAAATTTCTCAGTTTGTAAAGTTCTCAATTCGTTCACTTTCGCTGTTCGTACAATTCGCGATTCGTGCAATTCGCAATTTGTGCAAATTATCACAACCTATGTTTGTGCTTAGGGAATTGCACTCCAGTATGGATACTTATTTTTGGAGTAATAGATACTCTTTCTTATACTGTGCTTTTGGTCTCGCAAGAAGTTGGACAATTTTTTTATTTAAATTTCGTATTTACGTGTTCGGGGAAATAGTTTAATATTTCTACAACTACAAAAGATAATTATAAAAACAATTGATATATTATACTGTTTCATACGGAATGAAATGGTGATAAAAGGTGATAATTATATTCATCGTCGCATTGAAGCAACAATTTGAGGAACTTCAGGCGTCAAAAAAGTGAATTCACCGACATGCCGAGGAAATAGTCAAAGGCCCGCCATGAAAAAGTTCAATAAATAATTGAAACTATTATCTAAATACCTAGTAGGTATTTTACAGAATACAGTTCTTTAAAACGTGTTGAACAAAGCTGTCTTGTACAAAATCACCAGTTATACGTTTTTTTTTCATACTTCTTAAAGTGAAGCCAGTTTGAATTTCTGTGGATTTTCACGCGATATGAAACTTAGCCTTAATAATATTAAGGCTAAGTTTCATATAGCATTATTATTGTAAAGTAGGTACATTAATTACTCACTGAAAAGATCTGCCTGTGGATAGAATTTGCCAATTCGAATGTTCGTCGATCGGCCGGGCAATTCATCCTTGTCCCACTTCAACAGAACATCGTAGGGCAGCTGAGACAGCACTCTCACAAACATTTGTACCTTATCCGGCGGCAACAAAGAAGAGTCCATGCTTGTGCCGAAACTCATGAAAATAACACCGTTTACTGAAGAGTCCAAATACGATTTGAGGTCCTGAAATAAATTAAACTTTACATGACTATCCGTCAGTTGCACGTACGTTCATTAAAGATAATCCTCCATTAAGTCTCTTGCTGGCTTTTATTATGTCAACAAAACAAAAAGTGACAGCATGAGATTTAATGGAGGATTCTGTATTTCTGCGTTTCTGCAACTGAGTGTATATATATATATATATTTTTTTTTTATTATTTTTTTTTTTATTTTTTTTTTTTACTTTTTGTGTATATGAACTATTATACGAATAAAAAAGACCAAGCTTCAAATGAACAACACATTTCGTCAAAATCTGCATCGATATGTACTTCGATTCAAGTATATATATGTGACGGATTGCTGACGCAGTCGTACGGTTCCAGTTTCAAATTTGAATAGACCTCATTTCTTCCCGTGGGTGTATTACGAGGGTGCATGTGTAATTGTGTACCTCCTGGCAACCTCCTTCCTCCCAGCGCAGCGCCTATGTGGACAGCTAACCTACCTAAATAATAGGTAGGTATAGGTATGCTATGTAGATAAAACATTAGGTACCCATTGCGAAAGTGCAAAACGCAAAGACAACAGATGGGCACTTACCTGCGATAATTCTTTTTCAGGCTTCAAGTGCAATCCCCCTCCCATGTAGACAACAGATGGAGGCACTGGATAGTTCCCCTGATACACTGGATGTGTGTTCACACACAGCAAGTGCACATTGTTCTTCAGTTCACTGATCGCTGGAGTCCCAGCCAAACGTCCTAGCTCGACACTGTACGCCAGCAAGTTTCGAAACGAGTAGTGACCGTATAACTCCATAATCTTTCCCCCCCAAGAGAGGTTCTTTATTCCTATATTGAATATTGTAGGGTACAGAACCGGGTGTGATGGAGCACCCATGGTTTCCAGATAGGGGAAATCAAGGGCCATGGAAGTTATTTGTATCACAGGCGCATTATAAAAGTGAGACAACACTAACGACTGAGGTATGTACGCTTCTGTTATGATCAAATCAAAACGCTGTTCTTTGTCTTGTAACAGTTTTTGTACCGGTTCACTTTTCAATTGTTTTTCAACAAGAACTGTGACTGTTTTTGGAATTTTCTTCATATGGGCAATAAAACTGTCTTTGTTACCATTGTCTTTAAATCTTTTTGCACACACCTTAGTTACTGTTAACGTAATATTGAAGACGTTTATTTCTGTTAAATTGTCAGGAGTTTTTCCATCGTCGTAGATGGAGTAAGCTGTGATCACGACGACTTCGTGGCCACGTTTCGCAAGTTCTTCTGTGAAGGAACTAAAGACGGCACTGTGAGATCGCGCTGGAGTCGGCATCATGGCGAGTATTCTTGCAGATTCAGTATACACAAAGGTCAAAGTGACAAATATTAAAAGATGAATTTCCATTTTGTACTGTTACCGATGCGAAGTGGGAGACTATCGATGCGTACTGGTGTTAGGTAATTAGGTAAGGAATTTATCGAATTATTATTCTCTTGTTCAGCTGTGTAAATAATAGTAAAAGGTAAGGGCGTAATGAACAAACAAACTGATAATTTGTGTCAAGGTTACCTACTTTATTGTTTGATTTAAAGGCTCATCGGTGTAGGTAGGGCTTAGAATATGGTATTCAAACCAAACGCCGAAGTTAAGCAACGCCGGGTCCGGTCAGTCTTTAGATGGGTGACCAATGCGAGCCGCCGCCCAGGGCCGGATTAACCCTTAGGCTAATTAGGCTGCAGCCTAGGGCGCGAGGATCGGGGGGGCGCGCTGAAATCGTGTCTTCGTTTGCACTAATCTAGCATCATTGCATCTACCCTACATATTTCTACTAGAGGCGGCAGCGGCAGGTAGACCAAAATGAAGAGTTTGAAAAATAAAATATTGCAACGACTTGAATCCTTGACAACTTGAATCTTTGACGACTTGAATCTTGCTCGCTTCGCTCGCTTCAAGTTTTAGATATTTTTGCAACAACCAAAACTGGACCCGGCCACCCCTGGAAAATACCTATATTGCTACCCCTTTGGAGGGGAGGGGCGCCAATGTCAAGTTTTTGCCCCGGGTCGGGAAAATCGTAGATCCAGGGCTGAAAGGACAACGTTAGTTTCGCTTGCAGATCGATCTGAAAACTTTTATAGGTAGTATGAACCATGGTAAAATTTTCACACTAGTAAACAAAGTCAAAACTTATATAGGTACTACTTTTTAGGCCAACCTTAAGACACCTGGTGGGGGCGCGTCCTCATAATTAGCCTAGGGCGGTCAGAACTCTTAATCAGTCGCTGCCGCCGCCGCGTCTTAGTTAGCTTTCATTTGAAGCGCTTCCGTGCTTCAGAAAGTACGCTAAACAATTGGTTCCGGCGCGTCCTAGATTTCATTTCAAGAGTCTCTGTACTTTCGGAAGCACTGAGATGCTCATACACCTTTCCTGTTTGTCAGGGAATTTTCAAGGCGCCGCAATTGGCATCTGACATGACAGATGGAACGGTTTTTGAAAGTCACACGTTGAAATCCAGCAGTAGAATATCACCAAAACAGTAGGTAGGTATTGAAGTTTGTGTATTCATTTCGTAATGATTTCGAATCTCACGATTTAAAAATAGCACTTCTGAAAATACCGTAAGGTTCTTACCTACTTTAGATTTGGCGATCGATTATTTTTACAGAACGAAGTCTACACTAACGAGTGCAGTGAACAATAAATTAGGTAACCTTGAGACAAAAATAGAAATATTTTACTTTCATTGCTACTTAAGAGGGCTATCGCAGTCCAGTGGCACCCTCATCACATAAATTATAGTTATAGTAATAGGTAATAATAAAAAAACTGTAGATCATATTGGATTGCGTTGGGCGTTAAATTGTCATTCTTTTTATCTTTTAATTCTCTTTTTAATTAATACTAATTATGTAATTGACATTTTAAAAATTGTATTATTTTATATTGTGTCTGTAGTACCTTACCTATTAGAATTGTGCCGTCCAATATTTTTGATTGTAATTAATATACTTAGTTTTTGACATGGTGTTATTTAATAATAAGAATGTAGCTTGTGTTTTTAAATATTTTGATTTATTGTTAAAATTCAAAAATATAATTTTACTTATATATGTTTGTTACACCCTTGGGTAAAAATTGCATTGATTCCATTGTAACATTTCATCATTCCATCTTATGTATACATGCATTTTAAGGCAATAAAGAACTGAACTGAACTGAACATTAAAAAAGATTTCTCAATAAAGAAAGCCTAAATTAAAAAAGTGCTCAACAGATAAACTACAAAAGCTTTCAAGATATTTTCATAGAATACTTTTATAGGTTTTTTAAAGGTCTAAACATAAAAATGCAAAATGAAAAAAAACGGCCGCTTTTGTTTTTATTCGAAATTGTTTCAGACAATTTCGAATAAAAAAGTGGAATGTTTAGAACCTATAAAAGTATTGTATAACAATGGCTTGAAGGCTTTTGTATTTTATCTGTTGAGCACTTTTTTAATTTAGGCTTTCTTTATTGAGAAATCTTTTTTAATGTGATGAGGGCATCACTGGACTGCGATAGCCCTCTTAAGTATCTAAGTATACAATTATTTGATCAGCTGAACAAGTTGATAAGCTCGTACCTTATTCAACTATAACGGTCTCCCACATCGCATCGTTAACACTGCAACATGGAAATTAATCTTTTAATATTTCTTACTTTCACCTTTGTGAATACTGAAGCAGCAAGAATACTCGCCTTTATGCCGACCCCAGCGAGATCTCACAGTGTCGTCTTCAGTTCCATCACAGAAGAACTTGCGAAACGCGGCCACGAAGTCGTCGTGATCACAGCTTACTCCTTAAACGAAAATGGAAAAACTCCTTACAATTTAACAGAAATAAACGTCTTCAACATGTCGTTCCCAATCATTTTAAAGCATTTTAAATTAATGGAAAAAGGTAACAGAGATACTTATATTTTACAAGTGAGAAATATGCTAGAATCATTCGAAGTTCTTGTTGAAAAGCAACTGAGAAGTGAATCGGTTCAAAAACTGTTAAAAGACAATCGGCATTTCGATTTAATAATAACAGAAGCGTACATACAATCGTCGTTAGTGTTGTCTCACTTTTATAATGCACCTGTGATACAAATAAGTTCGACTGCTCTTGATTTCCCCAATATGGAAACCATGGGTGCTCCATCACACCCGCTTCTGTACCCAACAATATTCAACATAGGAACAAACAACCTCTCTTGGGTGGGGAAGATTTTGGAATTATACAGTCACTTCTCATTTCAAAACCTACGTTTGCGGATGTACAAAGGGCCAGGGCATTTGGCCTGGACTCCAGCGATCAGTGAACTGAGGAACAATGTGCACTTGCTGTGTGTGAACACACATCCAGTGTATCAGGGGAACTATCCAGTGCCCCCATCTGTTGTCTACATGGGAGGGGGATTGCACTTGAAGCCCGAACAAGAATTACCGCAGGTTAGTCACCATCGTTATCTCTGCCTTTCGAAATGGGTAACTACTTACATTCATAAGTATAATATGACGGCACCTGGCGCCATCTCACAAGTTGCAACAGAACGAGATCGCACACTCATGATGGTGCTTTGATGTAGCGCCTCTGGTATCGGTCTAGCGGAGCGTCGTGTGTCGGTAAAGTTGGTTGACAACCATGTCGAAAAGAAGTTAGGAGAGACCACCGCCCCCTTGTAACAGTAGGTACTCTATGACCACCGCATTTCCATTCTCTTTGCACCGCATAACTCGACGAATCTCTACGTTCTGTGTCACGTCTTTTTGTCTTTGCTTCGGACTAAGGCCCTCCTGCGCCCTCAAATATATCTACCTATTATGTTGGTAGGTGACTAGGTGTACCTACAGCTCTTATATTGTTTGCCTTATAGTTTCAGTTCAGAATAAAATTCCCTATTAATTTATTGGTGTGGTCCACGAAGCTGGAAATAGGTAGTATGTGTGGGCAGTCGTGGGTGTCGTGAGGCGAATAAGGGATTTCTTAGGGCAGTGAGTTTGTGCGCGAAATCACAAGTTTTTTTGGGTTAGGTCCGCATCTGTTATAATTATTATAACTTCTGTCAATCAACACTACAAACAGTACAACACAAATTAGACAAAGGTACTTTATCCCTTCGTCGCGTCGCGTCGACACCCACCTAAGGGAAGAAATGAGGTCTATTCTATGTTTGAACTGGAACCATTGTGTGCTTCTTCATCATCTACTTAATAAAGTAGAAACTAACTTCATATTTATGTAAAATTGGTTTATTTCAGGACCTCAAATCGTATTTGGACTCTTCACTAAACGGTGTTATTTTCATGAGTTTCGGCACAAGCTTGTACCCTTCTTTGTTGCCGCCGGATAAGGTACAAATGCTTGTGAGAGTGCTGTCTCAGCTGCCCTACGATGTTTTGTTGAAGTGGGACAAGGATGAGCTGCCAGGCCGATCAGAGAACATTCGAATTGGAAAATTCTTTCCACAGGCAGATCTGCTCAGTGAGTCAATGTACTTCATAACAATATAAGAGCCAAGTTTCACATCATGTGAAAATGTACATAAATCCAGTGAGAGATCTGTCCTCACAATAAAACTTAATGCGCGTTTAAACTATGACAACAGTGTTAACTAGGTACCTACTCGATCTTCTTCTTCTTATCGTGTTTGGAGAGCCCTGGTGTCAGAGTTTTTTCAGCCCGCCTTACAGCCCGACGTGGTTTTTGTGTAACGACTACCTACTACCACCAGAGATAGTAGCCGGGACCAACGGCTTAACGTGCCATCCGAAGCACGGAATATAAATATAAGCGACATACCACAAGGTGACGTCCCCTTGTGATATGTGACTTTTGCGTCTTTTCCCAGTTGTTAGGACATTGCAGGCTGAATCACCTGATTGCCTGAAAAGAAAAATGATTCCGTTCCCACGACCTCCATGTCGAGAGCCCATGCTCTTAACATTAATTAGACCCCGGAGGCAGATACTCGATCAGTAGTCTTCACTTCAGATACAAATAGTTTCTGATACTCTTTTTACCTACTGATTACACATTACCACATTACCTTTACAGGACATCCAAAAGTGATGTTATTTATAACGCAAGGAGGGCTGCAGTCGACCGACGAGGCGATAGCTGCAGGAGTGCCTCTGATCGGTATACCGATGTTGGGCGACCAATGGTGGAACGTCGAAAAATATCATCAGCACCATATAGGCGTAGCCCTGGACTTCATGACGATGGATGAACAACGATTTAAAGATGCTATTTATACTGTTCTCGGAGACGACAGGTAAGGCTTAGGTTATTATTTCATGTACGTAAATAATTGTTTTGCTTTATTATCATAATCATAAGACACCACTCACTGAACTGCTTATGATCACGCATCTTTATTAAATATATTTAACTAGATAATAAGCATCTCCGCGTTTTGGATGGGTTTTATAACATTTCATTTCGAGATCTCTGGTGCTCACACCGACAGTTGGATAACGACGATTATTAGATTGACTGCATCTGATGCCACCTGAAAAACCAATATTCGGAATTATCCCGATGAATTGCTTAACTCAAAATGGGTCGGGGAGAGAAACATTGCTCGCAGAATAGACGGCCGACGGGGCTGAAGAGTTCTCAAATGGCGACCGTGGACCGGAAAGCGCTGCGCTTATACCGACGGGCGGCCTGAGTCCGTTGGATGGGTGAAAGCAGCGCAAGACCGGTCGTTGTGGTGATCCTTGGGAGAGGCAGTAGTCTAGCAGTGGACTGCTATGATGATGATCGTAGCAGTTTCCCGAATCCCGTTTCATTAGATGATGGATTTATATCTATCTACTTAGGTACAGTCAAAAGCACGTCAAGCTTGACACTTTGGGACTTTGTACCGTTCTTATTTAGTAGGTACGCAATAAGCGTTACAATCGAACTGCAAGTGTAAAGCTTGATGTGCTCTTGACTGTACTAGAAATTCCAACTGGAGTGAATTGTTAGTTTTTAGGAGGATTGTAAACATTTCAAGTGCATGAAATGTTTACTACTGGCAGTAGCACAGTATAAGAAAGAGTATCTATTACTACTTACAGTAGGTACGGATACTCCCTGCCTCCCACCAACATTTTACCTCACCCCTATATTCCCCTTTGATTACCTCGACAGTTACCAATGTTAATCACATGCGCGTTTGCACTCATTCAGTATCGCACATGCTTACCACCTCTTTAAAATTTTTCCGTTTGTTTGAAATAACAACCAAGTGTCCAAGGTGTGCCAGTAGTGAAGATGACAGAAGCTGATGATGAATGTCCCGACTAACAGACTACTACTAATACTGCCTCCGTGGTCTAATGGTTAAGAGCATTATCTCTCGATACGGAGGTCGTGGGTTCGATTCCCACGGGGGACACCTAGTGATATGTCACTTTGTGCGTTTTTCCCCAGTTGGTTAGGACATTGCAGACTGAATCACCTGATTGTCTGAAAAGAAAAGTGATTCCGTGCTTCAGATGGCACGTTAAGCCGTTGGTCCCGGCTACTATCTCTAGTGGAGTGTTTCCCGTTGGTCAGATTGGTGGTCAGACTGGTCTGGCCAATGGTAGTAGTCGTTACATAAAGACCACGTCAGAGGCCGAAAGGCGGTCTGAAAAAACTCTGACACCAGGGCTCTGCCCACACGATAAGAAGAAGAAGAACAGACTACTTTTTGAACTGTTCTTGTACACGTCTTATATGGGGTACCTAACTACCTACTTTACCCTTGCTCTGTTACAGTTACCGACGCAACATAATGGCAATGAACGACTTGTTCAGCTCGCAGCGCCAGCGCCCCCTCGAGCGCGCCATCTGGTGGACGGAGCACGTACTACGACACGGCGGCGCTCACCTGCGCCCGCGCTCCTCTAACATTCCCTACTGGGATTACTTCATGTTGGATATTGTATCCATGCTCTTACTGGCAACTACTGTTTGCTTAGTTTTTCTATATTTAGTAACTCTATACTTGGTAAGACTATTGTGTAGGTCTAGCAATAATAGGATTTAACCTACCTACTCTTTGCAAAGAAAAATAAGTTTGTAAAAATGTTCTTTCAATAATTAGTGCTGTTGATATTATTAACGGAACATTAAAATATTACCTAGGTACCTACTCACAGTAAAGTCTTTTACCGTTAGTGACGCCCTAGGTAATCACAATAGGATTTAAGATTTCTCAATCAAGAAGACCTACATTAAAAAGCAGCAGCAATAAGTTATATACACTTTAGTACTACAACGCCGTAGAACAAAAGTGTATAAGTACAACTTATTGCTGCTGACCGTACTCCACCTTACTGACTACAAGAGCTGCTACAAGATAAACTTTTATAGGTTGAAACATTGGAAGAAAGGACACTAACACGTTTACAGTGAAACTTATTCTTTAGTGGAATGTCTAGATTCTAGACTCTAGAACCTATAAAAAATAAAAAGTTGGTAAGTCTAAAATAAAAAAATAGCTCCGACTTGTTTTGTAGTAAGTTAGAGTAGGCAGCACTTTTTATTTTGTGTTTTCATTAATGAGAAATTTTGAATATTGTGATGGGCGCCACTGAAAAGTAAAAGGACCAATGAGTTTTTCGGAATTTATGTACCATTTGTAACACAACTGGCTTTTCGGTGAAGGAAAACATCGTGAGGAAACCTGCATGCTTCAATTTCGAGGCATGTATCGTACCTACTGTCCATTACAAGTGGCGACGGGCTCACTCCCCGTCACACTGGACAGAGTTTCGGTACTTCAGTGAAACGTGGATGTTCTGAAGTTTCAGAATATCTCTGACTACCCCCTCGGGGAATATAGTAGTGAGCATATGCATGCATGCACTGCATAACTTTTGGTCACGAGTTTCAAGACTAATTCCCCGAGGGGTAAATTCATAATATCCACATATCTCGTAGAAAATTAATTTAATAACATGATCATTGATCATGTGATCAATGATCATGTTATTAAACGACATGCTAGACATGAGCCCTCTTAAATTTTATTCTACTATACTTATTGTTTAAAATAAAGATTTATAATAATAAAACAAAATTCATAATTAACAAACTATATTTATTTATAAATACCAATCAGTAGGCAATTATGTACAATAATAGATAAGTGAACATCTATAGAAATCCTATCACCTAACCTACTTCTTTACATTTCTATGTTCTGAGCGTATAATTAATACCTAACAAAACTAATTTATTAACATAGCAACACTAAAAGTTTTTTTTAATTTGACAGTGTTACCAATGTAATTAGTCTTTCTAACTACGGTACTACGGTGGAATAAATAAGGGAATACAAATGTTCTTAAAGCACTAACGTTATGCGATAGCAAAACGTGTCTGTCTGTCACCACCACTTTTTAGAGCATTTACAGCAGCAGGTCATTTGATAATTTAAGAATGCTAGTTGCCAACCCAAACATAAACAGAGGCAAAATGGTTTGATACAAATAATATGAAATTATGAAAATTCTGACATTTTATCGATGTTAGTGCATAAAATTGTTAATATAATTTGTCTTTAAATATATTCGATTCACGGGGTTAGTCAAGGTCCCTATTCACCCCTAAACTACATAGATAGAATACTAGGTATTAAGAAATTAACGAAAATCCTCAAAAACTACTAAAATATAGAAAGAATCGATAGCTGAACAATTGACGTACCATTTGGTCCAAATCGCAATTGGTCCACTCGTATTTGGTCAAACGCATTTGGCCAAATACGAAGTTTCAGTTTAAAAAAAAGGTCTTTGAACAAAAAAATTATTAGCTAACCATTAAGGTATTATACTACGTAAGAGAGACAGTGACAACTGAGAGAGCGAGATGTACATAGTGGCATCACTGTATAATAGAAAGAGATACGTGACGCGAGGCAATAGAACCGTTTTTGGGGATTTGGAGTCCTGGTAAAAATTCGGTTTCTGTGAATGATCGTGAACCTAAAGTGAAATCGTAGATAATTTTGTGAAATATACTAACACTGTTTCATTAAATTATTCACGATTTCACGTTAGATTGAGAATTATACACAGAAATCGAATTTTTACCCTGCCGAGGACTCCAAAAAATGTCCAAAAACGGTTACATTTGACAACTCATGTCACTTACTCTATTCTGTAAGGTATAATATCTTTATGTAGCTAACCTACTCCACCTTATTTAAATTAAAAATTATCCTGGACTTAAATAAACACTAAAATTGATCTTAAGCGCATAATTTGAAAAAAAAAAATTACCAAAAATATTATTTGACCCATCCTCGTCCAGTTATCGTTTCCGAAGTTTTTAGGATTTAGATCAATTTTTAAATACCTTCTAAATAAATTTAATTTCATTTTTGTACACTATACTAGATCGTAATAATAATTACAAGATCATCCTGCCCTATTGGGGTCAACGCGCAATATGTTTATCTTCCTAAACATAATTGCTAGAGGAATTTTATCCTAATTACAATGTAATAATATTAAATGCACAAATATTGTTCTAAAAGATGATAGGATGTAGACTGCTTTTGAAAATTGAGACCATTATCAAATACTCAATTATTACGTAGGTATGTACCTACTACTCAGCTCATAAAAGCACTTACTTAGCAGTGTACAGTCACCAGCAGATATATCGTAGCAAACAAGGTGGTCAAATATTTCTAAGTAGTTCTAATTTTCAATAATTTCTTTACTCATAGTCAATCAAAAATATAGGAACGCCGAGAACATCAAATATATCGACGCAGTCATGGTGGCCATAAACATCTGAACAGTTTCGGATAAAAACCTTACTCCGTTGTTTTACATGTTAATTTTAAATAACACGAGCTTTTACCCGCGACTTCGTCCGCATAAATTATATACCAGATTTTAAGTCAGATGATAAGCTATCAAACAAAAAAAGTTTCATCAAAATCGGTTCAGTAGTTTTTGCGTGATACTCGATCAAACAAACACCCAAACAAACAAACAAACATACAAACAAATAAACAAACAAACAAACAAACAGACAGACAAAAAATCCAAAAATTGCTGATTTGGAATCAGGGACACCTAAAAACCATATCGTAACTTTTTTTTTGTAAATATCTTCAATGTACCTACAGACACACTTCTGTTACAGTTTTATAATAGTTTAGATTGTAAAGAAATTATTGAAAATTCGCTGTTCACATATTTATGTCAAAATACACGTTTAGATATAATTGGTAACATTTACTGTAAATAATGTAATGAAAATTAGCACTGATCAGAAATATTTGGACACCTTGTATGCTACGATATTATCTGATGGCGACTGTACATAAGTATAATGATATCTTTCTACAGGACAGAGGCACAGTATAAGACAGTAACCCATCTTCATACAATGGTACCAATCGCGGCGTACGCATCGTAGCACGCACACACTGACAATATCTCCGCGTAGCCCCGTCTGGCGCTGCCTTGGCTGCCTTAGATATTGTCGTACGTACTGGCGAGTCTGGCGAGCACACATACAAGACGCGTTTGGTACCATTGTATGAAAAACCGCCTTCAAAAAACTAAAAAGTTAAAAAATAATATTGCAGCCGATGACTTTCCCGTTCGCATCATAAGAACATTAATTTGTTTTATTGAAGTCGCTGTCAAGCCGGTACGATTCGCGACAGGGCTTGCATTTTTTGGCTTGGCTTGACACCGACTTCTATAAAACAAATTAATGTTCTTATGATGCGAACGGGAAAGTCATCGGCTGCAATATTATTTTTTAACTTTTTAGTTTTTTGAAGGCGGTTTTAATTTTTTTGTTAAAATTTTGTTTATTTCACAATTTTCAGTGGCAAATTCATTAGTTCGATTTAATAGTAGTGCTTTGAATTAACAAACGCACTAGTCGGCACTACGATTTTCGAAGGTTCCCCTCGATATCTCTGGGATCCATCATCAGATCCTGGTTTCCTTATCATGGGACCTCACTTGGGATATCTCCTTTCCGACAAAAAAAGAATCATCGAAATCGGTTCATAAACGACGAAGTTATCCGCGAACACACATAAAAAAAATATATACAACGTGTTAATGAATTAACGCAAAACTAGAAAGTAGTTTGTTTAGAATCGAGAGCAGAATCGAATTATCATAGTTTCAACATAGGTAATTTTTTTCAAAATATTAAATAATTTTTTTGTAAAATTAAAAATTTTCTGAACCCGATATCAACCCACCCCACGGGCACACCCACCCTACTTACTACTAAAACAAGATTATTAAAATGTATCCAGAAGTACATTAGCGCCTTCATTCATTGCTGAAATGATGACAAATCATTTTTGCCTCAAAACTTAAAATGCGAATAACTTTAAATTTTAACTATAAAAATAATGAAATTATTGTTTCAATCTAATTATTTTGTTATAAATCAGTTGGGGTGTATGAGGTTTTGCGTTAATTCATTAACACGTTGTATATATACGGTCGAATTGAGAAACCTCCTCCTTTTTTGAAGTCGGTTAAAAATGGATTACTGTCTTATACTGTGACAGAGGTGAGGTAACAGAAAATGGTCATAATATCAGAGGACATTATACTAGCTAGCGTGCTCCATACAAATAATTCTACAAGTAATTTGATCATTTAGAAACTTAATTCAATTGAATTTTTAAAACACGATCTAGATACTAATAATAGATTTGTTTGGAAATATTTGACCCACTTTAACTTTGAAATTATTAATTTTAACGAAAATCTGACAAACCACAGATACAGAGATTTGTTTCGATCGTCTTTAAAATTTTTATTACATTTAATTGCTTCATAACCAAAATATAATTAAACTTCATTTGTATTGAGCGCGCTAAAGGACACATCCTCTTAAGTGAATCGACCGACTGAACTACAAAAATTTCTATTCATACAAAACTTATCAAAATATTGTATGGGAAGACTTTTTTGGCAAAACTTTTAGTTTAAATTTTCAAAAGCAGTTTCATTTTACGAAAAGTATACAGAAATAGCTGCATAGCTTTGAACTTCATTCATTATCAAGAAATAATTAAAGCACATAGACATTCAAACTATTTCAAACCTGAACTAACAGAAAATAGATCTCATTATTTCATAATTATTCACAATAACATTTGTATATGATAAATTGAACTCTATTTCATGAAAATTAAGGTACATTTGAAGACGTTATTTATTGCTTATGATTTCTGATCTGAAGGCAGAACTGTTAAAACATTCCCAGAACTCAAAGCTTTGTTAGTGACATCGATATAAAAAGTCAGCAGATGGAACTAAACATCTATTATTTCACAAATATGATGAGAGTTTGTAAAATATTGTTTCTTGCAACAAAAATATGATTAAATTTATCACAGAATATTATAAGAGGAGTTAGAAATGCAAAGTAGCGCTTTTGCTTCTGAGACGGCTGTCGGCACTTGTCTTCCCGCTCACGCTGCTACAACTACTCATGCCCTCTCGCTCGCACAACGCCGCGCGCCTTATAGTGTATGCAAATCATTGCATACCCTGTGGCGACGCGTTCCACGCCTACTTTGCACATCTAACCCCTCTTATAATGTTCTGTGAACTTTTACTAAAATATTTAAAACATTTAAGGTTAGACAAATTTCATTAATTTAGGATGATTGTACTCATGATACCTACTGAACAACTTTCCCCTAGTAATTACAGGGGTGTAAGGAAAAGTATAATTAACCTTTAAACCAAATACTCTACCAATAAAACTGAACAACTTTTACTATGGGAGTAAACATGTCGGAAAAAAAATATGCTGTCTCATGCATTTGAGAAGAGCGGCGCTGCAGTTTAGTATGGAGCAGCAATTTTTTTTGCGCCTAAGGGTCAGCGCACACCCAGCGTAGAACTGCTCGCGCATGCTCGAGCATGTTCTTTGCAGTCGCGCACACCTAGCGGCAAAATCCGCCGGCGGCAGCGGCGGAGCATGCTCGCGCGTGTTCGAACAGTCTCGCGGATGCTCCCGTGTTGCTACAGTTGACGTAGTGAATTTTGCGTTGTGTTTACAATATTTTATAGTAAAGACGTGCGATAACAACTATTTTAAAGTATGGTAGACTGGGATTTGGTAATTATTGGGTTACTAGCAAAGGAAGAGGAGCAAGAAGATCACATCAATAAGATGAAAAGAGGCAAGAAAGATGTACTTATATTTGGGAAATACTACGCCCTGTGCTGTGTTACGGTTTAAAGTTCTAGGGACAGTTATTTTATGGCTAGGAACTATAAAATGGAATATGAACAATTTGAAAACCTACTAAATCTGCTTCGACCTTTCAGATTTTCTTTGTATTTTCAAAAAGAGTTCGATTATTATATAATATTATCTGCAGTAAATTGCCCTTTTAGGGCTGAAGTAGTTAAAAAATATGCTAGATTTAGTCCGAAACCGGCCGAGGCGGCAACACTTACGACGGATCGCAAGCATCGACACGGGCGTATGCTCGAACATGCTCGAGCATGCGCGAGCATCCGCGCGCATGCTCGCGACTGCTCCCGTCGCCGCGAGGAGCATACGCGAGCATACTCGAACAGACGCTGAAGGGATTTAATCACTTGCAAGCTTAGACTAATTATATCGGGACGCGTAACCACGTGTCATTCTACTAACAAACTTTCTGCCACTTTTTGCGGGGGGCGAGGTAACATGTTATCCGCAACTTTGGATTTTATTCCCTATGACTTTAGATTCTAATTTTGAATGTTCAAAATCATGAAAAGTAGTCTCGTGTAAACCCCAAACGTTCTAAGTTCAAAATTATTGTTTCGCTATTATAGGCTGTCTCGTTTAGTGATAAGGTATAAAATTGGGTGTAAATGCGCAAGATTAATTGATCTAATACCGTGGCAGAGGGGAAATGCTACCGCAAGGCCGGTCCGGATATAATTAGTCTAAGCTTGCAAGCTATTTTCAACTTTATTTCAATGGAAATAGAGTTCATTATCAATTGAATCAATGAAACCTGCTCGCGCATGCTCGAACAGTTTTACGCTGGGTGTGCGCTGACCCTAAGGTTTGCTCCGATAGTAAAAGATGTTCAGTTTGATTGATGGGCAGAGTATGTGGTTTAACTTCGGTTCCTTGGGTAAACATTTATTCAGTATCATGAGCACAATCACCCCTTTTAAAGTATTACAACTGTCTACAATTATAAGTACCGTGTATAATGGTTTTAGTTGGTTTTAAAATATGGACAGAAACATGTTTTTGTAATAAAATTAATAAGGATTAAACATTTTGTATTTTAGATGTCTTTAATACTATCACAATTACAATTTGGTGAGAGCCAACATGATATCCCTGTAGCTTCAATCGCATCTACTGTTTTTCGACATCAATGTTTAGTAACAAAACATAATATTTTTAAACAGATATATTTTGTAACTAATATACAAAAATAATCTCATGAATATATCTTGAAGTAGTCCAAACAGGCTACGTTAATCTAAGGTGGATAGATAGAACAGTGGTTTTGTAAATAAGTTTTGGCGCGAAGTTCCATGGCTGGCATCCATTTCTGCAATGTAAATAGTCGGTATCATCAGTAACCAATTCTCTAGATCACATCCACCGTTTCTTTTCACAAAACACTAAAAAAATCACAGTTTTTTTTTAAACCACAGCAGCTTATGTCCAGTCCAAATTGTTTCTGTTGATTTATCATCAATGCTTCGGGTTTCCTCGTGCTAAAATAACTAAAAAGCCCTAGTTTTGACGGAAAAGAGTAGGAAGTCTTGCAAAAATTTTTCTACGTATTTTTAAGAGACAAATTGTTGGGAGAAAGCTGTAAAGGATAACACATTTTCTAACAGATAATATTTTTGTAGAGAAAATAGACTTGACCTAAAACAACATTATCAATATTCAAAACACATCATAAATACTCAGAATACAGAAAAATCCAGAAGAAGCACAATAATCTTCATTGTCATTCTTCATCTACCACATTTGTTTTAGTCTTCGTGCTAAACAGTGGTAGAGTCAAAAAATGACGTCAAAAAGCTATCTATATGATATTATTTTGAATAAAAAATTTTGAATTTTGAAAACGATTCAATAGGTGCAATAATGAGAGAATAATTGAGGTACGGCATTCAGACAGACAGAATGGACGAAAGTATAAGGGTTCATTGTTTGACACGGAACCCTAAAAAAGAAAATAAGACAATTCATTTGATACTAAAATTTTAGGTATAGTTTTTGTGACTTCAATTTGAGGCGCATTTGTTTCTGGTTTGTTCTCCATTCTGAGCATGAATAAGTTGCATGAATAAGTTGAGTCTATTTTCCATCCGCTAATAATATCGTATATCCATCGGAGTCCCACCATTTTGAAATACATTTACCTGTTTGAAACCTGTGGAAAGAATGTTAGATGCAGAATAGCTTTAATATACTCACCACGGCATGGCCGGTTGCCTTTCTGCTCTCTACGAGGGTTGGCGGCCTCATCTAGTGTTGTGAAATCAGAATCAAACTATTAGACATGAAATATAACACCAACCCTGCGACCACAACCTTTGTAGTACCCTAACCGATTTCCCCCTTGTGAAAATGGAGTTTTAAGATATTGTAATAGTTATGATAATTATATTAAATCAGAATTTATGATCTGAATTTTCAGATCTCCTCATTAACCTAGTGCATCTCCTATAGGAAATATAAAAATGTCTGTCAAAATGAATTATTAATGGCATGTTTCCTTATAAGTTCATGATAGCTTATCTGACAGATCTTTTGACATACATTTCATACGAAATATGTGAAACAATCTGTCAGATATGATATTAAGAACTTATCTAGACGTGATGAAAAAGAGCAATGAAATATTAAGAGGGAAAAAGTCATTTTTGGCGATTCATTTAGTCAGGAACAAATTATTTTAAATTAATTTCCATTATGATATTTAGGTATGATTAACTGATTATTATTATTTCTAATTTTTTATTTATTCAGATAATATTTGGGGCTATAGTCACTTTAGTCTAAGCCAACGTGAAGCCAGCCTTAAAGGGTTAAACAACGCTTTCTTGGTCTATGCAAGGGACAGCCCGACATAATATAAAGTTTATTCATTACACTTAATAGTGGTCCAGTCAACCAGCAGTTGACCTACCCGTTGTGACAGTAAGAAAATTTGGATTTTAGATCTGCATTCCGGACACATTCCAGCATAACATGAATGATATCTTCAACCTTATTACATGCTGTGCATATTGATTGGGAAGGGTTACATGATAACATTTATTTTATTGACTGGAATAAGGCTAGAATGCGGCCTAAATGCTGAAACAAGTGTTTTCCTAGTGAGGCTAAGCGACCAATGTGGTTTCCAATCAAAGGTCCTGTACTATTCATTGTTCACTTTTCTTTATACCTTCAATTTAATATTTATTTGCATGTACAAAACAAACCTACCATACCTTACTGATCTGGCATGGGCATAGCAGCGCCCCCGCCAAGACGATCTCATAACTTTTTAAGAGTAAAAGGTTTGTGAGTCTTGGCTGCATTTTTACATGAATAATTGTTTTTGATGGGATATATTATTCTTCATACACCTACTGCTAGAAGTTAACTGAACAAAAAATCAGTCTTTCAAAATGAACAATTTTCAATCATAAATGACAGAAACTGACCTTGTTAATTTCCACCTGCAAAAAAAGACATTAGTAAAATAATATAAATAAAAATACCCACCTATTTGTTTCCATCCTCCTGGCCCACCACTTCCTTATATCGTGCAATCATGAGTTTCTTCACGGTGTCTCTGTACGTTTCCCCGGGAGTCGGTGTGTATATGCCACGTTTTTGACCAAGACCGACTAATGCAGGACGTTGCTCTGCCTCTATGGGTGCTATTCTACCCTGCTCAGTCTTACCTAGCCCCCTACCCTCGGACCAGCCCATTTTCTGCAACATTTTCCCTCCGATGGTATCTACTACGTTTGGTGGAGGTGCTGAAGGCATCGGTGGGGGCATAGCATCCTGTGGCTCGTACCTTTTTCTTATTATAGGCTCATCTTCTCCAAATTTCATTCGTCTTTCCGCAGCTCGATCTCTGTAGCCGTTTGTCTGTGGTAGTAATTCTTCTTTCTTTCTGAATTCAGCGAGGTTTTGTTTATGTAAATCTGACATTGTTTTATGTTTGATCAAGACATCAGCTGATGGGAAGCGTCTTTTGCAAAGTAGGCAGGTTAGTTTTGTCCAGTCTATGATCCCGTCATCATTGTCCATCACTACTGGTTCCTGATTTTTCACAAGGAACTCGTCTCCAACGGGCGGTGGAGACAATTCTCTGACGAGACCGACGGGCTGGGCCAGTGAGGGTCCCGCTCCGAGTACACTGAAACCGATATCCGCTGAACCTTTACTGGATCCCGTATCTAAGGGTTGTTCCATTACGTAATTATTCCGAGCGTTCTCTTTCTTCTGGTTCAATGTTCGAGCCCATCTTTCCATGTCTTTGGCTATCTTTTTAGCGACTTTCACTTTATCTTCTTTGTCTCTCTTTTTCTTTTCCTCTGGTTCCTTTATGATAGTGTTTTCAACTGTAACCTGGGGTGGATTTGGAAGTTTGGGTTGTTCAGTATTTTGTTGCGCCTGCGTAGCTGCTATGTACGTAGAGCTCGACGAGTCCCAGTACATGTACTGATTGATCTGACTGTTGTAGAAGTACTGCGTGTTACCATCATAGTACAGACCTGTGCCGGGGTCGTAATAATAGCCTGAAGTCTCATCGTACATAAATGTACGAACATCTGGTGCTAAGTATGTGGTTTTAGCATCTCCAGTTGGTATATTTACCGGTGTAGTGTTCTTGGAAGCTGAGGTTACGAAGATGGGAGCGGAAACTGGAGTCCAAGCTAAGTTCCGAGCCTGCGCAGCCGTGATAGCTGACTGAGCGACGGCTGCAGCAGCATTTACTCTATCGGCTTCCGATAATGATGATTGTGACTGTTGATTATAATTAGCCATCTGTGCATAGTAATTTGAGTAATCGGCACTTGAATTTAAATTCTTTGGCATTTTCTGAGGTTCGTTGTAAAAGGAGATAAGGACTTCTCGTCCGTCTATCTTCAAAGGTGGGTTTAAGCTGAGTAGCTCTGTGTGAGCGGCCGTCGAATCGGCTATAGAATTAAAATTAATGTACGCTAAACATTTTGATGCTCCCGTTAATGTCTCACGACCTATAGTGATGCCCGCGATCGAATCTAAGACAGATTTCGAGCATCTCTCCTTAATCTCATCCAATATTTTCTCTTCCGTCGTCAGAGCGTCCAATCTTCTAAACAACAAACGTTTAGTGATCCCCGCACTGCCGTCCAGCATGCTCCTATCTGAATCCGAACCGTATATAACTCCCTCGGACCTCTTTCCCTGACAGTTACGTCTGTAACAGATCTGACGTCTTTTAAAATTGTACGAGCCACATTTGCAGAACCAATCTCCCGGGGAGGCGTTGATCGAGGACTGATTATCATCGTGCTTATCTCGATCGTACTTATCATATTCAACGTCCTGGCGTTCCCTGCTGCCGGAGCGACTGCTTGACCTCGAGTCGCTTTTCTTGTCGTCTCGACTGATGGTGGGGGGTGAGGGGGCTGAAGGGATGTCCTTGTCGTCGTATCTACGCGGAGATCTGCGGCGTTCGCGGTCGCGATCGCGGCGGTCGTAATGCTCGCGACGGTTGGTGCGGTCGTCGTGCTCGTGGCGGTCCCTGCGGTCTCTCTCGCGGTCTGTGTCGCGGTCGTAGCGCCGGTCGCGCTCGTGTCGGTCGCGCGGGCGGCGGTCGGGGCTGCGTCGCGGCTCCCACACTGGCGATCTTCCTCTCTCCTCCCACCTGGAGCCCGCCCGCTCGGGCCTCTCCTCGCGTCCGCGCCACATCGCCTGCGAACATCACTGTACTGTAACGAGTTTACTTACGAATTCCTTGTCGCCTTCCGTCGCACACGGAGCCCTACCGTCGATCAATGACCCTTCGATGTTTTGTTTACCTGCTGTAGTCACCGCTATGGATTGTATTGAATATTGAAATACACTCTCTAGGACACAGTTAACACTTTTAGCGATTGATTTTCACATAAAATTATGATAATTACGAAATTACGAATCATTGACAATCTACAAGAACAAACTCAAACGCCATTTTTCTTTCTTTTCTTTATTTTATTTTTTTAAAGTGATGCGTTGCGTTTCGTAACGTGTGAAAATCACTCGGAGTGCGAATGAGAAGGAAATAAAGCACACGACGAAGATTTGTATGCTAGAACGAGGTAGAAACGAACTTTCACTAGTGATGAAACACGTTATGAAACGGACCCTAGAAAAGGTGTGATTTTTTAATAAAACTTTGGTATCGGTTAAAAAGATCAACAAGGAAAGCGCTATACTGACTCGCCGTAAGTCATCTCTTTCTAGCTGCGTAGATGACGCTACTTTTAAAAAAAAGTACCTAGGACCTAGGTAATCTAGTGCTGTGACTGTGACCATTATCTTAAATCGATTTGTGAATTACCGAATGATGCATAGAATCGATAGTTTATATTTAATTTGACAACCCGTAGCCCGTATGGATATGGAGTAATCCATACCGGACTGCCAAACCAGGGTCTTGGGTTTGAATCCCGGTTCGGTGCGGTCATGGATGTTATATGTTCGTGCCGTTGTTGTATGGTTTCCATAACAAAAAGCCTACTTGGGATCATTACAATGTATGTGCCTTTGAGCGTTATTTAAAAAATATATATACCTATTAATATATCATGAATAAACAAAGTAGCTTCCCGCTGTCTGTCTCTCTGTCCCTATGTATGCTTAGATCAAAGAGTAATATAAGTATATTGCTTAGATCTTTAAAACTACATATAGGATTTCGATGCGTTTTTTTTTTAAATAGATAGAGTGATTCAAGAGGAAGGTTTATATCAGCATTGCACCCGTGCAAAGCAGGGGCTGGTCGCTAGTTTGATTAAAAAATAACTTATGTATCTATTCTGTTCGGGAAAAGATTAAGACACAATTCAAAATAAAGATAATTTATTTTTATAACAGCTGTTTTGTTAACTTTAGTGGTATTCTAATTGCTAACAGTTTATCATATCTAATTAAACCATAATTAAAATCGTACAAATAAAGACAAGAAACATTTTCATTTTATCCAAATTGACGAAGCTATTCAAATTCCTTCAAGCATAGCACACACATTATATTCTGTGAACTAAGTGGGTAATAGGTACTACTTAATAAATTGTATAATAATAAAATAGCAAATTCAATTTAATCAGTCAAATTATTTGACTAAAACCACAGACCTGAAAAAAAGACGGACGTAATGTCACATTAAAAAGAGGTGAAACATGCAAGGTGCTACAATTTCGTTTGTTCTACAAAGCACCTACACTCACACAGACGCACCAGTTCTAGGCGCAGGTGCGACAACCCGCCGCCATATTGTCCCGCGCAACAGGGCGACAGCACGCACACTCATATAAATGGGTGCTTCACTTTTGATTAGACGAGATTCCGTCCGTCTTTTTCTCAGGTCCGTGACTAAAACAAAATAATGTTTAATTCAATAGTCAAGCTCATAGGCCATGTCCTTACGCTAGTAATATATATGTCTTTGCTGGTTGGTTTATTATAAATATCTTGGATAATGTCACACAAATTATCTAGTCACATTTAAAGTACCAGAATCTAGCCTGGACTTGTATTATGATGACTAGACAACGATATACAATACATATATAGATACAAACCATAAAGGTATTATACTACGTAAGAGAGACAGTGACAGCTGAGATAGCGAGATGTACATAGCGGCATCACTGTATAATAGAAAGAGATACGTGACGCGAGGCAATAGAACCGTTTTTGGGGATTTGGAGTCCTGGTAAAAATTCGGTTTCTGTGAATAATCGTGAACCTAAAGTGAAATCGTAGATAATTTTGTGAAATATACTAACACTGTTTCATTAAATTATTCACGATTTCACGTTAGATTGAGAATTGTACACAGAAATCGAATTTTTACCCTGCCGAGGACTCCAAAAAATGTCCAATAACCAAAACAAAAACGGTTACATTTGACAACTCATGTCACTTACTCTATTCCGTAAGGTATAATATCTTTATGGTTTAAATTGATTTAAAAAATTCAAGAAGCTTCGATGGTATTGGAAAAATTTTATGTAGGACCTACTAACATTCTAGAAATCGATAGGTAGGTATTGTAATTACCTAGGTAGGCAGGTACTTAAAAAAAAATCTCGGACTATCAATAATAATTAAACATTGAATGAAAAGTCAAATCAGTCGAATATTAAAAAAATACTTAATCATTAATAAATGTACAATAGTTATAGTAATACTAGTCGTAATAATTATAATTATAAAACCTAAACCATTGAACTATTTACGTAACTATGTACTAGAAATAGCGCTGAGCTCTCTCATTCTTTGTGGCTATATCACCACGCTTTTTAGTAAATCGCTATCGCTATCTCTTTCACCCGCCTACGCTCGTCGCACCCTCATGTGACGCATGAAGTTTATTTGTCGTGTTAGTTTTAGTATATGTAACGTATTAAAAGTTCAATGACCTGAATAAAAAAACATGCAAGTGGGTGTCTCTGGAAGGTGCTAGAGGTTTAATTAAACATTTTAAATGTAAAAAGTCGTACAGTAAGCTCTATCAAAACATAGCAAAGATTAAACAGTGTAGTAATACTCAAAATAGGTACAAATTGAACTGGCATTTTTAAGAAATAGTCTCTATTATCTAAATATAATTAAAAAACATGTCTGGTTGGTTTATTATAAATATCTTGGACAATGTCACACAAATTATCTAGTCACATTTAAAGTACCAGAATCTAGCCTGGACTTGTATTATGATGACTAGACAACGATATACAATACATATATAGATACAAACATCCATGACTCGGGTACAAATATTTATATTCATCATACAAATATTTGTCCCTTACGGGATTAGAACCCGCCACCCTCGGCACAGCAGGCAGGTTCACTACCGACTGTGCTACCGGGCCGTCTTATAGCGTTAGCAAAACATTTAAAAATTAAAATCTCACTTAGGTCACTCATCTCAATGTCACACATGTCTAAGACTTATTATTATTAATAATGCGATCAATTCTAGTTGTCTTTAAACTACGTACTTTTAACAGCTATTTCTCTATTGAATATCGCTAATTTTATAAACTTTCAGTTCCTTTGTAGTTTTTTAAGCAAGTCACAAATTCATCCATGCATTAAATAGGTATATATTTTGGTGTATGTATAGTGCAAATGTGCTATCACTAAAACAATTATCCAACTGGCGCAATTTTCTAATGCATCTATTATGAAAATCAATGTTAAGGACCTGGAGTGCGATTTTTGAATCTCATTCGCTGAGTTCAGCAGTTGAAAATCTCAAAATAACTGTGGAGGTATGCATCTTTCTACTGCTGATTTGACTTTCAAAAATCATATTTCAGGACTGCGATTTTTGAAACTCAAATCAGCAGTAGAAAGATGCGTATCTCCATACATTTTCAACTGCTGAGTTCAACGTATGAGATTCAAAAATCGCACTCCTGGAGTGCGATTTTTGAATCTCATTCGGTAAGTTCAGCAGTTGAAAATGACAAAATTACTATGGAGATACGCATCTTTCTACTGCTGATTTGACTTTAAAAAATCGCACTCTTGAAGTTTGATTTTTGAAAGTCAAATCAGCAGTAGAAAGATGCATATCTCTACAGTAATTTTGACATTTTTTACTGCTGAACTCAGCGAGTGAATTTCAAAAATTGCACTCCTGGAGTGCTGGAGTGGAGTGGAGTGGAGTGGAGTGGTGTCCTTTCGATGGCACCACATTTACTTCCCTAAAGGATAGGTGGAAAAAGTTATACCAAAAATCATAATGGAAAAGGTAGGTACTTGTGGCAAGATTTTTCTAGGCAACTTGGCGGCGTTGAATTAACCCCTGTGTATACATACACAAGAACCACATTTCGTTCGCCTATTAAATAGGTGCATAATTTTACGGTCGGATCTTGGACTAAGACTTTCCGTCAAAACGGATGCGTCTGAACCAGTGACTTTTTTTTGCCTAAACATCCATGTTCGATCCTAAGTCAACGCCATCTATCGAGTCATGTTGAACTACGTTTAAACCAGCTATCTGAAGTGCGATTTTTGAAAAATCATACGAGCGAATTGGCAGTAGAAAGATGCATAATCTCCATAGAAACTTTGACATTTTCTACTGCCAAGTCGCTCGTATGATTTTCAAAAATAGCACTTCAGAAAATTCCCCATTCACATACGCAGTGTTTACGCAGGAAACTAACGGTCGTCACAGACACGCGCTATAATATGTTGCTGTACTCTTCTTACGCACGCAAAATCACATAAGCGCGTCTCTTTCCTACGTGTGAGTATGAGGAACCGATAGCAATTTGCGTGCGTTAGAAGAGTACAACAACATATTATAGCGGCCGTGTGTGTTGTACTAGAAAATTGTCATCGAAGCGTGTAGAAATAATTCCAACGATTTGCATGTAATTTTTGAACACGATCGCGCCAGCTTCGAAACAAAGCTTGTTATAAAAGGCAGTAGGTAAAGCCGGAACACGGCGGATCTAATCCTTCCTGCCGGTGAGCAGGTGTTCCCTAAGCGTGCAGATCTCTCGTTCTATGTTCTCTCGAGCGGCCGCCTCGAAACATTCGAACTCCGGCGTGTGGAAGAGCTTCGGGATTTGCGAGAATTGATTCAGAACCTGCAAGGGAAATTATTATTATTATCTGTGGTTTTGGGCCTTGACAGGCTTGCTAAGCCTGTGCCACGTAGACCATCGCTGGTCCTTTGTGATCGCCCTTTTTATAGTTCCTTACCAATCCCCACTGCGGCCAGAAATCGCAGTAGATTCTTGATCGGGATAGTTTGTATCTCATCTGGTGTCAGCACCTGCCTACCCAGATGAGTGCTGCGTTTGTACATCAGGGGGCCACAATCACATAGGAGGTGCAGAGGAGTTTCCATCTCCTCCTTGCAAAATCTGCAGCCGGTCGTGTCACTTAAATTCAGTGTGTGCATGTGCTTATTTAATTTGCAGTGGCCTGTGAGTGACCTTGCTATTGTACAAATTTGGTCCTTGCTGAGGGCAAGGAGACCGTTCGCAAGTTTGCGATTGTAGCCTTTGATAAGTGCTTTTGCAAGGGAAATGACTTGTTTCAATAAACCCAAACGAGTGGACCGATTTAGATGCGGTTTGTTTTAGTAGAAAGCAAATTTTTGAGAAAGTGTTTTTAGTTTTGTTTCGTGAAAATCGGTTCAGTAGTTTTCAAGTAACCTTACCTATAGCCATGTATTGCAACAGACACGGCACAAAAATGATTTTGCCGCCCTTCTAATTCCCACAGGAAAAATAACGGAGCGATCGAGGCGAGCTCGAAATTTTTTTACTTTTACTCGCTTAATAAAAGCACCTAAAGTATAAAAACTACGGATCGAGCGATGCGAGCAAAACTTTTCTCCGGTTATTAATATTAATAAAAAGAGCTGAATCAATTTCATATTTAATTTATTGCCACCACAAAAAAAAAATCAAAGCTTTTCAATTATCTATCTATAAAACTAATCAATCAAATATTCTTTTTTATCTGTCTATCTCTCGAGCGGTGGCCGAGATTAGGTTAGGAAAGAGAGGAGTGGGTAGTCTAACAGCCAGGTGGTCTGATGATGCAACGGCTGCTGGAAAGATTTGAATGCGTCTGGCACAAGACAGAAATGAGTGGCATAATGGGGAGGAGGCTCACACCCTGCAGTGGGTGGACTATAGTTGATGATTACTGTACCTTGCCTCCGTGACTACTGCCTCCGTGGTCTAATGGTTAAGAGCATTGGCTCTCGATACGGAGGTCGTGGGTTCGATTCCCACGGGGGACACCTAGTGATATGTCACTTTGTGCGTTTTTCCCCAGTTGGTTAGGACATTGCAGGCTGAATCACCTGATTGTCTGAAAAGAAAAATGATTCCGTGCTTCGGATTGCACGTTATGCCGTTGGTCCCGGCTACTATCTATCTCTAGTGGTAGTAGTCGTTACATAAAAACCAAGTTAGAGGCCGAAAGGCGGTCTGAAAAAACTCAGACACCAGGGCTCTGCCCACACGATAAGAAAGAAGAAGACAGTACCTTGATCCTCAGCTCGACGTAGTTGTCGTGGCTCAGCTTGGAGTACTCGGCGCGCACGAGCTTGGCGTGCGCGTCGTACTCCTCGCGCGTGGCGGCGAGCACGGCCAGCTCGCAGTCGCCGAACAGCTGCAGGTCGCGCAGCGGCGCCGGCCCCGCCCCCTCGCCCTCCCCGTCCCCCTCCCCCTCACCCTCCGCCCCGCACGCGCCGCACCACGCCGCCTCGTCGTCCGTCAGCAGCGCCAGCACGTACGATGTCAGGTCTTGCTGGAAGATAAATAGATAAACTCATTTATTCAACAATCATTGACTTACCAACTACTGGACGTAAAGTCAGCACTCTAAACAAAGTGTAAAAAGGGCACCAAAACGTAAAAAGAGAACCAATTACGCAACAGTCTTCGTTTGATCGGCCGAATACGCACCGTGACCCGATGTGGGAGCGGAATGGAACAAAATTTCAGAATTTTCATTGTTTTTAGTTGGTTAACTTATAACATTTAACAGAACTTTATAAACCCATAAATTGTAGCCTCCACCAAAAATATAGGCATATTTTTTTGACCCAATAATAATCAAAACCATCTCAGATCACACACTGTTTAATCTATCATCAAAAAATTCAACTATTTTATTTATATGGAAGGTGTAACTGTAAACTACTTGTTAATATAATTATGTTAATAATAATAATTATATTGGTGTAATTATTCTTGGTATACTATACTTACAGACTGGGGATGTAGTCGGAGTAATTCAGCCAATAGCTTCACCGTCAGCTCAGACGGGGTATGCCTCAGTACGATGGCCAGTTTGAAAGCAGCCGGTTGGATCACATCATTTACTCCTTTCGCCAGCAAGTTCTGCCAGATCCCCGCCTGAAACAAAGCAATGTATATCTAACGATAAGATGTTAAGGTCGATGGGAATAGCGGTGGTAGAGATGAAACTTGTTTATCAAGGTATTCGAGTATGAAAGATAACAGTTAGGAATTGTTGAGTGAACGCATTCGTGCGAAAGCAAGCACACAGATGCAGAGAACCAAGACGATTTGCGACGTAAAATATCACAACTGTGGTAGGTATACTTTTATAAAATAATGTCGCGATACGATTCCAGAGATTAACTGTGAAAATGTGTTTTTAAAGCTTTAACTTATTTCTTACATTAAACGTTAAAAGGACAATATTGTATGCGCGGAATTAATCAAACTTAATTAAAGTTAACCTATTGGTACTCTAGCCCTAAAAGAAAGCACCCATAGGAGTAATTATTATACGATACGAGCTGTGGAAGATGCTAGAGAGATTTGTCAGGATCATAGCAGGTGGCGTTCCGTTGTCTCTACCTACCCCAGTGGGAGACAGGCGTGAGAATATTTAGGTATACACTACACATGTACTAATTCTGAAGGAACGGGCTCGAAAATGAGAACTGTGTTTGGACTTGACTAAATAGAGGTAGTGCTTTACTCGTAGACTCTACTGTGAGAATTTGTAATTCCGTTTGCTTTTGGGAACCATTGGGAGAGGTTTACAATTTTGAATAAAGCAATGCCACTTGGTACGTAATGTCATACGTGCCAAACTGAGCCCAAAAAGCCTGGTAAGCAGATATAACTCCGCATCTGATGAGGGGAGGGAAGTCAAAGTACCAGACTCCCAGTATCTAATCAGAACACAAATTCTGGTAAATATATATATTTGAGCTTTTGGGTCAAGTTTGGTGTCGTTTCAGGTACTATCGGTTTAAAATAACAATGTGCATGACCTTGAAGGGCCGTTCGATAAGTTCACTCGGTTGTAAAGGAATATAGACTCTATGTAAAGGAAATAATCATTTGAATGACTCGAGTGAAGTTCGTGCGATTGAGTGACGTCACATTTGCAGGCGAGGTCATGCACATTGTTATTTTAAACTGATAGTAAAGGTTATAATTATAAGGTGTGGCGCCAAAGTGCAGGTACCTACTTATCTCTTTACCTGGGACGACCGAGCTATGGAGGATTGGCCAAGGCAGTACCTGGTAAGCGACTCAGTTCCTCAGCGAGTGCCACACGGTGCACGGTGTCGGGCGGGGCGACCTCGACGATCTGCTTCCAAGCGTCGTACGCTTGAATTCTAGTCGTATCTATTCATAGGGTCTAGACTAGATCTTGTCGGTCGCAGTAGAAGGCCAGTAGTGGCCCGTAGGTACCTGGTAAGCGACGCAGTTCTTCAGCGAGTGCCACACGGTGCCGGGCGGCGCGACCTCGACGATCTGCTTCCACGCGTCGTACGCTTGAATTCTAGTCGTATCTATTCATAGGGTCTAGACTAGATCATGTCGGTCGCAGTAGAAGGCCAGTAGGCGCCCGCAGGTACCTGGTAAGCGACGCAGTTCTTCAGCGAGTGCCACACGGTGTCGGGCGGCGCGACCTCGACGATCTGCTTCCACGCGTCGTACGCTTGAATTCTAGTCGTATCTATTCATAGGGTCTAGACTAGATCTTGTCGGTCGCAGTAGAAGGCCAGTAGTGGCCCGTAGGTACCTGGTAAGCGACGCAGTTCTTCAGCGAGTGCCACACGGTGCCGGGCGGCGCGACCTCGACGATCTGCTTCCACGCGTCGTACGCTTGAATTCTAGTCGTATCTATTCATAGGGTCTAGACTAGATCATGTCGGTCGCAGTAGAAGGCCAGTAGGCGCCCGCAGGTACCTGGTAAGCGACGCAGTTCTTCAGCGAGTGCCACACGGTGTCGGGCGGCGCGACCTCGACGATCTGCTTCCACGCGTCGTACGCTTGAATTCTAGTCGTATCTATTCATAGGGTCTAGACTAGATCTTGTCGGTTGCAGTAGAAGGCCAGTAGTGGCCAGTAGGTACCTGGTAAGCGACGCAGTTCCTCAGCGAGTGCCACACGGTGTCAGGCGGCGCGACCTCGACTATCTGCTTCCACGCGTCGTACGCTTGAATTCTAGTCGTATCTATTCATAGGGTCTAGACTAGATCTTGTCGGTCGCAGTAGAAGGCCAGTAGTGGCCCGTAGGTACCGGGTAAGCGACGCAGATCTTCAGCGAGTGCCACACGGTGTCGGGCGGGACGACCTCGACGATCTGCTTCCACGCGTCGTACGCTTGAATTCTAGTCGTATCTATTCATAGGGTCTAGACTAGATCTTGTCGGTCGCAGTAGAAGGCCTGTAGTGGCCAGTAGGTACCTGGTAGGCGACGCAGTTTCTCAGCGAGTGCCACACGGTGTCGGGCGGGGCGACCTCGACGATCTGCTTCCACGCGTCGTCGGCGCCCGGCGCCCGCAGCGTGCCGCACGCGTTGCGCCACAGCCGCGCCGCCGAGCAGCTCTCCAGCTCGCCCGCCGGCACTGACGGCGGACAGACGAAGGATCATGGTCATTGGTCATTGACTTACTAATAGACGCGAGGTGTAATACGAAATTCTCTAAAAAAAGTATCCCAGACTAATCCACATAAATAACTAAATTAGTTGAAACTATTTTAAGGGGATGATCAGCCTGAACATCTTTCTCTATGGAACCAATGAAATCGCGAAAAAAATCAGCTATTCCATAAAAATCTGCAAGCGTGCTTTTTAATGATATACAAGACCCAGAAATGAACCGCGATCTTGACAGGATAGCCTTGTGGTCAAGTCGGAATGCATTAGTTTTGAATCCATCAAAGTCAAAATTCATGGTATTAGGTTCTAAAAAGCAAATAGAGAATAGTTTGTCTGGACCTTTAAACGTCTCTGTTTTGAATTCAAATGTAGAACAAGTCAATCAGGCCAGAAACTTGGGTATTCTTATGGACAGCAAACTCCGTTTCGAGGACCATGTCTTGAATGTTGCCAAAACTTGTTTTTTTCGTTTGAAAGTTATGTACAAAATTCGTCATCTTCTTAGTCGAGATATTAGATTAAAGTTATGCGAGTCATTGGTCCTTTCAAAGTTGAATTACGGAGATGTGGTTATTGGTCCATGTTTACCTACTAGCCGTGACTAAACGTTTGATACAACGAGTTCAGAATGCGTGCGTGTTTTGTTATACGGTTCCTCGCCGTAGTCATATTACACCGTTTCTCGTTAAGGCTGGACTCTTAAATATGGATTTCCGACGACAATTGCATTTTGCCGGCTTGTTACATTCAGTTATACGGTACAAACGACCAAAATACTTGCATGAAAAACTGGAATGGTCAAACTTTCATCGGAGATATAACTCTAGAAGAGCCAATTGCTTTATTATGCTAACTCCATTTCATAAGACAAGGGCGTTTGAGGGAAGTTTTCGATACCAAGCGACAAAATGTTGGAATAACCTCCCTCCACCACTGAGAGTACCTCTTTCCAAATCAGTTGTCAAGTATCACTACAAGATTCATCTTTTGGCGGAGCAAGCCAAGCTCGTGTAGCTGTTTTTGTCGTAAAATCAGTTGTAGGGTCATTTCATTTTCCTTTATTCGAAGCATCAAACACATAAACATACACATAAAGTAGTTAAAGACAATATTTATACTTCTCCACAACAGTTCCTAGTTTTTATTCGTACACCTATTACAAAAATTTATATGTAACATTTATTAAATTATCTATATATTTAAAGTTTGCGGTACGTTTTTTCGCCGGGAGTGGTATTTTTGAGAGTCACACGTTCAAATCAGTAGTGAAAATGTCATGATCACGATTTTGGGGGTGTGAGTTTCGGAAGTGGCACTTCTGGCATTTGGGTGCGACAGAAAATCAGCGCTGAGCTCGTTGAGCCCAGCATAATGCTGAGTCGTAACCCTGTTTGCTGCTGCGGCACACACTGCTCTTAATTATGTAATTTTTAAATTATGTTTTTTAGTTTAGTTTTTATATATACCTATATTATAGAAACATTATAGAATCATCTGCAGTCTAATTAATCGACCATAAAATTGTAATAATTTGCGTGTACAGAGTACCTCAAAATGAGAAAGTAAAACAAAAATTTGATATATTTTTTGACAACTTATACGAAATCCTTTCATTATTCTGTTACACTAATAAAAAAGTAATATTATGTGGAGACATTAACATTCTGAAAAAAACAAATTACTCTGAACGATTTGAACAACTTTTAAAAGAGTTCAATCTAAAACTAGAATTTAAAAAACCAACTCGTCTTAGCAGTGGCACGTGCATAGACAACATAGCTCATAATATTAGGCGCGGGTGTAAAAGTGAGATACTAGAGCTAGCACTTTCAGACCATACAGCACAGCTATTGGCATGCCCTGTGAAAAAAACCTGTTCTATCCCTTATTGGTATAAAAAGCGACGTGATTACTCGAAAGAAAACTTGATTAAATTCAGAGAATCTATTCACAGCCTAAGTTTTACCGAGGTTTATGCGATGGTTAATCCAAACGACGCATTCACGTATTTTCATGATACTTTCAAATTATTTTATAATCTTTGTTTTCCCATCTTAAGAGTAAAAATTTCAACAACTCAGAAACCGAGATGGATCACAAGGGGTATAGGGCTTTGCAGTAAAAGGAAAAGAGAGCTATTATGGAATTATAGAGTAACTAAAAGCAAAGTGGCGAAAATAGCTTTCAAGACTTATAATAAGAGGTTCCAAAAAATTATAAGACAGACTAAAAAAGCTCAAAACAATTATTATATACATACAGCAATAAACAAGTCAAGGGCAACATGGAAAATCATCAATGAAACAAAAACATGTCTGCCCAAAGAAAATATTGTACAAGTTAAAGCAAATGATGAAATTTTTAAAAATCCCCAGCTAATAGCTCAAGCTTTTAACAATTTTTATATTGATCAGGTGCAGATCCATGGTACTACAAGTAACAATAAGTACAATATTTCACACAATGCCTCTAACTCTATATTCATGCTACCCACAATACCAAAAGATATATGTGGAATTATTGACAAACTAAAAAATACCAATAGCACGGGTTTTGATGGGATAACCACGAGAGTAGTGAAATATGTAGCAGATATAATTTCACCTATTCTAAGCCACATTATTAACAATAGCATTGAGCAGGGTGTTTTTCCAGATTCACTAAAGATGTCCATTATAAAGCCTATGTATAAAAAAGGTGATAAAGAGGATATGAGCAATTATAGACCGGTTGCTCTAATTCCTATATTTTCAAAGGTGTTTGAGAAAGTGATTTATAATAGTCTTAATAACTACTTGGAAAAAAACAATATATTTTGTATCGAACAAATGGGATTCCGAAAAAATAAAACGATAAACATGGCCTTGTATAACTTCCTTTACAAAATTCATTCTAAGATTGATGCGAAGATACCGGTAATGGCTCTATACATGGATATGACTAAAGCCTTTGATCATGTTAACCACCAAGTTTTATTGGATAAACTGAATAATTACGGTATAAGGGGTAACATACTTAAATTGATTCAGTCTTACTTGAAAAATAGGCAACAAATAACACAGATAGACAAGATTTGTGCAGAGTCAAAAGAGGAAATAGTATACTCTTCAGAACCCAGGCCCGTAACCTACGGTGTACCCCAAGGGAGCGTACTGGGTCCACTGCTATTTCTAATTTATATTAACGACTTCCCAAAAATTACTCGACATCCAATGGCCTTGTTCGCTGATGATAGCACCGTGGTGTTCTGTGGTGATGATAATATAGATAATTTCGAAATTGAAATAAATTCTAGCCTTGAAACAATAATTAACTGGCTTCAATCTAATAATTTAAAAATTAACCTAGAGAAAACAAAATTAATGAATTTTAAGCTAAGACATAATGATTTGATGAATCATCATCATCATCATCATCAGCCTGGTAAACCCCACTGCTGGGTATAGGCCTCTTCATTTTCACGCCAACCAGAACGGTCCCACGCTAGTCTCATCCAATTTTTACCGGCTACTTTGCAAATGTCATCCGACCACCTGGCCGCTGGTCTGCCCACTGACCGTTCCCCCTCCCACGGCCGCCACTCTGTCACTGCCCTCGTCCATCTGCTATCATTCCGCCTGGCAAAGTGTCCCGCCCACCTCCACTTCAGAGTAGAAATCCGCTTGCCGATATCAATCACCTTTGTTCGGCGTCTGATCTCGACATTCGGAACCCGGTCCAGAAGTGTGATTCCTAGCATAGCTCTCTCCATTGCTCTTTGTGCGACTTTGACTTTGCGCACTGCGTCCTTAGTCAGAGTCCATGTTTCGGAACCATACGTGAGAGTGGGCAGAACACATTGGTTAAACACCTTGGTCTTAAGGCTTTGTGGGATTTTTGATTTCAGAACATCCTCTAGCTTACCGAATGCGGCCCACCCAAGCTGAATGCGACGAGCGATCTCCTTTTCCTGACCTTTTGGGCCAAAAGATAAACAATGTCCGAGATAAATATACTTGTCAACCAACTCGATGGGACAGTTAGCAACATTAATGCTGCTAGCGTCTATGGTGTTTTGAGACATGATTTTGGTCTTAGACATGTTCATCCTCAGGCCCACACTCATGGATGCTTCATGCAACTCTGTGAGCATACACTGTAGGCTGTCCACATCTTGAGCTACGATGATCAAATCATCAGCGAACCTTAGGTGCGACAAACGGATGCCATTGATGTTGACCCCCCTATTACTCCAGTCTAGAGTCTTCATTACGTCTTCCAAGACATTGGTGAAAAGCTTGGGCGATAAAGTGTCACCTTGGCGTACTCCTCGATTTATCGGCACCGGGTTCGTGAGCCTGTGCATTCGAACCTGCAGAGTGGCTGAGCTGTAAAGTTCCCGGAGGATGTCCACATATCTCTTGTCGATGCCGCAACGATGAAGAGAATGAAACACAGCCCAGTGTTCGACACTGTCGAAAGCTTTTTCGTAATCTACGAAGGCGAAACACAATGGCTGGTTGTATTCTCTACATTTCTCCATCAGTTGCTTAACGGTATGGATGTGGTCCATGGTAGAATATCCACTCCGGAAACCTGCCTGCTCTACAGGTTGATATTCATCTAGCAAACGAGTCAGTCTACGACACAGAACTTTCGCAAATAGCTTGTAGACCTGGGAAAGGAGGCTGATCGGTCTATAATTTTGCAATGCAGCTTTATCACCCTTTTTGTGGAGAATGATTACCACCGCACTTTTCCAGGCTGTTGGTGTTACTCCCCTGCTCAGGACCAGATTGTAGATATTTTCGAGGATTTCTATTACAGGAGCTCCACCTGCCTGTATCATTTCTACATATACACCGTCTTCACCGGAAGCTTTATCCGTTTTCATCTGCCGCAGAGCATGACCTATTTCGTCTTGGGAAATATTGGGCAGGTCATCCCAAAGACGCTCAACTGGTTTAGCTCTTTGGTCGGAAGCGTCCAGTGTGTTCGGTTCTGCAGATCTCGATGAATAGAGCTCCCTATAAAACTCCTCTACGATACTGATGATCTGGTCTCGATCTGTCACTATATCCCCACTGTTGTTCCTAAGCTTACCAATTTCTTGTCTACTGTTATTTAACTTTTTCCTAAATACTTTCGGTCCCCTATTTTTCTTAATGGTTTCAGTTATAACTCTTGTTTTGTAAGTCCTAATATCGCGCCTGATCGACCTTTGTACCTCTCTATTTATACGGTGAAGCTCTTTTTGGTCCATGACAGTCAACTGTCTCAATCTCCTTCTTTCCGCTATAAGTGAGAGAGTGCCCGAAGAAAACCTGTCCTCTTTCCGCTTCGGTCCACCGATGTGCTGTCTTGTAGTATCTACAAGAGTGTTGCAGAGACCATCGTTTAGTGAGTCCAAATCCTGAGTTTCTTCTGTTAGAGCATATAGTTTGTTTTTCAATTCCAATTGGAAATCCTCCTGTAGAAACATGTAGTCTCTTTTCTCATATTTCCTGTTCTGAGCTACTAACTTCGCTCTCTCTTTAGCCAGATTTATTCTTAATGTGGCTCTAACCAAACGATGATCGCTGCTGGTTTTGAAGTGATTAAGTACCGAAACGTCTGTGACTAGGTGTCTATCAGAAGAAATAATGTAGTCAATTTCATTCTTAGTCTTGCCGTCAGGGCTAGCCCAAGTCCACTTCCTTGAGGGACGCTTTTTGTAAAATGTGTTCATAGCGTAGAGTTGGTGTTGTTCAAGGAAGTTAACCAGAGTTTGCCCTCGGGGGTTTCTACAACCAAGTCCGTACTGCCCCACCGACTTTTCAGTATCCAGAGCAGGACCCACTTTTCCATTGAAGTCTCCTATTATCACAGTGTGATGGCAAGGGTTTTCCTCGCGGGCTCTCTCTATATCTCCGTAAAATACTTCCACTTCGTCGTCCGAGTGATCCTTAGTAGGTGCATAAACCTGGATTACCTTAAGAGCGTATCTTTTATTGAGAATCAAATTTACATAACAAACTCGTGTAGAAACACTTGTTATGTTCTTGACTGAAGAAGATAGCCTCTTATTAATGAGGAATCCGACACCTCCGTATGATGAGTTGTCATGGCCTATATGATATAGTAAATGGCCACTGGGAAGTGTTTCAAGATCTTCACCTCTGCGACGTACTTCGGATAATCCTATAATATCCCACTTAATGCTTTTAACCTCTTCCAGCAGTTCACATAGTCGCTCCTCCGTTCTCAGTGTCTTAGTGTTAAATGTTGCCAGAGTCATTTTTTGGCAGCCGGATCTCTTCCGGAGATTCTTAGCACCCTCTGCCCCGCCGGAACCATAACCGCTGCCGGAGTTAGGAATAGCGGGGCTGCCGGGGACTGAGGGCCGTCGTAATTTAGCGTGTTTCATGAAGGGTATAGGCCATAAAACGCCACGCTGGCCAGTGCGTCGTGGCGAGTTTTCCTGTCACGTTAGCCTGTGGGCACCCCTACCAACTCAATGCAAGCATTGTTTCGGCATTAGTGCACCACAGTTACCGGGAGGGACCACTTGGAGGTGTGAACTCGGAATTGGATGTCCCGATTTGTGACCTTTGTAGAAAGTCAATGCATGTACACATTAACGTTCTCTGCCGGCAGCAAATCAAGATTCCCTTCCCCTCCCAATGAGTTTTACCCAAACATACACTTATTTGATGAATCTTAATATTAATTATGAAGGACAAGAAGTTGGAGAAACAATTGTAACTAGGTTTTTGGGTATCCAAATTGATAATAATATGAGCTGGAATTCACATACAGACATGGTTAGAAGTAAATTGAATCAATTCTCTTTTGCCCTATACAAGCTGAACAAGGTAGTGAATAGAAATGCTGTGATGGCAGTATATCACGGATTTGTCGCCTCCACTTTAAGATACGGGTTAATTTTCTGGGGCAACGCTACAAACAAGGAGGAAGTTTTTAAATCACAGAAACGATGTATAAGAGCGATATGCAATCTACGTCGGACAGACAGCTGCAAACCATACTTTATTAAGCTTAAACTATTAACGATGCCAGCTCTTTACATTTACGAGACTGCCATATTTATAAAAACTAATATACATTTATTTGAATATGTAAAAAGTAGACGCCGTTGTGACATGTTGAGAATAATACCAACTAGAACAAAGTTCATGCATAAAAGTATATTTGCCATAGCGCCAAAAATTTACAACAATATACCGAAAAATATACGGAACTGCAACACCATAAGTGAGTTTAAGAGAGCTTTGTTTAGGTTGTTAGTAAACAAAGCCTACTATTCTTTAAATGAATTTTTATCAGACAACGTTTAGAAACAATATTTACCATTATGTCCGAATTACTTGTATGTCCTAGGTATAGTATCCAGTATAATTTCCATATAATTCCATTAGTTGTGCAGCAATAGTAACTAATTAGATATGAAGATATTGTAATTATTATTTTAATGATAACTTTAATTGATTTGTTTGATTAATTTATATTTTGTTGTGTTGTTAATTTATATTTTTTATGTTTTAAACTGGACTAGAATTTTGTAATGTTATGATTATTTGATTTATTGTTAATTATTGAATGTAATATTGTTATGCCCTGACGGGGTGCTACATTGTAAATACGTTAACATCCTGTACGATTAATTGATTACTATGTACATTATAATGTGGCAATGCAATAAATATTTCTGATTCTGATTCTGATTCTGATATATAATTTTGTCAGTGTGTTTTGTTGTTTGCAAATAAAAATATTTTCTTTCTTTCTTTCTTTCTTTCAAGACCCTGGACCTTATAAAATCAAAATTAGAACATTTTTAAAGTCTTTCTTTTGAATATAAATTATATTAGTTGTAACTAAATAATTAGGAATTTAAAATATCTTTCAAAATCGCAGTAGGTATACCAAAGGTATACCTACCTAAGTATTAAAAAAAGGAATTCAAAAAATGGTCACATCTGAAATTTTAAATAAATTGTTAATCTACCTACCTACTTATATACATTAAACTACATCAAAATAAACATACAAGAAAGAAATCACCTCCCATATCCGGTTCCTTCCACCAGTTTATCGCCAGCTTGAAAGAAATGAGGCCGCGAGGCCTTTACGTCAGCGTCACCTGAAAACTGAATAATAAAAAAATCAATTTCATAAAAATACCATGCATAAAATTTACGACAAGAATTTCAAGGTCGACGCGTTGAAAAAATTACATGCCGTCCAATAGATTTCTTTACTTCTTTACCTATAATAGGGCGAAAAAAAAAAACATTGACTAATAAAAAGTAAATAAAAATCATAACAACACTATTTTCATTACTCCACAGAATAAAATTTAGTCACAAAGAATACTTACGTGAATAATCCAGGTTTTCCCTGGCTAGTATTAATTTATTAAAAATTATAAAAGTGTTCTATTTTCGAACGTGACAGCCGAGTAGGGCGCGCGCGAGTGTCATGGCGGCGAGTCAATGCTCCACAGCTACGGCCGAGGGGAGGGCAGAGATGTGCCAGCGGAATGCGAGCCTTATCGACACTCGATATTATTGTTAAGTTTGACTTTCCTCTTAAGACATCTCCTGTCACTAATCTTATTCCTCAGACATAAAGATGAAAATCGCGCAATTCACAAGTCATTATAAGGTGAAAAGAACATGTAAATTTTTTGCACCGCAGCACTGGGAGTTAACCGCAATAACCGCATAGGTTATTTTATTGAAATAATGATACTTGAATGTAGAGTTATCGAAGAATTTGAAGATCAGGACATTCATCGTTCCTTAAATATAATACATTATGTTTACAATAAATAATGATTAATAATCATAATGTGAATAATTTTTTTATTGTCTACTTAACCATGCAAACCACGTTAAGTTTTAGATGTGTTTGTTAGTTCTAACCTCAACTTAAAAAACAAAATACCTATTTAGATAATAAGAATATATTTTCGTATTTTTGTTGTTGTTTTGTTTATGCCATTTGTTTCTTGTTCTTGTTAGGAAAATATTTGTTGAAGATAAAAATATAGTTAGGTAGTCCTTTATCCGAAAGTTTCTAGAATACGAAGAGTTGGATATTCACCTGGGTTCAAATCCCACCTGAGACATAATTTTTCAATCTTTAATTTGCTTTTAATTTGGATATTCACTGCCCTGAGTACATTTTGGTGGTATACTAAAAATTAACTATGTCGTTTTTATTTCCACGAAGAAAAACCGATCCTTGTGAATTAACATTTAAACAAGTAAGTAGGTACCTAAATTGGACATTAAGGCGAGAATCGATTCATAAAAATTTATTATAATCGACATATCAATTTAATTCCCCACGTCACTATTTTGTTAGGGGTGGGAAGGGAATGAATGAAATAGCGCAAGCGCGTGGGATGAGGGAAAGAAAGGAAAGACCAATTCGGAATTTCGTGACCTTCACATAAATTTGATCTTTATTGGCAGTAGCGGTTGTTAATCTATAGTAGGTTCAACGGCCTTCGTGATAAGGTTTATTTTATTTTTACTATTACTACTTAACTTTTATGTTAAAATACTTTCAGCACGAGATTTTTTTTTGTTGTTTTCAGTGTGAAATATTTTAAGGAATAAGTAAATTATTATGAAGTAATTATTGTTTGTGTTTTATTTGGTTTCGTATTTTAAAATAGCTTCGTTTTCAACAAAAAACCGGATTCATTATCACAAAGCGCCCTCTATGCGTCAGCGCCAGCATCTGAAACATTTTACTCGTCTAGTTTATCTTGAATCAATGCTTGTTGTAAAAAGTACTTACTCATAGATGGAGCCTCTTGTATATAATATCCATAAACTCTATTCCGTAAGGTATAATATCTTTATGATTATATCATAAGAGAGTACCACATGGTACCACATAATAATTTAATAATATAATACAGGGTGTAACAAAACCCCCTAGTAATACTTAAGGGGGTGCTTCAGACCATCAATCTGAACAACTTTCACTATGGAGCAAACGTCGAGAAAAAATAAAAAAAATCTGCCGTCCCATACATTTGAGTCGAAACTGTACTGCAGTTTTGTATGAAAGAGCTGTTTTTTTTCGCGATTTCGATGTTGGCTCCATAGTGAAAGTTGTTCAGTTTGATGGTCTGAAGCACCCCCTTAAGTATTACTAGGGTGTTTTGTTACACCCAGTATAAGAGATAAGTGTACTTTTTGCAACCATCAGCTGCAAGGCTGATTGCTTGTAAGGTAGAAAATTCGAGCTCGCTTCGCTCGCTCCAGGATAACATCTTATGACACTGATCTCATTCTATTGCAGTAAAATCTCGAGCTCGCTTCGCTCGCTCCTAGCTACGATTGTATCATAAGGACCTAGACGCATTGCAGTAAAATCTCGAGCTTACTATAGCTTCGCTCGCTCCAGAATGCATGCTCGCTTCGCTCGCTCTAGCTTTTGGAACCTATAAGTTTTCATAATTATACTTAGTGTAGTAAAATCTCGAGCTTGCTTTGCTCGTTCCAAATTTTAGATTTTATTGCAACGACCCTGGGCCTGGCCCCCCTGGGAAAAAAATCATTGCTACGCCCCTGTTTTTGTTGGAAAGGAGATATCCCAGGGGTGGTACCATGATAAGGAAACCAGGATCTGATGATGGCATCCCAGAGAAATCGAGGGGAACCTTCGAAAATCGTAGTGCCGACTAGTGCGTTTGTTAATTTAAAGCACTACTATTAAATCGAACTAATGAATTCACCACTGAAAATTGTGAAATAGGTAAACAAAATTTTTACAATAAATTAAAACCGCCTTCAAAAAAAACTAAAAAGTTAAAAAATAATGTTTTATATTTATAACATTATTATTTATTATTAAGCAAATAAGTATGAGATGGTTCAGCACTGGTAGCATGCACACCCGCGATAGCCGTGATACGGCTTTATCACGTCTTTTATCACGTTCTTTTGCGCGCGAACGAACGAGATCCAAAAGACGTGATAAAGCCGTATCACGGCTATCGCGGGTTGGCATGCTACCAGTGCAGGTGTGGTGTGTCTGCTAGGTATCGGACACAATGCGCGGTGTAGGTATCTTTGTGTATTGTTCTCTGGTTTAGTGTGTTTCTGCAATGAGCTCATAATCATAACAAACAAAACAACACATTTATTAATAAATATGATTTATTCCTACACATTGGAAAATTATTAAGTATGTAGGTATTTACATAAATATCTAGTCCTCCTAACCCTGGTACAAATAAACGTGGTATAAAATGTTATATCAAGAATAAACTAAGAATAAGCAAAACGTCTAACTAATAAACCCGGAATAACTTAAACCTAGTATAACGTCGGCGTAACTTGTTCTGTAGGATCATAGACAAATTTCTGTTTTTTTTTTTCTTAATTTATCTATGAACCGCGACGTTGCCACCATCGTAGTTACGAGTTTTATACGAAATTATAATCTCCTTATTTTTAGCTTATTCTAAGTGTTCTAATCATAACTATTCCTAATAGATAAGTATAAAGTAAGTTTTTCTTTGTACCACGACTGTAAGGCCGGATTCGACCAAACTTTGAGTTATAGAAGAGTAACTACACAAGGAACAATTTAACTCTTAGCGTTTAACTAAACTAAATTTATTCCTGTCACTTTCTAAAATAAGATTAAGAAAAGAGACAGAAAACCAACAGCTGTCTTTAGTGCTGTCAAAGTGACGTTAAACGCCCAAAAACGCTTTAAATAAGATGGCGTACATTATGATGGCATCTTATTTTGCCCATTTAACGTCACTTTGACAGCACTAAAGTCAGCTGTTGGTTTTCTGTCTCTTTTCTTAATCTTATTTTAGAAAGTGACAGGAATAAATTTAGTTTAGTTAAGTCGTGGTACACTCCGAATCGAGGCCATTGTATAGGTTCTTATTCTTAGGTTGTATCCGTATACCAAACCAAGGAATATAATACCTACTCCCTTGATCCGTACTTATTGCAATGTGAGGTTATACAGTAGGTAGGTATATTAATACCTAAAAATAAACCTAACAAATTATTGTTAGGTTTCTTTTTATACATTTTTTTTATTATGTGATTGACATTTCATTAGTTTCGGTATGAAGCTTTACACCGTCAAAATTGGCCGTGTAAAATTTACTCTCGACTTATTCATAGATTAGAATTTATTCGCGTTTGGTCGAATCGAGCCTAAGAGTTTTAAACAACGATGTTTATAAATTAAATAACAGTAAGTATAGGTATTAATAACGAATGGGATAAAGCTCATCCCAGATGCTGTATCGATTCTCGAAGAGATTCCTTCGGATGGAGAACTCCTTGTCGATGCGCAGGTACTTCCGGTCGGTAGGTGTCATGGAGGGCCACGATAATGTCGCCAGTTCCGGTGTGTCGCCGCGGGGGTTCGGGTCCCTGTTGACAAATGCATCATCGTCATTCTCTTGACCATTTCCTATTATTTGGGGTCGGCGCAATATGTCATCCTCTTCCATTCATCTCTCTTATCTTGGCCGTCATTTCAGCACTCACTCCTTTCTTACACATATCATCCTTCACACAATCCATCCATATTCAGCCTTCCTCTCCTTGCCTTGATAAATGCATGTATGCTTTCAAAATTGTTTTCTGAACAGAATAAAGGCACATACACTGGAGGTAACAGGAATTTATATAGGTGTGGTATGGGAACTTGCCACAAATGGCACCACAAATAATTGCTCGGACAAAATGTGAACCGCAATCAAAATCACATCATCATCACCATCTAAGCCAATGGACGTCCACTGCTGGGCATAGGCCCTCAAGAATCGCCATAACGATCGGTCCTGCGCTGCCCTCATTCAACGGTTTCCAGCCGCCTTCACCAGGTCGTCGGTCCACTTTGTGCATACCCACGCTGCGCATTCCAGTAGGATGCGGTCGCCACTCGAGAATTTTTCGACCCCATCGGCCATTGGTTCTGCGAGCAATGTGCCCCGCCCACTGCCACCTTAATTTAGCAATTCTTTGGGCTATGTCAGCTACTCTGGTTCTTCTACTCTGAGCCTTCTTTATTGCCCTTTGGGTGACTTCACATATTGATTGTAGGAATATTTATATATAAGGTCCAACTATAACAACCGTTGGACCATGGCAAGTCCCCAGGCATTACACCTAGCGTGGCGGAAGATCTTTCCTTTTCAGGGCAGGAACCTTCTACCAAGTTTTGTAACACTACCTTGTATGCAGTTTTCCTCATGATGTTTTCCTTCACCGTTTGAGAGCAGTCAGTATTACGTACATAAGTTAGAAAAATTTATTGGTACATGGCATGTCGTCCGTGCGGATTCGAACCCGGACCCTCATGATGTCATGATTGAGTGTCCATACCGCTCCACAACTTGGCACCGATGCTCTTCAGGACTCATAGAGGCTGCTAATGTTGCTAAAATGCTAATTGTTGATGATATAAAATGTTTGACCTACCAGCAATTCGCACGAAGAAGTTTGCTTCTTCCTTTATAATGCGCACGGCTAAGGAGTGGAACGCACTGCCTGCGGACCTGTTCCCTGAGCAATACAACCTGGGCCTCTTCAAGGCAAGAGTGAATAGGAATCTTTCTAGGTAAGCATGCTACATCTTCGGCCTCATCATCACTCAACATCAGGTGAGATTGGGGTCAAATGTTTACCTATCGAACATAAAAAAAAAAAAAAAAAAAAAGTTTACCCGTATCTAGCGAAGTTGTACCAAATGGCAGTCATCTTGTCGACCATCTGCGAGTCAGGGCTGTCGAGCTCAATGACGCGGAACCTCACCGTCAGGGTGAACAGGTACAGCAGGTCGTCGTGGTGCGCCACCCCTGTTGATAATGTATGTACTATCAGCTGCGAGAAAGCTAACCCCCATGCGCTTATAAAGATTAAGATACAGTAGTCATCAGGTTTCTCTGATGCTGACTCACAGAATAGCCCCAGCCCCCAATAGATACCGCATGATGAAAATTTTGTACACGCCCGAAGTCACCATTTTTGGCGATGGATGTTGGTAGCGGTGCACGAAACAATGCAATGTGATTGGCCATAGTTCAAGGCACAACTTCGAGCTCGCTCACTCGTGTTGTTTATAGTATAAGAGATAAGTGTACTTTTTGCAACCACAAGCAGCAAGGCTGATTCAGTGTTTATGGGGTGTAGAGCATCTCTGTGATGGGGTTGACGTCGGTCTGCCTGCATATCGTCAGTCGGTTTAGGAGATACAGCCGTTCAAAGGTGAGTTATGGGTGCAAAAAACGGCCGATCAGCAGCAAGGCTGATCGTATGGTACTATTGTAATATGCACTGAAGCTATGTGAACAGTATAAAAACTGACGTGGTTCATCAGTCGGTTTAGGAGATACAGCCGTTCAAAGGTCAGTTATGTGTGCAAAAAACGGCCGATCAGCAGCAAGGCTGATCATAGGATACTATTGTAATATGCACTGTAGCTAAGTGAACAGTACAAAAACTGACATGATCCGTCAGTCGGTTTAGTAGGTACAGCCGTTCAAAGTTTCAAAAATTAATGGTAAAAAAAAAATAATGATCTCCCGAAAGGATGATCATAGCATATTATTTTAATATGCACTGTAGTTATGTGAACAGTAAAAAAACTGACATGATCCGTCACTCAGGTTAGTAGGTACAGCCGTTCAAAGTTGCAAAAATTAATGGTTACAAAAAAATTATGATCTCCCGAAAGGATGATTGTAGGATTTTATTGTAATATGCACTGCAGTTATGTGAACAGCAAAAAAACTGACATGATCCGTTGCTCGGTTTAGTAGGTACAGCCGTTCAAAGTTGCAGCAATTTATGGTTACAAAAAAATAATGATCTCCCGAAAGGATGATTATAGGATATTATTGTAATATGCACTGTAGTTATGTGAACACGATAAAAACTGAGATAATCCGTCACTTGGTTTAGTAGGTACAGTCAGCAGCAATAAGTTGCATACACTTTTGTTCTACGCAGTAGTACTAAAGTGTATAATAACATATTGCTGCTGACTTAACAGCCGTTCAAAGTTGAACAAATTAATGTTTATAAAGATGTTATGACTACCAGAAAGCCTGATTATATGAAAGTATTGTCATATACGCAGTAGATATGTAGACACTATTAAAATTGACATCATTGTCTAACTGTCTAACAATTCACCGGTTATAAACGCTGAAATGAAAAAAAAAAAACAACGGGTTGCACTCCGGGAGTGCCGGTAGAAGTGAAAAATTTAACACTTACGTTGAGCATTTTTGATATTTTGCAATGGTTAGGGAATAATTTCGCGCAAATTGCTTTAATTATCAATATGGAAGTTTTTATGAGGTTAAATACAATATTATTTTATTTGCGGTACCGTACACAAACATGACAATTTATGCCGCTTAAACGAAACAGCAGGAACAGGTATACATTTTCGGGTTAGGTGACAACTCGCCAGTAAAAAATGTGCATTTATTTTTTATTGTAAAAAATAATTTTTGCAACTTTGAACGGCTGTACCTACTAAACCGACTGACAGATCATGTCAGTTTTTGTACTGTTCACATAACTACAGTGCATATTACAATAATATCTTATAATCATCCTTGCGGGAGATCATAATTTTTTTGTAACCATTAATTTTTGCAACTTTGAACGGCTGTACCTACTAAACAGAGTGACGGATCATGTCAGTTTTTTTGCTGTTCACATAACTACAGTGCATATTACAATAATATCCTACAATCATCCTTTCGGGAGATCATAATTTTATTGTAACCATTAGTTTTTGCAACTTTGAACGGCTGTACCTACTAAACTGAGTGACGGATCATGTCAGTTTTTTTACTGTTCACATAACTACAGTGCATATTAAAATAATATGCTATGATCGTCCTTTCGGCAGATCATTATTTTTTTTTTACCATTAATTTTTGAAACTTTGAACGGCTGTACCTACTAAACCGACTGACGGATCATGTCAGTTTTTGTACTGTTCACTTAGCTACAGTGCATATTACAATAGTATCCTATGATCAGCCTTGCTGCTGATCGGCCGTTTTTTGCACACATAACTGACCTTTGAACGGCTGTATCTCCTAAACCGACTGATGAACCACGTCAGTTTTTGTACTGTTCACATACCCTCAGTGCATATTATAATAGTATCATACGATCAGCCTTGCTGCTGATCGGCCGTTTTTTGCACCCATAACTCACCTTTGAACGGCTGTATCTCCTAAACCGACTGACAGATCATGTCAGTTTTTGTACTGTTCACATAACTACAGTGCATATTACAATAATATCCTATAATCATCCTTTCGGGAGATCATAATTTTTTTGTAACCATTAATTTTTGCAACTTTGAACGGCTGTACCTACTAAACAGAGTGACGGATCATGTCAGTTTTTTTGCTGTTCACATAACTACAGTGCATATTACAATAATATCCTACAATCATCCTTTCGGGAGATCATAATTTTATTGTAACCATTAGTTTTTGCAACTTTGAACGGCTGTACCTACTAAACTGAGTGACGGATCATGTCAGTTTTTTTACTGTTCACATAACTACAGTGCATATTAAAATAATATGCTATGATCGTCCTTTCGGGAGATCATTATTTTTTTTTACCATTAATTTTTGAAACTTTGAACGGCTGTACCTACTAAACCGACTGACGGATCATGTCGATTTTGGACTGTTCACTTAGCTACAGTGCATATTACAATAGTATCCTATGATCAGCCTTGCTGCTGATCGGCCGTTTTTTGCACACATAACTGACCTTTGAACGGCTGTATCTCCTAAACCGACTGATGAACCACGTCAGTTTTTGTACTGTTCACATACCCTCAGTGCATATTATAATAGTATCATACGATCAGCCTTGCTGCTGATCGGCCGTTTTTTGCACCCATAACTCACCTTTGAACGGCTGTATCTCCTAAACCGACTGACGATATGCAGGCAGACCGACGTCAACCCCATCACAGAGATGCTCTACACCCTATAAACACTGAATCAGCCTTGCTGCTTATGGTTGCAAAAAGTACACTTATCTCTCGTAATATTATATCAGTGCAAAATCGTAGATGTGTGGCGCGCGTCGGCGGCCTTGTATGCGGTAGAAATCTATTGGGGGAAATCTGTGAGCTGACTGTAAAAGGCTATGTATGTACCTACATGGGTTTGTTGTGGAATTTCTAGTCGTATTTTCTCTAAAAATCATAAAACTATGGAAGAAAGAAGTGGAATTGTCCCCAGGCATCTCACCTGGTGGAAGTTATTTAGTTTTCAATGGAGGAACATTCCACGTCGTAGCTCGTTCCTCCATAACACCTAACGAAGCAATGGCAGAGTCACAAACTATTACGTCAAAATGAGGAACTCATCGTCGAATGAAGACAATCTTTAAAGCCATTGAAGTTTTTCGGTTAATCTTTTACAACCCTTACAAGGAACATTATGTAGTTGGTAGTTATTAGTGGTAGAATTTTTCTAAAATGTCTCACCGACAGATTTGTTAGTGGTGGGGTCGACGTAGAAACTCTGTTCCCCGATGTAGGCCAACATGTAGTGGTACACGGGGTGCGGAGAGTGCCGACACATCAGGTTCGCCATCCTGAAATACATACAATACTACTAGTAGGAGATCCGACCGTAAAATTATGCACCTATTTCATAGGCGAACGAAATGTGATTCTAGTGTATGTTTACACAGGGGTTGATTCAACGCCGCCAAGTTGCCTAGAAAAATCTTGCCGGAAGTACCTTTTCCATTATGATTTTTAATATAACTTTTTCCACCTGTCTGTTAGGGAAGTAAATGAGGTGCCATCGGAAGGAGACTGATCTAAAGTACGGGAAAAACTAGGGTTTCCACCTCTCAATCTGCCGCAACTATAGGGTTGCCTGGTTCGAAGAAGTCATTTTTTAACCTGGCAACCCTATAGTTGCGGCAGATTGAGAGGTGGCAACCCTAGTTTTTCCAGTAGGTACTTTAGATCAGTCTCCTTCCGATGGCTATAATGTAGACCACGAACTAGCAGGCGTCGTGTGGGACGCTCCGGCGTTGGAACGAAGACCTGAGGTAGGCAGCGGGAGCGACTGGATGAGGAAGGACAAGGATGGAGCTGTGTGACGCGCCTTAGGAGAGGCCTAATGTTCAGCTGTAGAGTTGTAGACGATGACAGGTCCATATCCATGTCCTTTTCGTCTAGTCTACGTCAAAGTCCAGGTCTCACACGTGTACAAATTACCTGTGAACAGCGAACCCGATGACAGAGTCAGCGTAAAGTTTGCCCAGTCCGTCGGCGCTGGCGCTGTCGTTCCTGACCGGCTTCCCGTCGAGGTATGCCTCCTTCAGACGTCGCGCGGCACTCGAGGAGTTCTGAGGCGGCAACATGAATGAGATGGGGGCGATGCGCTCCCATTCAGAGTTCATGGTGTTCAGGCGAGTTTCGTTGTTCTGTATATCTGCGGAGTAGTTGTTAAGATGACGTGATATTATTTGTTTTGGTGGTTTCGATCTGTCTGAAAACAACTCAACATATTTATTCCAAATAGGAGTTTCATACTCTCTTTTTTAGGAATATTTTATGGATCTATCACCGCGTCCGAACTTCGGAATGTAGAGAAGATACAGCCAAAAACTTTACAACTCTAGATTTCTTCTCGACTTGATCCTTATATTCTTTTCACACCACCCGCTCGAAAATGGAACATTATATGTCATGTAACTCGCACCTAAAGCAAGTCATTATAGCCCTGGGACTAGCCGGGCAATAATATTGTACCAAAGAGTACTTTATTATAACCGGAAATATTGTACTGAATTTCATTATAACCCGCTGGTCAATAATGAGATTTGAATATGGAACCGCATCCACAGATTATTTAACATTTACTACGACCCTTACTTAAAATTCGTATGAAAACTTATCATGGAGACCTGCACCAAAAAGAACTTAATTCGAAATTCGAACTGGCCACCGCGAGTATTGAACACAAAAAAAGAAAAAAAGGCGCGAATACTGCAAATCTCTGTACCTATTTCTACGAACAAAGTAGGTAGGTAATAAAAAATATTACATTTTCTTTCCACAACTGGAGTGCGATTTTTGAATCTCATTCGCTGAGTTCAGCAATTGAAAATGTCAAAATTACTATGGAGATACGCATCTTTCTACTGCTGATTTGACTTTCAAAAATCATACTTCAGGAGTGCGATTTTTGAAAGTCAAATCAGCAGTAGAAACCCAGGGAGAAAGTTGCATATCTCCTCAGTAATTTTGACATTTTAAACTGATGAACTCAGCGAATGAGTTTCAAAAATCGCTCTCCTGGTCCAATGTTTCAAATATCTACTTTCACTTTGAATTTAATAAAATAGTGTTTTCTAAATACTATACTATTGAACTCTAATACTTTGTTATAAATTCTAATAAAAGAATTGGTTTCTAACCATAGAGAATTTATACGCTCCCCTGGGTTTCTAACAGTATTGCTTTTTATTTTCTCGCGGAGGGTGTGAAAAGTAGAGTATGGTCCTCGGGGATAAACGTGTTTTCATCTTGGGCGAGCTTGAACCCCTCGCTTCACTCAGGATTCTAGTCTTAACTCCCTCGCTTCGCTCGGGAGTTAACTCTAAACTCCCTCGCTACGCTCGGGAGTTAACCCTAGAATCCCTCGTTACGCTCGGGATTCAATATCGCGCCCGTGATGAAAGACACTGCTTTATCCCCTTGGTACATAATCTACTATTTTAGGGTAAGTATACTTTATTGAAATATTAGACGTTAAGGGGAAAATAGACATTTTGGAATACTGGCTAGTCATATCAAGAAACTAAATATACAAGGAAACTAGACATTTTAGGATTTTAGACCGTCTCAAAGAGCAAAGCAGAGCGGAGGCGCGGCGTTCTAGGAAATAACCCACTAATGCGAGCGCTTCAGTTTCCATATGACGTGATCGAACGAGAGCGCTATTAGTGGATAACCCACCAATGGGAGCGCTTCAGTCTACTCATGACGTGATCGAACGAGCGCACTATTGGTGCACTAATTCCTCGCACGTGGACGACTCGGCCAGAATGTAAACTAACTGAACGCTTTCCAAAAGAGCTCGTCCCTGGTCTGGCTGACGATGTAGGGCACCGCGTGCATCCTGCCCTCGCGGATGGAGTCCAACGGCTGCGCGGTGAGGAACCGCTCCTGGCCGAAATCTGGCTCTATCACCACGTTCCAGAGCAGTGTTGGGTCGAAAGCGAACTCCTGTAAGAGGCATGTTTTGAATGTCATTCAGGTGGCATATATCTAGAGTAAGCATTGGCACTGCATACGAGATGCAGCATTTATACGCTTTTTTAATTGTTTACATACTTCTAGCGGTCTGAGAATTCTGACTATAAGAAAAGTTGTTTAAAACTATAGGGTTATTTTAAATTAGTTGGCGAAACTGAACCAGGGCACATGTTAATGATAACAGGTAGCATAATCAATGTTTATAGTTGGTATTGATGAATAACACAATTATTACTATCGTGTGTAGGTACAGTATGTGTGGCGCGGGCGGACATTGACCTCAAAATCATATGATCAAGCGGAGGTCATTATCACGTAATTTTACTTAGTTACAGATACCAAGCTCCTTTCTGAATCTTTTATAATGCGCACAGCCAGGGAGTGGAATGCCTTACCTGCGTCAGTATTTCCGAGCACTTACAACCCGAATTCCTTTAAAGTACGAGTGAATATCCTTATTCACTAATAATGACCCACGCTTGATCATATGATTTTGAGGTCAATGTCCGCCCGCGCCACGCATACTGTACCTACGCACGATAGGTAATAATGTTGTTATTTTTTTTATTTATTTATTTTTTTTATTTTCGGAAGATTTACAGCATTACAATTTTATTAATATTCTTATATAAATCAAGACGCCAATTAAAAATCTTCACATTTAGAAAAAAACTAATATTAAAATAACAGTTTATGCCACACGTCTCATTTGTGTTACATGATAGATTGGAAAATAAGTGGGTATATAAAAACGATAATTCAGAATTTAAAAAAAGAACAACAAAACAAAGTATATGATTATGTTAAACTAATTAGTTTATCTATCACTGACGGTCACTGGTGTTGCCAAAGTAAGCTTGTGCAATAGTGCGTTTAACGGTTGCCTTGCTCGTGATGAATAGGTCAAAGCTGTGCTCTGTGCTTAATTCATTGAAGCTGTCACAGCTGCGTATTGCGAATGCGTTTCGTCTATAATTAGTCCTTGCGTACGGATCATCATGCGTCCGAGCATCATTGCGTACGGTTCATCAATACCAACTATAAACATTGATTATGCTATCTTTTATCATTAACATGTGCCCTGGTTCAGTTTCGCCAACTAATTTAAAATAACCCTATATACTAAGTAAAGTATTATAGTACTCTGTGTTCTGGGTAAGCTCGCTACATCTTCGACCCCATCTTCGTCCTGAGGACTGGATTGAGGTCAAGAGCAAACCCATACTTAATAATTAAAAAGAAACAAAAATACCAAATGCGTTTCTTACGTTTCGCCAACTAATTAAATTATAAATTATAGGCTAAGCTTATAGGTAGGTAGGTAGGTACTAAAGTAACAATTCGTTGCTAGGCCAACTGGTTGTGTGGTTAACTGGGTGGCATACGAGATGACTATGAGATACCTGCGGTTTTCCCATATCAAAGATAAATTAGAATACCTACTTTTACTTTACATAAAACAATAAAAATATCAAATTATTCTTATCAAATAGGCAATCTTTCGTATCAAACATACAACGATTCGTATCAAACATCTAACCATTCGTATCAAACATCCAACCATTCGTATCAAACATCCAAACATTCGTATCAAATCTACAATAATTATTGTTCAAAATTAAATCATTCGTATCCTTCGTATCAAATTACCAATCATTTGATAACAAATCCCCAATCATATGCATATGCTCACGACTATATTCCCCGAGGGGACTATATTCCCCACAGATATTCTGAAACTTCAGAACATCCACGTTTCACTAGTAGTACCAGAATACTGTCCAGTGTGACGGGGAGTGAGTCCGTCGCCACTTGTAATGGACAGTAGGTACGATACATGCCTCGAAATCCCCAATCATTCGCATCAAATCAAATGACTTAACCTAACCTTTGACGCGTGATCCGTTTCCACCAGCAACAGATCGCGTGATCAGAGTGGACTACCCCTTCGTAACGAATGCCCAATCATTACATTCATTAGTATCAAACATACAACCATTCGTATCAAATACCCAATCATTCGTATATTATAAAAACAAGTAATCCCAATGATACTTACAAACATGCCATCCAAGGAGTCTCCAATCTCCTTCGCGGTCTTGCTCTTCAAGCAGTCAATTATCCTCTGGTTAGTATCGGTGGGACACTTGAGCAACTTTGCCTGTCTCACCGCCAGGTGGCGCTGGTGTCGTCCGATCACCACTTGAGACACCGGCGAGGCGCTCATCGATATTGCGCGGTGGAATAGACCTGCACATGTTTGTAAATTATTCATCATTAGCCTCCCATCGTCCACTGCTGAACATAGGCCTTTCCCAAGGCGTGTCAAAAAACTCTATCTTGTACTTTCTTCATCCAGTTGCTACGCTACCTGTCTCAGGTCGTCGATACAGCGGCCAAGCATCCCACTCTAAACCTGCCAGTTCATGATATTATAAATCGGATTACCCCATCGGTTGTCAGCTTCGTAGCAGATACAAACAGCCCTTCACTTCCCTTCACTTCAACTTGGTTAATTTTTAGTTTTCTGACATGACGTAGTACCATTGTCTCCAAGAAACACAGATCATAGCTCGTTGAACGATTTTGAATTGATCAACTAGGCCTATCTTCAGACAGTATTTATGTTTCCTGACCATAGCTCATTAAAAAAATTACCTACCTAAAGTCTTACAGTATTCTTACGAGTCGTTATGCAAAGTTAGAGCTTCCAATACTACGATAGCAGAGGACCAAATTACCTATACCAATCCAAAGCGTGGTAAATTACAGCCTGCTTTTCCAGGAAGCACCCTATTCGGGAGAAAGGACTCGCCTGGGTGCTGTACATACTAGGGTTGCCAACCCTACTATATAATATAGTATCCTACTATATTAGGGGCCCTACTACTATAATTCTGAGAAAAATATATAGTAGGCAAAACTACTATATTTTGATGAGCAAATAATTTATAGAGAATTGAAATATATTGGTACTTAGATCGAATAACAATGCCCAATACCTTAACAATATTTTAACATGGTTCTCTCTGTTCATCACATTTGATCTAGACTGGACCATGTAGATACTTCCTAAACAATTGTCTACTAAATCTACCCGCTGAAAAATGACAAGTTTTCCTAAAGTCTGGTAATATTTTATCAGTTATAAAATTCTATTATTTCGGTACCTATCGACTCTTGCATGCATGCATGATGCATTATTTTCTATAACGAATATCTACGAAATGGAGAGATAGTAGTAAGAGTATTCAAACCAAAAAGTAGCAAATAAATTTAATTTCGACAATTTAAAATTAACAAATTCGGAAAATACTATATATTTTCTTAATTTTCCCCGATCTACTATATTTTTTCGGGCATTAGGCTCGAACTACTATATTTGGTCTAAAAAAAGTTGGCAACCCTAGTACATACCTCTCAGTCTCGCGTAGGGTCTCCCCTGGCAAGATAAAGATTACGTACCTTTAGACATAGGCGAGACCATGTGCAGGCCGATGCTAAAGGACCCGGCGCTGTACCCTGCCACAGTGACGCACTCGGGGTCGCCGCCAAACACTGCAATATTACGCTGAACCCAGCGCAGCGCCATCACCTGGTCCTTGAACCCGTTGTTACCGGGCGCTAGCCTGTCACCCATGCTCAGGAAACCTGCATTATCGATATCAATGTGTATTGGAGCTACTCATTGACTTATCAACTAAAGACCGGCAATAATTGTTAAACAAATTGTCTCCACTTTTTAAGCAAATCAAGCTGATTTCAACAGTAAGGACATAACAAAAAGCTGAGCTGGATCCGCGCAAGCCAAGGCTTCAAGATGGCATCTGCGTATTGACATCTCGCTTATTCTAATGGTCGATTGTCATAAGTCAGAAGAGATGTCAAGTAGCGTTTCAGGGTCTAGCTTTGTTTTATTCATCTACCGTATACTATATCTTTGGAGCTAGTAATGGGCCTTGACGAAAGCGGGAGGATCTTCCACAGAGACCTCTTTTCTTTCAATCTAAAAGACGACGAAAGTAAATTCCGTAGAACTTCCGTACAGATCAGGAATCGAACCGCCGCGCTGCCTCGTGATTGAGTTGCTAGCTCTCTTATATCACCGCTGTCTGTCGGTTCGGTGCCTTTATCGTCAAGGAAAGGATAGGTCCTTTCACTACCTAGAAACCTACCATCATGCGCCAGATACCGATACCTGGTTAAGCGAGTTCCACCTTCGGTGGTACGGAGACCGGCCTTCGAACCGTCATAGCAGAGGTTTTGTTATCTTAGCCAGTAAATCCAGTAAATGAAGAACATACCGAGAGTGGCGAGCCTGTAGTTGACAGTCACAAGCACAATATCCCGGTCGAGCAAGTAGTTGGGGCCCGCGATGTCGCTGCGGCCAGAAAACGAGTAGAACCCCCCGGGGTGCAGGAAGACAACTACAGGCAGCAGCTTCGACCTGTTACACACCTACAATCGTCTATATCCTCTCCACTATTGAGGCCATAAAGAAAGAAACCAGTGGAGTGCGCGTCGAGCTTGAGCACTTTTCTCATAGAAATGGGAGCCCAAGCGTGGGCAAGATTATGGAAAGATCGTTCTAATCTTCAGGGCGGAAAAAACACCTTAATAATATTATTTAAAGAGATGTTTCGGGCCCTCCACATACATTCGGAATTCCGTAACCTGATTCGGATTGTGATTTTGTATGGGTTGGACGCCTCCGTAATTCCGAACAGAATGTGGCGGATCTTAGACCGCCCAATTAAACAAATTTCACTATGATGGAGCTAACTCTGCCGTCGGCTCAAATGTGTGGGACAGGAGATTAGATCTGTCCAGGTATTGGTCATTGACCAAGCCCTTACAACCAAATAATGGGACAGGAGATTTTAATTTTCGAATTTTTCTCCATTGTGAATGTTATTCAGTTTGGTGGTCTTTACCACCCCTTCAAATATTACTAGGATATTTTGTTACACTCTGCATTATCCTCTCCATTATCATGTCATGAAGGAAGGAACCAGTGGAGTACACATCGAGTTTGGGCACATTTCTGAGAGCAGACGAATTTCTCTAATCCTTATATGGGAAACTCAACCCGCAAGAAATCATAGAGTACCTAATACCTACCAATAATTTATTCTAACTACCTACAAACAATGGATTGTTGCTGTCACGAACTCATTAACATTGACCGAATGAAAACCTATTTCAGTAGTACCATGAGTTTTCACTGTACGTTACCTCTGTAGTTGCGGCGCTAATTTTGTATGACAGAATTAGTTCTCAACGTAACCACTAGGAGCGCTGTACGAAATTCAATACAAAAACTGTAGTTTACTATTGTACAGTAGTTTTGCTGTAGTTTACTACAGTGTAAACTCATGGTAGGCCTACTGTCGTCGTAAATATGAATCGAAAAAACAATTTTATGCCTGCGCGAACTGTGTTTGCGTAATCTTGCAGATCATCTGGCCAAGGAGCGTCAGCGGCGCGTTGCGGAGAGCTATGGGAACTCCATCTTGAGTTCCAGGTTCGAATCCGCACGGACAACCTGCCAATGTACCAATGAGTTTTTCTATTTGATGTACGTAATACCAACTGCTCTCAAACGATGAAAACATCGCATACGCTGAGAAATTCCGATGCGTATGTGAAGTCTACCAATTCGTATTGAGCACGCGTGGTGGACTTAACGCCCTTACACCCTCCCTGAGGGTAGGCCTGTGCCCTGCAGTGGGACGTTTAGGTATAGGCTGCCATGATGATCAGGTCAAGTGTTCATACTTCTTCTTAGCGTTGGAACAATTTTATCCTCAGATGAAAACATGACAGCAAACTTGCCTGTTCTTGCCGGTTGTGTACACATTGAGCCTCAAGCAGTCCTCGTCGATGTAGTATTCCCCAACAGTGGGCTGTGGGCATGCTGGGCCTTCCTCGCTGGCGTCCACTGTGCCGTTGTAGCGCTTGATCGGACGGGGTGGCTGTTGGGATTGGAAAATAACAAAATTATGTACCTATATACGTCGTACGGGTATTGATCCAAACGAAAATAATCGATAGGGTTCACCACCCAAGGGACCACATTTAGCGCGGAAACGTTTTTTTTTTTCAAAGATTGAATAAGGATTAATAATAAGTTAATGGCTTGAGCACCATAAAGGTATCATATAGAGGAACTGACAGCTGAAAGAGCGAGATGTACCTAGCGGCGCCACTGTATAATAGAAAGAGATACATGACGCGAGGCAATAGAACCGTTTTTGGGAACTTGTCGGCACAATCGACTGGGTAAATATTCGTGCTCTGTGAATAATTAGTGAATCTAAAGTGAAGTCGTAGATTATTTGTGAAATATACTAACACTATTTCATTAAATTACCTACGATTCCACGTTAGATTCACAATTATACACAGAACTCGAAGTTTTAGGGTGCCGATAAGTGCCGACAAATGCACAAAAAACGGTTTCATTTGACAACTCATGTCAGTTACTCTATTCCGACAGGTATAATAACTTTATGTTGAGCAAAGATTAATAATAGATAAATTACTACGTAGCTTGAGTGCTATCGCTCGGCAGCTTCTCGGCAGCATCGGCGATGCTGCCATCTTTCTTGCCCTAGCAAATGACGTTTCTGAGCGATAGAAAAGGATAGGGCATGAAAAAATGCGATTCCGTGATGACTGATGTGGGTCAACCCTAAGGGATCTCTTGCATGCATGACTCGTGCCTAATATTTTAGAAAATTACAATATTTTTTTTATTTTTCTATTTTTGCATCACATCACAAAACGATAATCGCCAGTAAGAGCATTGAAGAGTTCCATTTCTGTCTCCGAAACGCGTTGAAAAGAATTTTTTATTTTTATTTATTTGATTCACTTACAATTAATTGAATCAGGCGTTACTTTGCGGAAATCCATGACTAATAGGTAGATGACACGATTGTATCAAGACCTCCGCCTCTAAATACCTAGTAGACAAAGTTGTATTACGTAATAAAATACAACCTGCTTGAAACTAAGCAGGTTGTATTTTATTACGTAATACAACTTTGTCTACTAGGTATTTAGAGGCGGAGGTCTTGATACAATCGTGTCATCTACCTATTATGATTCACTTACAGTTATTACACTCATATAAGCACTCATACAATCATTAGGATACTTAACTATATCTTAAACTAAATGCATAAACCACTTAAAAGTAAACACAACATGCGTAATTTACAGACACAAAAGAAAAAAAAGAACTTTTCAGCCAATGAAAGAAAAACATTGACTTCAGGGAAAAGTTTTCCTTGTACTTAGTGGTTTCATCATCATAGGCCTTTTCATCTGTAACAGACGATTTAAGCAGCGTCTTGGCGGCACTTACGCTCGTGGCTATAGAGCCCTATACGGGAGCGACAGGCACGGCCGCACGTACGGCAAGTAAAATTTAGGCTCACTGCGTTTGCGTTTGCTGGGTTTGCAACGCGCTGGTGTCTCCTTTCGAGAGAAAAGTCGGGAGACCACATCTACGTTTTAAGGACTGCTCAAAGCGTGACATGTCTGCGTTTGCCATCGACAGCAGGCAATGGGAAAATCTCGCTGTAGATCGTGACTCGTGGAGGAAGCTGTTAACGGAGGGAATAACTGCGCACGATCGCATGTGGTAGTGGTTTATTGAGTCCATTAACCTACGTACCTGAAACCTCAGTTCCCCAACAGGTGGCTCCGCATATCTGATGCCCCTGTAGGCCTGGAAGGGTCTCCCGCGGCGCGTCGTCATCCAGGAGCCCCTGATGTTGCCCGCCGGTGTCTGCGTCACGGGGTTGTCGTGCGGCGGTCGAGCTGTTATGTAGGTATATACAACGTGTTAATAAATTAGCGCAAAACCTCATACACCCCAACTGATTTATAACAAAAGAATTAGATTGAAACAATAATTTCATTATTTTGAAAGTTAAAATTTAAAGTTATTCGCATTTTAAGCTCAGAGGCAAAAATTATTTGTTATCATTTCAGCAAAGAATTAAAGCGCTATCGTACTTATGAATACATTTTAATAATCTTGTTTTGGTAGTAAGTAGGGTGAGTGTGCCCGTGAGGTGGGTTGACATCGGATTTAGTAAATTTTAAATTTTACGTAAAAATTATTTTAAATTTTGAAAAAAATTACCTATGTTGAAACCATGATAATTCGATTGTGCTCTCGATTGTAAACAAACTACTTTCTAGTTTTGCGTTAATTCATTAACACGTTGTATAGAACACTAGAGTTTACCCGCGACTTCATCCGCACAAAATGATAAAGGATGTAACAAAACACCATCAAACTGGTGGGGGGTGATTCAGACCATCAAACTGAACGACTTTCACTATGGAGCCAACAACCATACACCATATGGACCAACATATAATAGCGAAAAAAAATCAGCTTTTCCATACAAAACTGTAAAGTCGAGTCGTAGTCGAGCCTAATATTATATGGGACAGCAGATTTTTTTTCGCGATTCCGATGTTGGTCCCATGGAGAAAGTTGTTCAGTTTGATGGTCTGATCATCTCCCTAAAAAGTGTCAGCATATTAAGAAGGACCCTGTGTCCCTGTATAATAATTTGTGATTTGGATTCAGGGACACCTAAAAACCATATCGTATTTTTTTTTTTTGTAAATATCTTCAATGTACAGACACACTTCTGTTACAGTTTTATAATAGTTTAGACGAGCATTTACCCGCGACTTTATCCGCATATATTATATACTAGCGGCCCGTCCCGGCTTCGCACGGGTGGACGTCTAATTTCTAGCAATAAATATAGCCTATGTTACTCAGGGTGAATGCAGCTTTCTAATGGTGAAAGAATTTTTTAAATCGGCCCATTACTTTTTGAGCCTATTCATTACAAACATACAAACATACAAAAATAGGTACAAATCTTTCCTCTTTATAATATTAGTGTAGATATACCAGATTTTAAGTCAGTTTTTTTTTTCACATATTTTAAATTTTCAGAATTACAAACGTTACAAATTACATAACATTTCGCCAAACTGCAGAACAGTTTGTTGGCGAAAGACATTACCTACACTCAACTTTAAAAAAAATGAGTCCTTAATCTTACCCATACAATATTGTTAATATAAGTAATAAAGTAGGTATATAGATAATATCACAAACCCATAACAGTAAGTTTGTGATATCACATACATATATCCAGACACCTACTAACAGCGATTGTTTACAATTTGTATTTAATTATAAGTTAAAGTGATTCAAGAATAGTTCTTTTTAGTTAAGCTTTTAAGGATATTTTACAAAGTTCATAAGCTACAAAGATCATAAGCTATCAAACAAAAACGTTTATCAAAATCGGTTCAGTAGTTTTTGCGTGATGCTCAAACAAACAAACACACAAACAAACAAAAAAACAAACAGACAGACAAAAAGTCCAAAAATTTGTGATTTGGAATCAGGGACACCTAAAAACCATATCGTAATCTTTTTTTGTAAATATCTTCAATGTAGTGTACATTGAAAATATTTACAAAAAAAGACTGTTACAGTTTTATAATAGTTTAGACTTACCACTGGTCGTCTTCCCCCCCTCGCACTCATGTTGTCTCCCCCCGTAAACAACAGCACCACACACCAACAACAACACTTTGCACAACATTCGCGACATCTCCCTCGAGGAACAGCCGCGGAGTGACTCAATGAGGAAAACGCCGGCCGGTTTTATTTATTTATCAGAGAATTCTGAGTCACTTTGTTATTGCTTTTTGTAGGTACAGGGTGTAAAAGGTGACGTTATTATTTGAACGATTATGTCTCAGGGCGTACACCCCATTCTACGACGTGTTAAGTTAATGAATTAGCGCAAAACCTCATACACCTCAACTGATTTATAACAAAATAATTAGATTGAAACAATAATTTCATTATTTTTATAGTTAAAATTTAAAGTTATTCGCATTTTAAGTTTTGAGGCAAAAATGATTTGTTATCATTTCAGCACTGAAAGAAAGCGTTAACGTACTCATGGATACATTTCTATAATCTTGTTTTGGTAGTAGGTAAGTAGGGTCAGTGTGCCCATGCTGTGGGTTGACATCGGGTTCAGAAAATTTTAAATTTTGCAAAAAAATTATTTAATATTTTGAAAAAAATTACATATGTTGAAACCATGATAATTCGATTCTGCTCTCGATTCTAAACAAACTACTTTCTAGTTTTGCGTTAATTCATTAACACGTTGTATAGGTATAATAACGCATACAATTTTACGCCCTGTATGAACCGATGGCCGATGGGCATGAGATGATACAAGTGAGCTAAGTTCGTCATTACAGGGATTGCAGCATGAATCGCAGGCGAGGGCTGTAAATGAGCCGAGATTGTAATGACCATCGCCCATTCGTTTCATACGACGTTTTTCAACACACTTGCGTTGCGAGGATACTTTCACGAAAAGCTCGAGACAAATATTAGTGAAAAATGGCGCCCAGATTTCTTTCTTCTCGCGCTTATGCGTCTGTGATTAAATTAGTTATGCGCACGCAAGTCTGCATTTCATACAACACTGCAGTAGATACCGACTCGACTCAAATGTATGGGACAGTGGGACTGTTGATTTTTTTTCGCGATTTCGATGTTCGCTCTATAGTGAAAGTTAGGAACCTTCCCAAAAACTTAGTGAAAGTTGTTCAGTTTGATGGTCTGAAGCACTTCCTTAAGTATTACTAGGGTGTTTTGTTATACCCTGTATTCCTGAAAAACAAATATTGATTGTTTAATAGTATTGTAAAATATATAGAATATTCATAATTTCACAAACACCCTATGAATGAGTTAAGGTGTTTAGTCTATATCACAGGCCTAAGTTCATTTGAATGTTATCCTTATCACAAGGCAGTAAAGTTCTCTAAACAGTAAAAATTTTATTTTAAAAAAATTCTCGTTAGGGAAACCCCTAGAGTTAAAATAAATATTGTAAGGTATTTATTAGCTATTTTTCCTACTTACAGGTGGTTTGACCGCAGTTTAAGACACGTTAAAATTAATTGTTTAGCTTCATGTTTTTTACTAATATACCAGGGTGTTAGGGTAAACGTAAACGTAGGGTGAAAGTTGCATTTCTTTAAGGGGTGATTGTACTCATGATACCGATCAACATTTTCCTAAGAAATCTTTTTCGAAGAATTCAGGAAAAATATAGATTTATTGAGCTCTATCTAAAAAAAAACATCGCGCAGTTTTACTGTTTAAGGCTTGGTATTAGTAGAGCAAGCCTCTCTTTCTAACAAGCAAACTTTTGCAATTAGCTATCCCGCTTCAATTGAAAGCAAGTTCGCAAAAAAACGTGTTTTATCAATATCTTTTCTCTTGGGTGTTTGGGGAAAAATCCATCGGGTAGAAGCCCTGCTATAATTATTTACCTTTCAAATGATGGTATATTCAGTAGAAATGGTGTAGGGTGATTCTTGTAAAATTAGTTATAAATCTGAAATCGAACTTTGCTCCTCTTTTCTATCGAGAAAATTTAATAGAATCGTGTTTTCAACGGTTAGATGCCCTGCAGAAAGAACGTATCTACACTGTTATGTGAACTGTATATATTCAATGTAATAATTTAGTTATCAATAATCGGTTCGAAAACAGACAAAATAGGTATGAGCCCTCAGTTCATTTTTGCCAAAATTTTAAAGATGAATTCAGACAATGAATCTAAAGTTGTTTAGTTCCCTTTCCCTAAGGAACATAATGGTTGAAAAAAAAAAAATGTTGGTCCTCCCATGGTAAGTCGATCGGTTGATTCGCACTTTTGTATCCACAGTTTTTTTCGATCCATGTTCCTTATGAAAAATTGTTTAGTTCACTGTCTGAAATGAATACGACATCCATAAAATTTTGTTATAGTCCGAGATCCGACCGTATAATTATGCACCTATTCCTTAGGCGAACGAAATGTAATTCTAGTGCATGTTTATACAGGGGTTGATTCAACGCCGCCAAGTTGCCTAAAAAAATCTTGCCGCAAGTACCTTTTCCATTATAAGTTTTGGTATAACTTTTTCCACGTGTTTGTTAGGGAAGTGAATGAGACTGGTCTAAAGTACTGGAAAAACTAGGGTTGCCACCTCATTACAATGCAAGACCTTTTTACAAGCAAAGACCCTTTTCCTTATTACACCCGCGACTTTGTCTTAGTGGTCAAAGTTAAGCATCGCTCAAACCTGTAGGACCAAAGGGACTGCGAAGCGGGAGCGTCTACCGCGCGGCGGTCGCTGGTCGCTGCCCATGTAAGGCGTCCCGCCAAGTCGCTCAAACCCATAAAGTTATTACCTATACCTTACGTAATAGAGGCATTGACAGCTGAGAGAGCGAGATGTACCTAGCGGCATCACTGTATAATAGAAAGAGATACGTGACGCGAGGCAATAGAACCGTTTTTGGGGATTTAGTCTCCTTTAGTCTCCGGCAATAAGCCGTGGTGGTCCAGTGGCGAGTAACCTTGCCTGCCGTGCAGGAGGCGATGGTTCGATCCCCGTCCAAGCCGACTCGTACCAATGACTTTTTCCGAATTTATGTACGATTTGTAACACCACTGGCTTTTCGGTGAAGGAAAACATCGTGAGGAAACCTGCATGCTTCACTTTCGAGGCATGTATCGTACCTACTGTCCATTACAAGTGGCGACGGGCTCATTCCCCGTCACACTGGGCAGAGCTTCGGTACTACTAGTGAAACGTGGATGTTCTGAAGTTTCAGAATATCTCTGTCTACCCCCTCGGGGAATATAGTCGTGAGCATATGCTTATGCTTATGCTAGTCTCCGGCACGAACGTTAAAAGATCCGTGGTCTCCGGGTAAAAATTCGGTTTCTGTGAATAATCGTGAACCTAAAGTGAAATCGTCGATAATTTTGTGAAATGTACTAACACTGTTTCATTAAATTATCCACGATTGCACGTTAGATTGAGAATTAGACACAGAAATCGAATTTTTACCCTGCCGATAATCTCCTGAAAACGCCCAAAATCGGTTTCATTTGACAACTCGTGTCAGTTCCTCTATTACTATACTATCTTTATGACTCAAACCAGATGGGCACAATACGCGGTGTAGGTACTGTAGAGATGGTACGTTTTAGATGGTATATCACGGGGTTTAACGCTGGCCACTGTGCTAGATTGAATTTGGAACACATAGCCGTTAAATAGTAAAATAAGCAAAGCGATAGGATTTTATTCTATTCCGGGGGAACAACGAGAGACAGACGTATTGTTTTATTATAATTTTATCTAAAAGAAAATATACTCGTCTACAAGTTATCATCGTGTCTTTCTTCAGCAAATACCTCTCGCAGCGAAGCAAGGTGCCGTGTGCACATCACCACAGTACCTAAAGTATCTTATTGCATGGTTCCTTATTCTGATTTGTTCTGTATTCTGCAATGAGCACATTTACAACAAACAAAACAACACATTTAATAAATATTATTTATTCCTACATTTGAACATTATGTATCTATATCTAGTCTTAATCTTAACACTAACGAAGTTGATTAATTAAATAACAGTATAATATTAATAACGAATGGGGTACAGTTGATCCCAGACCCTGTATCGATTCTCGAAGAGATTCCTTCGGATGGAGAAATCCTTGCCGATGCGCAGGTACTTCCGGTCGGTAGGTGTCATGGCGGGCCACGATAGTGTCGCCAGTTCCGGTGTGTCGCCGTGGGGGTTCGGATCTCTGTTGATAAAATGCATGGGCTTTCAAAATGTTTTCTGAACAGAAAAGGAGTATACAGGGTCCTGCTTAATGATAATAAGACCAACAACATCAAATCGAAGCATAAGAATTTCTTCTCCAGCGTGTGCAGGTGTTTTCCTTTTTCCTCACAGATGTTTTCCTTTTTGAGAGCAGTATTACGTACGCATAAGTTAGAAAAACTCATTGGTACATGGCATGCCATCCGTGCGGATTCGAACCCGAACCTTTGATGATTGAGAGTCCATGCCTCTACACAAAACGTGGCACCGATGCTGTTTAGGAATCGTAGAGTCTGCTAATGAAGGTTGTTGATGATATAAAATGTTTACCCGTATCTAGCGAAGTTGTACCAGATGGCAGTCATCTTGTCGACCATCTGCGAGTCAGGGCTGTCGAGCTCTATAACGTTGAAGAGCGCTGTCAGGGTGAAAAGGTACAGCAGGTCATCGTGGTGCGCCACCCCTGTTGATTAATATGTATAGGGCTTGAACGAATAGTCCAAGGTACCTATAGGGGCCTTCTTAAGCTGACACTTTTTAAAGAGGATGATCAGACCGTCAAACTGAACAACTTTCTCTTTGGCACCAACATCGAAATAGCAAAAAAAAATCAGCTGTTCCTTACAGAACTGCAAACCAACTCGAGCCAAATGTATGGGACAGCTGATTTTTTATTCGCGATTTCGTTGTTGGTCCCATAGAGAAAGTTATTCAGTTTCATGGCCTGGTCATCCCCTTAAATAAATGTCAGCATATTAAGAAGGACCCGGTATGTGTGCGGTCAGCATCAGAGAAATCCCCCCCCCCTTGCGCTTATATAGATTAAGATAGAGGGGTCGTGTTTCTCCGATGCGAACTGTACTAGGCTACAAATACAATTATTTATTGCTTTCATAAGGCTGCCTGTCCATTGACGCGAGCTGGCTGGCGGAGCGGGGAAGTGGAGTTTTATTAACCAATCAGGATTACATAAAATGCTGCGAGCTCCTGATTGGTTAATATTTTCCTCGTTACACCGCTCCGCCAGCCAGCTCGCGTCAATGGACAGGCAGCTTTATGGTAGGTACATAAGTTGTTACAATAGGTTTCAGAACACAATAAATGCTAGATGTGTTTGTTGTAGAGTTTCTAGTCGTGTTTTCTCTAAAAATCATATTATAACCCTGGAAGAAAGAAGTGGAATGATCCCCAGGCATCTCACCCGGTGGAAGATATTTAGTTTTCAATGGAGGAACATTCCACGTCGTAACTCGTTCCTCCATAGCACCTAACGAGGCAATGGCAGAGCGAATGAAGACAATCCTCAACGATATTGAAGTCTGTCGCTTCATCTTAGGAACTTATGGAGGTGCTACTTGGGAATGTTCCTCCATTGAAAAGGGAAGATCTTCCACCAGGCTATGTGTGAAGCCTGGGGACCGGCCGTGGTCCAACAGTTCTTAGTTGGACCTATATGTATCGAATCTCTGTGATTATTTCTCTTGCGCGATTCATGTCTCGCATTCGATTGTGAACCTTATGTGTAGTAGGTTACGAGTTACGTATTTACGATGAACGTTATCTTTGTATGGAGCATATTTCCGAGAGCGACGGTATCGCCATCTGTTGGCATCTTTGCTATAACTTGTAGGTGCTGAAATTTGTAGCAAGTCCCCACAAACTTATTTAGCTGGTAGTGGTAGAATGTTTCTAAAATGTCTCACCGACAGGTTTGTTAGTGGTGGGATCGACGTAGTGGCTCTGTTCCCCGATGTAGGCCAACATGTAGCGGTACACGGGGTACGGAGAGTGTCGACACATCAGGTTCGCCATCCTGAAACACATGTTTACCATCATCAACCAACTGGCTGTAATAACAAGAATAAGTTGACTCAGTCACAGGAATAGCAAGTATAAGGAACAATGGGCTGGTCATATCTGCCGAAGAACTAATGTTGTATAATGTAGACCACGAATTTGTAAGCCCGGATAAAAGCCCTGAATGTTCAAAACGATTCTTACGATCACTGTATTAACCCAGTAAAATTAGATAAATCAGAAGAAATAATTTCCGGAGTTTTGAAACTTTTTTTAAACGTTCATTTGGTACGTAATATTGAAGAAAAAAAAAAGTCCTGGTGAGGGGGGGGGGGTGAGCTCGAGGAAGGGGGGGGCTCTCAGAAGGTCGACTCCTGACGGATGAGGTCAACGGCCCGCGGAAACTATGACAGATAGGGTTATGGACCTTGAACAATTGTCATAGAGAACCCTGGTCAGATTTGGTTGGCGGTAAAAAAAATCCAAAATTGCGATATCCAAGATGGCTGCCATGGAAATTTCAAACGCCAATGCAGCTTTTAAGGGTTCTCCGAACCGACAGAAAATTTGTATCTGGGGGTTTTCGGGGTTGCTGATTAAGAATATGAAATCATTTTGTTTTTATCTTCAACTTTCATGAGGGTCGCCATACAAATTTCATAATTTTTGAAATACTGTTACTTTCTCGGCCCCGTAGCCCTCAAAGGTTAAGTCCTATGACAAAAATGTATACCACTTGTTTTGTAGGGAATTTTGTCAGATTTAATTTGTCCATACACAACATTTCTATATGACTTACAGATTTCGAGAAATAAGCGAAAAACTGAAAAAAGTCACCTTTAGAGCCCCCCCCCCCCCCCTTCCTCGAGCTTACCCCCCCCCGCCCCTCACCAGGACTTTTTTTTTTCTTCAATATTACGTACCAAAGGAACGTTTAAAAAAAGTTTCAAAACTCCGGAAATTACTTCTCCTGATTGGTATATTTCAGCTTAATTTTACTGGGTTATATTAGGTAATAGGTACTTCATAGTTTTTAATGACATAATTGTGTAGATAACTATTAAATAATCTGCACCATGGTGTGGAAATGAGAATCCTGACGATAGGACTAGTTCATCAATTCAAAGTCCAGACCAGAGAGAGCTATGCTCAGTGTCTCTTTGAGAGATCATAATTATTATTAGGAATGAGGTGACGTCAGAGAACTAAAGTCAAATTAGCAAGCTGAAGTGGCAATGGGCTGGTCATATCTGTCGAAGAACTGACAACCGAGTGAGAGTCCACGTTCTATAGTAGACCATGAACTAGCAGGCGTAGTGTGGGACGCTCCGGCACTGGACCAGAGACAGGACAGGACGTGGGGAGCAACTGGACGAGAAAGGACGAGGATAGAGTTGTGTGACGCGCCTTGGAAGAAGCCTATCTTCAGGTAGGGGAAGATTGGCACCATTCGTACAAGGGGCACATACGTACAGTAGATTTTACAGAAAAACTAAGTGGAGTACGGTCATGTCTTTTCACGTGTACGTAGCCTTTGTTCGACCGCATCGTTAGACCGGTAAGCCGCGACAGCAGCGCCATTACACATGATAGGACAGGTAGCAACGTTTTTTTGCACTTGGTGAGTAAATATTTTATGGTAATTCACGTTCGCATTGTAACAACTTTTATTACGTTTCTAACATGATGACAAGTATGACAAGTAAATATCCTTAAGAAAGTGTTTTAATGACAAATATTTTCTTACTTTACTTGTTTCTAGAAATAGGTAACTTTTTTAAACTTGTGTATCACAGGGTACCTTCGTACAGCAAGGAATGGGGCACATTAGTACGCGACAAATGGTTGGTGATTCCTGATAGATTAATTTATTTTTAAAGAAACATGGTGTAACATTACAAAATTGAAAAAGAGGAGCAAGGAAGTAGAGTAGACGTAGATTTGATGCTATATTGGCTGTAGATGATTGTGATGAAGCAAGGAATCCCAAACATCTTTTTATCACACCTCCTTTGGGCAAACAAAAAATATCGACGCCCCCGTGTCACATTAGGATACCTAGGTACTACAATACAAACGAAATGTTAGTTTCATCCTCTATGTACGAAATAAAGTTAATTTTCGGTGCTGTATGAAAGTACCCCATTCGTGGGGCAGATTCGTACGAATTCCGGATGAAATAAAAATTACTTTTTTTCAGTAACCCTCTAAAATACACATTTATACTATTTTTTTCCTAATAGCCAAATATATGTGCTATTTCAAGATGATTTCCATAAAGCTATTAATCAACGCAGTAAAAAGAAAAAAAATATATTGTGAAAACTGTACGAAGGGTCCCAATCTTCCCCTATAGATGATGAAAGGCTGATTATGTTCATCACATTATCATGGATTTGCATGAGGTGTTCATCTCTAAGTGGTTGTGCATTAAGTTAAGTACTCAATGTAATTGTAACTTGTACCCATGTATCATTCTAACAGCTGTTGATGAACCTGATAAAATAAAAAAATTATAAAATAAAATAAATTATCGTCTAGTCTATTATCCACGTCTCCTACGTGTACAAATTACCTGTGAACAGCGAACCCGATGACAGCGTCAGAGTAAAGTTTGCCCAGTCCGTCGGCGCTGGCGCTGTCGTTTCTGACCGGCTTCCCGTCGAGGTATGCCTCCTTCAGTCGACGCGCGGCTCGGGAGGAGTTCCGAGGCGGCAACATGAATGAGATGGGGGCGATGCGCTCCCATTCAGAGTTCATCGTGTTCAGGAGAGTTGCGTTGTTTTGCACATCTGCGGAGTAGTAGATAAAGAAGACATTTAATGATTTTGTTTCGGTGGTTTCTGATTAAAATAGCCCCATGGATGTGTCAAAATTCAAAATGTTTTATTTAAAATATCCCAAGGGTTTAGTATTATAATTAATTTCGTCCCAGGTGTTTCTTTCATACTCTCTTTTTGAGAAATTTGTATAAACCCCGCATAGGAACGTCGGATCGTTGAGAAGATGCAACCTGATATTTAGAATAATAACTTCTTGATTCCTTCTTGTTCTTAATTCTTTTCATGATTCTTTATGTATATTGTAAGACTATACGTTAAGGGAAATTCGACATTTTGGAATACCTGGCTGAACATTTTGAAATACTAGACATTTTGGGGAGCAAGTAATTTTAGGATAGGCACTAGACATTGTAGAACTCTAAAGCTATTTTAGGACCCTGGACATTATTAATAAGCCTGAAGAATGTTGAGGATATTGTGTAGCTAAGTGTTAAGCTGGCCGTCCAAAAGAACGAGGCAGCGAGGCGAAGTGCGAGGAACTAATCCACCAATGGGAGCGCTTCAGTTTCCATATGACGCGATCGAACGAGCGGGCTATTGGTGGATAATCCACCAATTGGAGCGCTTCAGTTTCCATATGACGTGTTCGAACGATTGCGCTATTGGTGCACTAATTCCTCGCACGTGGACGACCCGTCCGGTGTAATGTAAACTAACTGAACGCTTTCCAGAAGAACTCGTCCCTGGTCTGGCTGACGATGTAGGGCACCGCGTGCATCCTGCCCTCGCGGATGGAGTCCACCGGCTGCGCGGTGAGGAACCGCTCCTGCCCGTAGTCCGGCTCTATCACTACGTTCCAGATGAGTACTGGGTCGTAACCGAACTCCTGTAAGAATCATGTTTTGTAGGATATTCAGTAGGTCTATCTACAGTTGACATTGTAGGCGCTCTTTTATATTTTACTGATATTCTAGCGGTTGCTCAGAGGACTATACGAAATTTGCTTAAACTATAGTATTATAACTACTTATACTATAGTAACAAGTCGTATTTAGGCCAACCTTACTGGTCATTTGGTTCACTGCATGGGTGGAGTAAGAAATGACTGATGTAGGTAGGTACTTACCTATACCTTTTGTTTAAAACTACCAATCGTTTTATAAAAAATGGCCAATCATTCGTATCAAATCAACCGTACCGTTCGTACCTTTATGAAACTGATCTCGTGATCAGAGTTCTTTGGCGCGTGATCCGTTTCCACCAGCAACGGATCGCTTGATCAGAGTGGACTAACCCTTCGTATCGAATGCCCAATCCAAATCCAACTACTTGTATCAAATACCCAATCATTCGTATATAAAAACATGTAATCCGAATGATACTTACAAACATGCCATCCAAGGAGTCTCCAATCTCCTTCGCGGGCTTGCTCTTCAAGCAGTCAAATATCCTCTGGTTAGTATCGGTGGGACACTTGAGCAACTTGGCCTGTCTCACCGCCAGGTGGCGCTGGTGCCGCCCGATCACCACTTGAGACACTGGCGAGGCGCTCATCGATATTGCGCGGTGGAATAGACCTGCAAATGTTTGTTAAGTTTCACCAGGATATTTCACTGCTATTATGGTCTCTCCCAAGACACGGAACAAAACTCTATCATTGTTCTTCCTCATCCAGTCGCTCCCCGCTGCCTGTTTCAGGTCGTCAGTCCAGCGCCGGAGCGTCACACACTACGCCTGCCAGTTCATGGTCAGGTACAGAACTCGGATTACCCCATCGGTTGTCAGTTTTGTGGTAGATACTTACGACCAGAGCTCCTTATCACTTCAGCTTGGCAGTCCTGGATTTGTCAATAGGCCGTATAGGCCCCGGCCTAGGGGCGGCAGCGTCCTAGGGGCGGCAGATTTCAGAGGACGCTCACTAGATTTCAGAGGATAAAAGTCCAAAAGTTCACTGGTTTTCTCATGGTTTTTTGTACTGGGTAATCATATAATATATCTATGTGGGTAATACGTTAAATCCCTATAGAAACTCATTCCTATCGAAAATTATCAATCCTTAGGTACCTACTGTTATTGTACCTATTTTATCAATATTACTGCGCGAGTGATGGATGACAGCGGCACATGGGGCGGCGGAAATAAAGTGGCCTACACTCACAAAAAATATAAATCCGGCACTGCAGCTTGGTGAATTTTCAGAGTTATGTCAACCACTTTAGTTTTCTGACATGACGAATTACCGCATTCCTAATAAATGTAGTTTGATTTCTCCGAGAGACTGATCAGCTCGCTGAACGATTTTGAATTCATGAACTAGGCCTATCTTCAGTTGGAGTCAATTTTTTCGGACCAAAGGCAGCTTATTAAAAAGGTCAGGTACAGGTCGAGTCGTTATGTTAAGTCAGGGCTTTCAATATTCCGATAGCAGGAGGACTAAATTACCAGCACCAATCTAAAGCATGGAAAATTACAGCCTGCTATTCCAGGAGGCACCCTATTCGGGGGTACTAGGAAGGACCGCAGGGTGTACACACCTGTACCACCGGGTAGGGTCTCCCCTGGCAAGATGAAGATTACGTACCTTTAGACATAGGCGAGACCATGTGCAGACCGATGCTCAAGGACCCAGCGCTGTACCCCGCCACAGTGACGCACTCGGGGTCGCCGCCGAACTCCGCGATGTTGCGTTGAACCCAGCGCAGCGCCACCACCTGGTCCTTGAACCCGTTGTTACCGGGCGCCAGTCTGTCACCCATGCTCAGGAACCCTACATTGTCGATTATGTTTTAGTAATGTATTGTAGAGCTCCTAGAGAACTTTGGGAAAGGGAAAGTACTTCTATTGGCTGTAGGAATGCCCGGGACCGCGGTTCCATAGTCAAACTGTTCAAAGTCGGATCTTCTTACATTTTAAACACATTCTCTTCCTAAACTCGATAAAAGTGGGAGCTTTCGTCATTTATATTAATCACATAACAAGGCGACCTCTTTGCTGCTTTTCAATCTAAAAGACGGTGGAAGTAAATTCCGTAGAACTTCCGTACAGACCAGGAATCGAGCCGCCGCCTCGTGAGTGAATTGGTAGCTCTCTTATACGAATTGGTAGCCTTTATAAATATAAATAAATAAATATCTTGGACAATGTCACACAAATTATCAAGTCACATTTAAAGGACCAGAATCTAGCCTGGACTTGTATTATGATGACTAGACAACGATATAGAATACAATCGTCGTCGTTATCGTCAAAGAAAGGATAGGTCCATTCACTACCTAGAAACCTACCACCATGCACCAGATACCGATATCCTATCCGTTTAAGCGAGTTCCACCTTCGGTGGAACAGCGGCCGGCCTACGGACCATCATACATAACGGTTCGTAGTGGCGATGCATGGTGGTAGGTGTCTAGGTAGTGAACGGACCAATCCTTTCCTTTGCAGATATTTTGGAATCTTAGCCAGTAAATCCAGTAAATGAAGAACATACCGAGAGTAGCGAGCCTGTAGTTGACGGTGACGAGCACGATATCCCGGTCGAGCAAGTAGTTGGGGCCGGCGACGTCGCTGCGGCCCGACACCGAGTAGAACCCCCCGGCGTGCAGGTAAACAACTACCGGCAGCAGCTTCGACCTGCCAGTCCCATCATCGTCAATAATCCTCTCCACTATTGAGGCCATGAAGGAAGGTTCCATTGGAGGGTGCGTCGTCTTTAAGACTGTTTCTCATAGAAATGAGAGAGTTTCCAGCGAGAGCGAGAGCAAGGAAGGATTTCCCTTCTATCTGGGGAAACCCAAACCGCAAGAAATCATAGAGTACCAACAATTTTATTATTCTAACTACAACAATTGATTAAATAAACAATGGATTATTATTGTCACGAACTCATTAACATTGATTGAATGAAAATCTATTTCAGTCGGCGTAAATATCGAATCGAGAAAACAATTGTATTTCTGCACGAAATTATAGAATAAGATCCCACCGCATGATTTCTCCAAGTTTTGTTAAGGCAATAAAACAGTATTCCAGTGGAACGGTCATAGTTAAGGGATTTAAAAAAAATAATCGTGCCCCTTTAGTTCTTTCGCAACACCCTGGCAGACGCAAGCAAAAGTGGGGCTCCTGGAGTAGATCTCCACTCATGTACTTTATTCCAGTGATAAGGCTAGCTATGGTTTAGGGATTCTAAAAAACAGCTGGCTGCTAGGGGGTCGCGACAGCCCTTGAGTTAGGAAACCTAGTTTTTTAGGATCCTGAAAGTATCCCTTACAATGTGTGTCGTTGTCTAAACATAAAATGAAGATAATCAACAGAAAAACCATGTTTCCGGCTGGCTGGTAGGGGTGCAACAGCCCTAGTGGTGGCAAGCCTAGTTTTTAGAATCTAGTAATAGCCTTACCGCTGGAATAAGTATCGGAATACAGTGAAGATAATCTCCAATAACCCAACTTTAGCTCGCGTCTGCCAGGGTATTACGACAGGGCTAAAGGGAACACGCTTATTTTTTAAGAATCCCTAAACTATGACTATTCCACTGAAATATGTCTCATTGCCTAAACAAGACATGGAGAAATCTTGCAGTGGAATCTTGGATTATAGCCGCTTTTGACTAATCTTGCTGATGATGAGGTCAAGTGTACATAAGGCTTTTCCAAAGATCTTTAGGTAGGCTACTCCTTAGGCAGTGTGTCATTTCTCTGTGGGCTATTCTTTGGTGTTTGAACAATTTTATCCTTACATGAAACCATAACAGCACCAACTTGCCTGTTTTTGCCGGTTGTGTACACATTGAGCCTCAGGCAGTCCTCGTCGACGTAGTATTCCCCAACAGTGGGCTGTGGGCATGCTGGGCCTTCCTCGCTGGCGTCCACTGTGCCGTTGTAGCGCTTGATCGGACGGGGTGGCTGTTATTGGGAATTAACTAAATTATTCACGTTTTAGTGCGTTATGGTACCAACGCTACGTGCATTTAGTGATCCCTATAGTGATCCAAATGAAATCAATCATGATCAAAAAATCAAATTAAATCACAGTGACATCTTTATCGCTCTTGCAAATAACGTTCATGAGCCCTGAGTGACAGAAAGTTCGATCTCGTGCTGACAGAAATGAAATGAAATGCGAATGTGGGTCATGGGTCAACCCTCTTGCGTGCATGAGTCATAATCATAATCATAATCATAATCATAAATTCTTTATTGTGATACACAGGTTGAATAGGTTGTTACATTATATTATGTTCGCTGTGATCCGCCAGAAGTCATGCTTAATATTTTAGAAAATTAAATAATTTCTTATGTTTCTACTTTTACATCACATCACAAAAGACAAAAACAACGAGTCACAATGTAACCATACGTGTTTTTGTGTAATAAATATATTTTTAATTTAATTTTAATTTAATGATATCAATTTCACAAATAAAAATTTTATTACAAACATTGAAAAAAAGAATAATCGTCGGTAATTTGTTGTCATCCGTTGAGGTGTTCCATTTCCGAAACGTGTTGAAAAGAAGGTTTACTAAGTCAAATAAGCAAGTATATCCCGGAGGGATAGGCGGTATTTACCGACCCCCTCAAATCTGAATATGTGTTTAGTATTTACTGGATTACAGCGATTTCGTTAATTTTTACATGAAATGTTTTTGATGGGATATAAATGATTTTTTTTTTATTAAGGATGGGTTTGCTCTTGACCTCAATCCAGTCCTCAGGACGAAGATGGGGTCGAAGATGTAGCGAGCTTACCCAGAAAAAGCCTATTCACTCGTACTTTAAAGGAATTTCTTCAAGATTTTCTGAGGGCATCGGACTTTATAAGGTGGGCGGCACCCTTATACATAACAAGCGTCGAACTTGGTGTGATTATAGAGAAAATTTAAAGCGAAACAACACAAAAAACCGGCCAACCTAGTGTGAGCCAATGAATTAATTTATTTCACCCCATTATATTGTATGGTAGTACGGAACCCTCGGTGCGCGAGTCCGACTCGTACTTGGCCGGTTTTTTTCACTAAATGTGCCCCTAAATACAAAAGTATCGATAATCTTAATTTGACCCTTGACATTGACGTTGATTTGTTAAGGTACCTGAAACCTCAGTTCCCCGACGGGTGGCTCCGCATATCTGATGCCCCTGTAGGCCTGGAAGGGTCTCCCGCGGCGCGTCGTCATCCAGGACCCCTTGATGTTGCCCGCCGGTGTCTGCGTCACGGGGTTGTCGCGCGGTGGTCGAGCTGTCGATACATCAGGCTGGTTTTATAAAGCAGGTCGAGAATGTAGGACGAGATGTATGGATCTAGACATCTAGTAGAAGAGCGATGAAAGCCCATACGGAAGAGAGCTAGGAATCCAATCATGAGGTGGCGATTCGTTTCCTGGTTCTGTACCGCAAAGTTCTACGGAATTTATGTATTTTCTTGTTGTTTTTAATTTGTATAGCTTGATGTGTCGCTGTGTGTACGGTTGTATTTGTCATGATCACTAGCTCAGCGGTGAAAGAAAACATTGAACCTGAAACCTGAGGAAACCTGCATACCCGAGAATGAAAAGAAAATACAGCAGCGGCAGCGGCAGTTGGCAGCTTTTTTTTCTAGCCTGTTTCATTCCACTGCTGGGCAAGGCCTCCCCTTTAATCTTCCAACCATCTCTATCCTGGGCAAGCTCTGGCCACTTGTCGTCAATAGCATCCAGATCATCCCGCCACCTCGTCTTAGGACGACCCGGGCGCCGACGACCATTTTCTGGGATCCAGAGCGTAACAATTTTCGCCCACCTCTCCTGGTGCATTCGACAGACATGACCGACCCAATCCCACTTTAGTCTAGCTGTTTTCTCCCCGACACGTCGGTGATTTGTGTTTTAGAGCGCAGTGTAGTGTTCCCGACACGAACACTACACTGCGCTCCAAAGTTCGCAGCTATAATGTGTAAACATATGGGTGAGCTTGGTGGAACACAATAGACCAGCAATGGCCGCAGTGTAACATATGAACCTTGCTATTGCAAGGTTAGTCCCAGTCAACGATAATAGGTAATTGGATCTGGTGGAAACGAAAGAAGTAGGGTCAGGATCGGACGGTCCTGTAAAGTTGAGATCCATTGTCTCTGCTTACCTCTCTGAGAAAAACCGTACAACTTAGGTATCTTCAATGCATATGCATATGCTCACGACTATATTCCCCGAGGGGGTAGCCAGAGAAATTCTGAAACTTCAGAACATCCACGTTTCACTAGTAGTACCGAAACTCTGTCCAGTGTGACGCGGAGTGAGCCCGTCGCCACTTGTAATGGACAGGAGGTACAATACATGCCTCGAAATTGAAGCATGCAGGTTTCCTCACGATGTTTTCCTTTACCGAAAAGCCAGTGGTGTTACAAATCGTACATAAATTCCGAAAAACTCATTGGTACGAGTCGGCCTGGACGGGTATAGAACCATCGCCTCCTGCACGGCAGGCAAGGTTACTCGCCACTGGACCACCACGGCTTTTTTTTTTTTGCAATATCCCAGTCAACAATAATAGGTAATATTTGATCTGGTGGAAATGAATGAAGTAGGGTCAGGATCGGACGGTGCTGTGAAGTAGAGATCCATTGTCTCTACTTACCTCTCAGACAGTGATAAATGTCATACTTATTCTGGGTAAGCGCATTGACCCCAAAAAGATAAAGAAAGGTAATTACTTGAGATCATGGATCAGTTAATTGGTTCATGCTTGTACTTTAATGTTAGTTTCTATTGTTCTGTGACCCTGTCTGTTCCCATGCCCGTGACACAGTTCTGTTTGCTATTAAACACTATTAATTGATGTCTCGACACTCGACATTCGAGAAGGTAGAGTTTCTGGCCATAGTAATCTCTACAACCATAACACCTTACGAGCTAAGGACAGGGACCAGCAGTATTCCAAGAGCCCCCCCCCCCCCTCTCTCTCTTTTAGTAGTTGAAGCTAAGTGTCTAATCACCCCGAAAGAGATTACACCTTTTGGGCCATAATGTTAAAGTTATTAGGCACTCCCTAAAACGACCACGTCAAGATAAAACACCCTGAATGATTTTTTTCCAGAAAAATTGTTGATGGACTTTGTATGTACAACATGTAGGTACGTTAGGGTATCGTCTAACTAGATATCCCTACATTTGCCGTAGCTATGGGCAAAACTGTACCGTGGCCATCGATTTTTGCCTAGTGTCCTTGTTGCGACTCAAAGTGGGTGTGGCTTCAGAAACGAGATATTTACATAAAAATATGTATTAGATACTTACAACTTTTTGATGTGAAAACTTCTTTAGCGGCGTTGTGCACTTTTTGGAATGGGCAAAAAATTTTAAACTCGCGTCAGGACCGTGACGTCACCCTGATCCTGATCGAAAATTGGTCAGACATATCCCCTCACTTTCTACCGCGCGGCGAAAATGTATGCCTGTTCCTGCTGTTTCGTTTAAGTGGCATAAATTTTCATGTTTGTGTACGATAGCGCAATAAATGAATATTGTATTTTACCACATAAATGATAGTACTTTTATATTGATAATTAAAGAAATTCGTGCGAAATTATTCCCTAACCTTTCCAGCACTCCCGTAGTGCAACTCGTCGTTTTTTTTTTTATCGGGCATAGGCCCCCACACATTCACACCGCTGTAACTCCTGTAAGCCAGGATCAACAGCGGCGACCATTCACAACACTAGACAATGAAGTCCAGCGAGCCCGGGGGACGACTCTAATCTGTCTTGGAACCCGCAATGAATTAATCAAAGAACATAGAAGGAGTAGGAAAAGAGAAATATGCGTCTTCCCTCCATCGCAAACGGGAGATAGCAATAAGAAAAAAAAGCAAGACAGCCAATTCCAGAGATCATTTTATGGCAGTGTTGAAGAACCTTCCGCAAAAGCACCAAAAATAAAAATATTGTTTCTGTTGTACTTACAACTTGTCGTCTTCCCCTCGCCCTCATATCGTCTCCCCCCATGAACAACAGCAACACACAACAACAACAACAGTTTGAACAACATTCGCGACATCTCCCTCGAGGAACAACCGCGGAGTAACTACACGAGGAAAACGCCGGCTTTATTTATTTATCAGAGAATTCTGAGTCACTTTGTTATTGCTTTGTATACAGGGTGTTAGAAGTGACATTATTATTTAATCGATTATTCATTTGTTCCGTTATACCTAATAATAGTTTTACTGAAAGATGGCACTGCGATAAATGTCACACCTTGGAATTTAAGTATGTGCGATACTGAATATGAGTCCTACGAGTGAGGAGTACACCATTGCCTACCTACTGTTTTCTGTCACACTTCCTACCAAGAGGGGGTGAGTTAAAAGTTGGTGGGGGAGGGAGCAGGGAGTGTCCTTACTGTATGTAGTACAGTACAGTATATTCCGAGAGATAAGTGTACTTTTTGCAACCATCTGCAGCAAGGCTGATTCAGTGTTTATGGGGTGTAGAGCTTCTCCGTGATGGGGATGGACCAGGTCTGCCTGCATAACTCCAGTCGATTTAGGAGTTGCTGATGATTAAAGGTCTGTAAAATATTAACGATCAGCTGTAAGGCTGATCGTATGTTATTGTTAAAGTATGCACTATAGCTATGTGAACAGTACAAAAATGGACATGTTTCATCAGTCGGTTTAGGAGATACACACTTTGACTGGCTGTATCTATTAAACCGACTGACAGAACTTGACAGTTTTTGTACTGTTCACATAGCTACAGTGCATACTGCAACAATATCATGCGATCAGCCTTGCAGCTGAGCGTTAATTTTTTACTGACCTTTAAACATCAGTAACTCCTAAACCGACTGGAGTTATGCAGGCAGACCTGGTCCATCCCCACCACAGAGATGCTCTACACCCCATAAACACTGAATCAGCCTTGCTGCTGATGGTTGCAAAAAGTACACTTATCTCTTATACTAGTAGTACTAGACACTCTTTCTTATTCTGTGACAAAGTGTTTCTATACTGCATTATGCTACGCTGCATAGCTTTATTTCGATTTAGAGCAAGTTACCTAATCCCATACATTTATGTTTCGGATCCGCTTTGGCATACATTTGCTTCGGCAACACTTCGAATAAGTATACTTAAAAAAAAAACGTTTATTTGACGCAGACAAACATGAATAGACATTTCAAAACAGAGTTCTGAATTGGATCTGGTAGTAGGTACCTACCGATTACAATTCCAGAGATGAGACCTATCTAGATCGATTTTTTGCCCCCATAAACCCTTATTCTGAAAATGTCAACCAAACAGTCAGGTAGAGCCTTTACCGAGAACGCGAATACAGATAAAGTATACCTACATCTACAATACAATACATCTATGGGACCACGGTAGAAATCGCGAAAAATAAATCAGTTATTTCCATGTGCACCGCACCCGATCCTAATCGACCAAAATGTATGCGATTTCGATATTGGATTTCCCTTGATGAAAGTTGTTCACTTTTATGGTCTGACCTGTATACAAACAACCTCATACCATACACCTTTCGACGACCCGGTTGGTGTAATGGTTGCCACGCCGGACTGCCAAACCAGGGTCCTGGGTTCGAATCCCGGTTTGGTCATGGATGTTGTATGTTTGTGCCGTTGTTGTATGATTCCCATAACAAAAAGCCTAAGGCTTACCTTGGGATCATTACAATATGTATGTGCCTGTGTGCGTTATTTATTTATTTATTTATTTTATACACCTACGAATAAGAATGTATAGAAATGTAAATCTTCGTAGCCATACACCGTTACCCCCTCCCTGAGGGTAGGTCCGTGCCCCACCAGTGGGATGTTTACCTATAGGTTGATGATGACGACGATGATGATACAAACAAATATTGATCGTTTAATTATTTAGTTGACGAGATGTATTTTGGATTATACCTACGAATAAGAATGTATAGAAATGTAAATCAAGCTCAAAAAGTGACCCCAAAAAAAGTACACAGTGTTCGAAATTTGTTCCTTAAAAACTACACCTTGCCGCCAAAACTCATACAAAATGTAATTTTTCAAAGGGTGCCAAAAATTATGTTGATTTTGTTTAGAGTTATTCTTCCATAGTTATTCTTATTCGTAGGATTATACATAATTTCAGAAACACCCTATGAATGAAATGAGTCAAGGTGTCTAGTCTATATCAAAGGCCTAAGTTCATTTGAATGTTATCCTTATCACAAAGGAGTAAGGTTCTCTAAACAGTAAATATAATTATTGTGGCTTAAAAATGGTTTGGTAGGGAAACCCCTGAGTTAAAATAATGTAAGGTAGTTATTTTTACTACTTATAGGTGGTTTGACCGCAATTAAAGACGTGTTTTTAAATAACTGTTTAGCTTCATAGCTTTTACTAACATACAGGGTGAAGGTAAACAGTTTAATTTCTTTAAGGGGTGATTGTACCTATGCTACCGAACAAATTTTCCTAAAAAACCTCCAGGAAAAGGCAAACGGTCGGCACTTTCGGGAAAATTATAGATTGATTGAGCTCTATGTATACCGATTCGTAGAGCAGAGAAAAGTTTCTTATTTAATTACTGTACCTACTTACCTAGATCATGTGGCGCTAAAAATTCCGAACACACTTCGCTCGATTAATAGCTTTTACTTAGGTGCATATAGTTCAATCATCGAGGAGATTTCTTGTATGGACACCCTAACAATAAATCATCTCTTGCTGAAACTTTGCAGTGTGATAAAATGAAGTTTAAAAATAACGGTTGACAAGTATCTAGGTTTTTTTTAAATTTGGAAGTTAGGTATTTATACCTAAACATAAAAAATCACTTATAGTTCTCGGCGGAAAAAGTTTCTCTCCAAAATTCCTTTGGTATATGTTAGTATATACTAATTGCCATAGAGGTGATCGGTATCTAGGAATTTATCGATTTCACGAAGGGAGAAACATCAAAATACCGTTTTTAATCCATAACTACTTCAGGAATAATAGTCTCACAATTGTTGTCTTTTTGTGTGTATTAATGTCATTACATGTATCGTCTTGCACAAGAAGCTAGAATATTTTCGTTTCAATTATAGTTTTATGATTTTTGGGCAATAACTTACTTCGGAAAAGTATTCTCTTCCTCTTTATCCATTTACAAGTTACAATACACTTTAATACAACAGGATTACTAAGAATCTATTAAAATTTCGCCCTCATTAGTATATTATCATTTTTTCAATAATATTCTTCCCGCGCTAGGCCCCGATCTACGAGCGCGGGGTGCGGAAGGGTTGAGGGGAGTGGGCGGCGGCGGGCACCGCATCATCGCACGTGCTCACTGCTCAGTGCTACCCGCGCCGCGCCGCTGATTTATAATAGTACCTACTGTAGCCCCGGGACTATTTAATTACAAAAAAGATTACCGATTGCCGTTTTGATATTGTTGTAGGGTACGAAATTACTAATATAAAAACCCTAGTCCTGCGAAATTACTAATATAAAAAAAACTTTTTGTATACTGTCATGTGGAGGAAATTTTAATAAAACTACTCACATAATTCACTTCAGCAACATGCGTCGTCAACCAACCATCTTAATAAAAACAAAAACTGCTTCAGCAACATGCGTCGTCAAATTTCCTACAAAACTCCCTTCAGCAACATGCGTCGTCAATTTTATACAGAATCATTCAGCAACACGCCACGTCAAACACTTAATCAAAAAGACCGCCCCTAGCCATACCTGGCCCAAACGTGGCCATAATGCTGGCCGCGTTTCCGCGTTGAATCGCTAACGACACGCGTTGGACCAAGTACGACCCAACACGGAAATCATTTCCCCTTTCCCTTAATCGTTTGCCCAAATCCCTCGCAAAAGCCTTTGCTTCATGCCCCCATGGGCCCGCCGTCTCCACTGCGAATGGCACAAATAAATAATTTTGCTTTAGAACGGCGTATTTGTCGTGCTTTCGCACTGCCGCCGTCTCCGCCCCCGATCCCGCTTCTCTCATCGTACGTCTTACATGGGTCGCTGCATATGTACTTACGCACGTTGCGTCCCACAGCAGACATTGGCCTCTTCGCCACGGCACAAGGGTCAACCCGTCCGGTCTTTTTCCGTCCGTGCGGCTCAAACCAGGTGGTTCCACCATGCATGGCACATTGGCGGACACCAGCGCCCGACGAATTATGTCATTTATAGCATGATGCCGCGAGAACCTCCCAGCACTCCTGACGCAACTCAAACCATGGTAGCCGTTCGCCTCGACTGCCGCACCACAAACACAAGTGTGCGGTACACAAATGCCGCACCCTAGCCTTAAAGCTACCGCCACTCTGAGGGAATCATTATCTAAATGAGTCCCTAAGTGTGGCGATGGCAGTGCATGCAGCCACGCGCCAGACTCCACCTCCGAAGCAGCCCTCAAGCGTGCCAAATCTGAGCCGGTCACATTTGACATTAGGTCTTGCAGCATTATCTTACACCCCACATCATCCCACTCCCTCTGGACTGTTGGTGCAGACGGTGGCGGCTCATTGTTGCAAACACCTGACCATGCCACCACAGCCTCCTCCTCGAATGGTATGACGACTCTGGAACCATCCACTGAGAGTAACCGAGTAACCAGACCCGCCACACCATTCGCTGAAGCTAAAAACGCCGGGAGGCCCGTATCGCGCACACGCCGCACCCCCAAACCCCCGTGCCGAATAGGAAGAGACGCCTGAGCCCAACTTTCATGATCCAGGCTAACATTGAGAATTGTCTCCAAAATCCCTTTGATCGATTGATCCATGCAATCGACCTCCGACGGAAAACGCCACGTAGGCGATGTCCTCATTATATACGTCAATCTCGGCAAGCCAAAACAATTGCGAAGCAAAGTCAGTGCTATGTGGGACGACAAATGCTCAAAATGGTTTTGCAGAGACAAAAGCGTCTCACTTTTTGCCCGCAATGCTGCCGGGACCGCCTCCTGAAAAATTGGGGCACCGAGGAGAGTCAAGCCTTCCTTTTCCACCCTTCTCAAACCCGGTAATTCCGCCTCAAAACGACTGTATGTCGATAAACCGGCCTGGCCACATGCAAAGAATTCGCACTTATCGCCATTAACCTCCAGCCCAAGGGCTCTCAATCCAGGGATCAAACGCTGGATATCCCCGAGCACCACCTCCGGATCCCCTCCCAAAGTTCCATCATCAAGATACCAGGCATTCAAAGGCGACACCAAGGAGGTGACTACATCGTGGATAGCCAGGCTGAAAATCAAAGGACCCAGCGGATCCACCTGCTGCGCACCCACTTGTGACAGAAAAGAATCTGTATTGTAGTACAGATTAGTCGGAGCCGAATAGCACTGATGCAAAAATGAGTACAGACTCGGAATGCGCTCCCTGGCCTTCACTAGAATTATGTCACGTTCCACACTGTTAAAAGCGTTCTTCAAATCCAGCTTTACCAAAACCGCGCCAGCACCTTCCGGTGCAAGAGCAAAGGCACGAGTAGCATGTATGGCCGCCTCACACCCCAGCGCCGTCCCAAAACCCAGTTGATGCGGCTGCAGGTAAGATGATACATCCTCCCTTACAGCGTGACAACCCAGTTTTGCAACCAAGCGACGAATCGTACTGCCTACCGCTATGGGCCTAATCCCACCGTCCCTTTTCTCCAATGCACACAGGGTGGCCCCATATAAATAAGGGGCGACCAGCGGATTCAACATCCCCCTCAACAAGAAATTGCACAACCGAGTCAACACCTCCAGCAAACGCCGACCATTGTCCCCAGCAGTTGCTGATATTAACTCTTTCAGATGCAGTGGACGAATACCGTCCAAACCTGAAGCTGACCCATTGTAAAATGAGTTAATTGCACGCACAACATCCTCACCCGTGACAACATAAAAAGGGGTCGAGCCGTCGGGTTCAGGTGGTTGCGCCTGTTGCCGGGACGGCTCCGGATGTTTTGCCCGCAAAGCATTTAATGTTGCGTCATTCTTCGGTGCAATAGCACACTCCGACGTCAACAGACGGACGGCGCCTCTTAAATCACCATCATGCACTTTAGTCTCCACTGTTCTATAAAAGTTATACGCCCTTGAAGATACATTCGGCTCCGGAAAATAACTACAAACACTATCCACATTTTCCTTCACCTTCGCCGTAAGAGACCGCCGGTCCCCACGGTCCGGAACCCTCAAGGCCACGAATGCAAAAGATAGCAAAGCAAACCATTCATCCGTGCCATTGGAATGCAAACACTGCTCAATTATAGCACTAAGCTTCCCTGCCGCCACACTTCTTGCACCCTTGGGAATGTGCTTAAGGACGCATACGTTTCTCTTGAAAGACTGGATGTCATCGAGACTAGCATTCACGACTGAAACCTGTGCGCGTGAACCCACCGCAGGCCCGCCCACATGTCATGTCTGTCATGTTCTTTGTTTAGTTCAATACTGTAATAGTAAGACTGTCTAAAGTTGTCATACAAAGCTATGGGACTAGATGAAAACGTCTATTTTGATAAGTCTTATAGCTTTGTATGGCAACTTTAGACAGTCTTACTATTACGTATGGGTAGGTGTTGATATTGAACTAATAATTACTATAATTTACAGTGCATAATCACTTAATCACTGAGATAGAGACTCTTTAAAAAGTGCCATATTTAACCTCAAATTTTACGTAATTATTTTTGAAAATCCACTTTTTTGTCTGTAAGTTCTTAACATTTTTAGCCATTCTATTCTTTAGTCACTAGTCTAAAAATAGTTTCTGCGAAAGATTTGTGTACCTGCATCTGTAGTTTAGCTTTTATTGATTATTCTCTGTTCTCCTGTTTTTTGATCATAACTTCGGACATAAGTGTAAGAAATAGCTGAAAATCAGAATTTACATGTTTCAATTTAGGCTCTATTTTAAAAGACGATAAAAATTTTTGGTGTAAAAAAAACAGAATAATCGGTCAGGGTTGCCTCTTGCCTCTCATTTTATTCAAAATTATTCGATTTTTTTTCTTTTTTTCAGTTTCTTTTAGTTCACTATACTATTACGTACATTCATTCAGCCTCTCGACCGAATTCATATTTTAGCTTCATTTTTACGTAAATAATTTTCGAAAACCAACTTTTTTATTTATAGTTTTTAAATTTTTCCATCAATTTTATCGTGTTGCTGGGTACACAAAAATAGGCTCAGAGTCAAAATTTCTCTCACAGACCGTCACAGTTTTTACTATAACTATAAGGGTTTTTATTTTCCACTTTTCAAATTCAAATTGTTTTATTCTCGCTGTAAAACTTTGTCGGTTATCTATATGACCATAGATCCTTTAAATTTCAGAACGGTTGAGCATAATGAAAAAATATTCTAAATTATTCTTGTACTTTTATTCACTTTTATTATCATTTTAACGATCTTGTCTGTCTTAGCGTCAACCATAGCTTCATATATCTTAGTTTAACAACTCACAAATTTTACTGAGCATCGAGAGTGCATAAGTTTATCCTACCACTATCCATCATCTCCATTCATCATCAGATCAGCTCTTGGCCACCCTAATATTACATTGTCATTAGGTTTATCTATGTGTACCACATTGCAGTGAATTCTTATAACAAATGGGTTTCTTCTTTTATATATTTAGATATAAGTGAATTTATGGATTGCTTTCATTTTTGTAAAGACCATATAAGTTGCTGTTATTAGTTTGCTTGATAGATTTACATCTACACTAAAATTATAAAGAGGAAAGATTTGTACCTATTTTTGTATGTTTGTATGTTTGTAATGAATAGGCTCAAAAAGTACTGGGCCGATTTAAAAAATTCTTTCACCATTAGAAAGCTGCATTCACCCTGAGTAACATAGGCTATATTTATTGCTAGAAAACATTAGACGTCCACCCGTGCGAAGCCGGGACGGGCCGCTAGTATCTTATAAAATGCTTCTGTAAGTTCAAAAGCATCGTAGTGACCTTGTGCACTACTTTTAAAAGAATAATTGGCCTTATGAAAAGCCTTTATATGGTATTTAATATTATACGGCTAAAAAGCAATGTAACTAGCTAAGAAGAAAAAATTTTGAACCATTATTGTAGCCATATTAATCGGATTTATTAGCGTTTAACCAGCCAAATTTTAAGAATACAGGTAATATTAGCTAAATCTTCTTATAATGTGCCTTCATAAGGTACATTGGCATAATAAATGCTCTTTTAAAACTACTAATAGAGTTTAGACCTTATAGATTCAATTTTATAAGGTTAACTTGTTAGTTGGGAAATTCCTATTATGTAAAGTATGTATTATCAATATCAATATTGTAAAATTACCACACCCAAAATGGGTAAAATTACGTTGAGACTGAATTATCAATGACATCTACCTATTGTAAACATGTATTTTATCGCAATAAATATAAATGAAATGAACTAACATAATAATATAAACTAAGGTACTAATAACTAACAAGACGTTAAATGAAAGCTTATAAAAAAATGCACATTCACTGGAGATGGATTACGGGATATTAACGTATTTGGTGGAACTTGACTTGCTCAGTTCAACTTAGCCACAATTTCACTTGCAGCCCCGGATCTACGATTTTTCCGAGAGGGGGCAAAAACATGACATTGGCGCCCCTCCCCTACTAGGGTGTAGCAATAATTTTTCCCAGGGATGCCAGGTCCAGGTTAAGTGGTTATAATTAAATCTATAACTTATCTAGAACAATACGATCTTCAATTAAGATCGAGCGAAGCGAGCTCGAGATTTCACTGCAAAAATGCAATATAATGAGATGACTGCAATAAGATCTAAAACCAAGAGCGAGCGAAGCGAGCTCGAAATTTCACTGTAAAATCATGAGTTGACTGGAATACGATCTAAAACCAAGAGCAAGCGAAACGAGCTCAAGATTTCACTGCAATATAATGAGATATAATACGATCTAAAACCGAGAGCGAGCGAAGCGAGCTCGAGATTTAACGTCAATATAATGAGATAAATACAATACGATCTTAAACCAAGAGCGAGTGAAGCGAGCTCGAGTTTTCTGCAATATAATGAGATGACTGCAATACGAACTAAAACCGAGAGCAAGAGAAGCGAGCTCGAGATTTCACTGCAAAAATGCAATATAATGAGATGACTGCAATAAGATCTAAAACCAAGAGCGAGCGAAGCGAGCTCGAGATTTCACTGCAAAATTATGAGTTGACTGGAATACGATCTAAAACCAAGAGCGAGCGAAGCGAGCTCAAGATTTCACTGCAATATAATGAGATATAATACGATCTAAAACAGAGAGCGAGCGAAGCGAGCTCGAGATTTAACGTCAATATAATGAGATAAAAACAATACGATCTTAAACCAAGAGCGAGCGAAGCGAGCTCGAGTTTTCTGCAATATAATGAGATGACTGCAATACGAACTAAAACCGAGAGCAAGAGAAGCGAGCTCGAGATTTAACTGCAATATAATGAGATAAATACAAAACTATCTTAAACCAAGAGCGAGCGAAGCGAGCTCGAGATTTCACTGTAATATAATAATAATAATCATTTATTCAAGTGACCAGGACTCGTTTTGTTAGTAATACAACTTAACTTAAAGGTTAGTAATCAGAACACATTTTACATTTGCCAGTGCCGCGTGACTCATGCAGGACTATGCATCATGCAGCACCGGTTTATGTAAGAGCAGTCGAGCCTTCTCGCGATCATGTTCAGGATGCTATTGCCGAGATATATAATGAGATGACTGCAATACGATCTAAAAACAAGAGCGAGCGATGCGAGGTCGAGATTTCACTGCAATATAATGAGATGATTGCACTAAGGGCTCTTACAGACGAGCGACACTTTGCTGTCGCGGTGGGTCGCAGAGTCGCGCGACCCTCCGCGACACACGGCGATCGCAAAGTGTCCCTCATCTGTAAGCGCTCTAAGATCTAAAACCAAGAGCGAGCGAAGCGAGTTCGAGATTTCACTGCAATATAAAGAGTTAACTGCAATTCAATCTTAAACCAAGAGGGAGCGAAGTGAGCTCGAGATTTCACTGCAATATAATGTGATGACTGAAATACGATCTGAAAACAGGAGCGAGCGAAGCGAGCACGATAACGAGATTTTTTTGCAATATTCTCAATTTTTTTGTCATTGCAATTTTCTTTTCCATCTTGATTTTGGCGCCCCCTAAACCTGGCGCCCGGGGCGTGGGCCCCCTTTTGCACCCCCCTAGATCCGGGGCTATTCACTTGCGCCGGCGCGCCGGCCTCAGTGGTCGGCGCACCGGCGCAATAGACATCGTGGTGACGGTGGTGCGCTGGCGCGGCAAAAAAATCCTGGAAGTAGGTAAGAATCGTAGCGTGTGGCAAGTGGTAGTCTCTATCTACCCATTTTGTATGAGTTTTAGTGGCAAGGTACAGTTTTTAAAGAACAAATTTAGAACACGGTACAGTTTTTTTGGTGCTACTTTTTGAGCTTGATTTACATTTCTATACATTCTTTTTCGTAGATTATTATTAGCGCTATTGCGCCAGTGCACCGACCACTGAGGCCGGCGTGCCGGCGCAAGTGAAATTGCGGCCGAATTGAACTGAGCAAGTCAAGTTACACATGTACATAAAAATGCACATGCACACGGAATATTAACATATCCCGTAATCCATCTCCAGTTCATGTGCATTTTTTTAGAAGCTTTCATTTAACGTCTTGTTAGTTATTAGTAAGTTTATATTATGTTAGTTCATTTCATTTATATTTATTGCGACAAAATACATGTTTACAATAGGTAGATGTCAGTGATAATACAGTCTCAATGTAATTTTACCCATTTTGGGTGTGGCAATTTTACAATAGTGATATTGATAATACATACTTTACATTATAGGAATTTACCAAGTACAAAATAATTAATACAATGTCCATTGAAATTTATACATTAAAACACACGAAGAAAGAAAGTAGAATAAATAAATGGATTTCATTAGGTACATTATAAAAATAGAAAAATGTCATTTTATAATATACATTGAATTTATTAGTCAAACACATTTAAGCTAGATTTGAAAACTGTCTCCTTGCAGGCCACAATTTGTTTACTCTAAAATCATCTAAATGCTCGTTTAGGTCATTAGGGAAATTTTGATACTAAAAAGGTTTTTAGGTCCTTGAGAAACTTCTCATTCGGAAGAGTCTTCATTTCGTATGGCAATTTATTATATACTTTGGCCGCATTTATTTTTGTGCTTCGCTTGAAGAGTTACTAGTTAGAATGTTTTGTACAAATCGTGTTGCATGTTAGCTACATGCAAGATTAAAAACCAGTTCCCGTTATCAGAATTGACTGCAATGTGGTACACAAAGATAAACCTAATGACAATGTAATATTAGGGTGGCCAAGAGCTTATCTGATGATGTTGTAGATGATGGATAGTGGTAGGATAAACTTATGCACTCTCGATGCTCAGTAAAATTTTTGAGTTGTTAAACTAAGAGATATGAAGCTATGGTTGATGCCAAGACAGATTAGATCGTTAAAATGATAATAAAAGTGAATAAAAATACAAGAATAATTTAGAATATTTTTTCAGTATGCTCAACCGTTCTGAAATTTAAAGGATCTATGGTCATATACAGGGTGTAACAAAACACCCTAGTAATACTTAAGGGGGTGCTTCAGACCATCAAACTGAACAACTTTCACTATGGGGCCAACATCGAGAAAAAATTAAAAAATCTGCTATCCCATACATTTTAGTCGAGTCGGTACTGCAGTTTTGTATGGGACAGTAGATTTTTTAATTTTTTCTCGATGTTGGCCCCATAGTGAAAGTTGTTCAGTTTGATGGTCTGAAGCACCACCTTAAGTATTACTAGGGTGTTTTGTTACACCCTTGACCCTGTAGATAACCTACAAAGTTGTACAGCGAGAATAAAACAATTTGAATTTGAAAAGTGGAAAATAAAAACCCTTATAGAACCAAAACTGTGACGGTCTGTGAGAGAAATTTTGACTCTGAGCCTATTTTTGTGTACCCAGCAACACGATAAAATTGATGGAAAAATTTAAAAACTATAAATAAAAAAGTTGGTTTTCGAAAATTATTTACGTAAAAATGAAGCTAAAATATGAATTCGGCCGAGAGGCTGAATGAATGTACGTAATAGTATAGTGAACTAAAAGAAACTGAAAAAAAGAAAAAAAATTGAGTAATTTTGAATAAAATGATAGGCAACCCTGACCGATTATTCTGTTTTTTTTTTCCACCAAAATTTTTTATCGTCTTATAAAATAGAGCATAAATTGAAACATGTAAATTCTGATTTTCAGCTATTTCTTACACTTATCTCCGAAGTTATGATCAAAAAACAGGAGAACAGAGAATAATCAATAAAAGCTAAACTACAGATGCAGGTACACAAATATGTCGCAGAAACTATTTTTAGACTAGTGACTAAAGAATAGAATGGCTAAAAATGTTAAGAACTTACAGACAAAAAAGTGGATTTTCAAAAATAATTACGTAAAATTTGAGGTTAAATATGGCACTTTTTAGTAAGGAGTCTCTATCTCAGTGATTAAGTGATTATGCACTGTAAATTATAGTAATTATTAGTTCAATATCAACACCTACCCATACGTAATAGTAAGACTGTCTAAAGTTGCCATACAAAGCTATAAGACCTATCAAAATAGACGTTTTCATCTAGTCCCATAGCTTTGTATGACAACTTTAGACAGTCTTACTATTACAGTATTGAACTAAGGCAAAGAACATGACAGTATACAAAAAGTTTTTTTTTATATTAGTAATTTCGCAGGACTAGGGTTTTTATATTAGTAATTTCGTACCCTACAACAATATCAAAACGGCAATCGGTAATCTTTTTTGTAATTAAATAGTCCCGGGGCTACAGTAGGTACTATTATAAATCAGCGGCGCGGCGCGGGTAGCACTGAGCAGTGAGCACGTGCGATGATGCGGTGCCCGCCGCCGCCCACTCCCCTCAACCCTTCCGCACCCCGCGCTCGTAGATCGGGGCCTAGCGCGGGAAGAATATTATTGAAAAAATGTTGATATACTAATGAGGGCGAAATTTTAATAGATTCTTAGTAATCCTGTTGTATTAAAGTGTATTGTAACTTATAAATGGATAAAGAGGAAGAGAATACTTTTCCGAAGTAAGTTATTGCCCAAAAATCATAAAACTATAATTGAAACGAAAATATTCTAGCTTCTTGTGCAAGACGATACATGTAATGAAATTAATACACACAAAAAGACAACAATTGTGAGACTATTATTCCTGCAGTAGTTATGGATTAAAAACGGTATTTTGATGTTTCTCCCTTCGTGAAATCGATAAATTCCTAGATACCAATCACCTCTATGGTAATTAGTTTATACTAACATATACCAAAGGAATTTTGGAGAGAAACTTTTTCCGCCGAGAACTATAAGTGATTTTTATGTTTAGGTATAAATACCTAACTTCGAAATAAAAAAAAACCTAGATACTTGTCAACCGTTATCTTTATACTTCACTTTATCACACTACAAAGTTTCAGCGAGAGACGATTTACTGTTAGGGTCAAACCCCTCCGGTGATCGGACTAATAATGGTTTCTACTATAGCTCTACTAGCTTCAATCGATTCTTATTGAGAAGAAGTCGAGCTCGCTTCGCTCACTCTAAATTTCTGTATTTGCATACATAAATCAAAAGATGTTTGTGTGTTAAAATTTTTCAATGTTTATATGTAGGGTAAACTATAGTATTGTTGGCACCCCACTAGTCATTGGCACTTTGCATTTTGAACACAAATATTAAGGATTGTTCTATCAGAAAATACAGTTTGGTATTTTTTTTGGTTTCTTGTAAATGTCAACATTCATAAAGGAGAAGGGTCACGGCCCATACAAAATTTACCCAGGTCCGACAACAAAGTGACCTATCCCAGTTTTTTATATATATTTAATATGACTAAAATATATAATTTTTATTTTCAATTTGTATGGCTAACACCTAAATATTGCCTTGTGAACTTCTCCAGGCGCAATACTAAACCAATACTTTTCACATACTTCTAGCGATTCTATCTATCAAGAACTTTGCATATGGATGTGATTTTGATGACAATACTATAATATGGTACTATCCGGCTGATCTGATGATGGAGTTGGAAGGTGGCTAGTGGAACTCTTGGGTGGCTACTAGCATACCCATCGAGTTTGGGCTCATTGGAATCGTCTTCATGAGTCCTATGCATTGCAGTTGGTATCGAGGGTCTGATGATGGAGCTGGAAGGTGGCTAGTGGAACTCTTGGGTGGCTACTAGCACACCTATTGAGTTTGGACTCATTGGAATCGTCTTGATGAGTCCTGTGCATTGCAGTTGGTATTGAGGGTCTGATGATAGAGCTGGAAGGTGGCTAGTGGAACTCTTGGGTGGCTACTAGCATACCCATCGAGTTTGGGCTCATTGGAATCGTCTTGATGAGTCCTATGCATTGCAGTTGGTATCGAGGGTCTGATGATGGAGCTGGAAGGTGGCTAGTGGAACTCTTGGGTGGCTACTAGCATACCCATCGAGTTTAGACTCGTCTCGTCTCGTTATGTGCTGAGGAATATCTTGTAACGGCTTGTGCAGCAAGTGATGTTGGCAAATGTAGGCAAGATTGGATACAAAGAATTGGTAGCAGCTGCGAAGATTCACGTTTATCGAATTAGGCACTTGTCAAAGTTGGGTGCTGTTGCAATTATCAAAGAAACACCTAAAACCTAACCACCTGCTCGCCTAACATCTTGGACATTTACCATTTTGGAATGGTAACAGGGGCAGGGGCAGGGGCAGCAGCCAGGAGCTTGCTGGTCTTGATAAGTTGCAGAATTAATTATATGCCTACAAAAAACGTTCCAGCTCTATCATTAGATACCTACTTGTTACAAAATGCAGAGAATAGGACTCATCAAGACGATTCCAATGAGTCTAAACTCGATGGGTATGCTAGTAGCCACCCAAGAGTTCCACTAGCCACCTTCCAGCTCCATCATCAGACCCTCGATACCAGCTGCAATGCATAGGACTCATCAAGACGATTCCAATGAGCCCAAACTCAATAGGTGTGCTAGTAGCCAAACAAGAGTTCCACTAGCCACCTTCCAGCTCCATCATCAGACCCTCGATACCAGCTGCAATGCATAGGTCTCATCAAGACGATTCCAATAAGCCCAAACTCGATGGGTATGCTAGTAGCCACCCAAGAGTTCCACTAGCCACCTTCCCGCTCCATCATCAGACCCTCGATACCAACTGCAGTGCATAGGACTCATCAAGACAATTCCAATGAGCCCAAACTCGATGGGTATGCTAGTAGTCAAACAAGAGTTCCACTAGCCACCTTCCAGCTCCATCATCAGATCAGCTGAAAAATACCATATTATTATATTGTCATTAGAATCACATGCATCTGCAGAGTCTTTAATAGATATAATAGCTAGAAGTGTGTGAAAAGTATTGTTTTTTAGTATTGCGCCTGGAGAAATTCAACAGGCAATATTTAGGTGTTAGCCACACAAATTGAAAAAAAAAATTATATATTTTAGTTATACTTAATGTCACAAAAAAACTGGGATAGGTCACTTTGTTGTCGGGCCTGGGTCACAGATGACCATTCTTCTTTCAATCGTAATGTTTGTAACATATAACCTGAAAAAACTGTAAAATAAACAAAGTCGTTGACAGGAGAAATATCATTTTGACGCCATTTATTGCAAATTTAACAAGCTTTGGGTAAGTTTAAACTTTTATAATTTTTGTATAAATATATAAATATGAGATATGATGTGTGTCATTTTGCTTTGTTTTACAATAAATAATAGATTTTAATGGGATTTCTATTATTTTTTCTAACGTAACGCAGAACGTAACCTTTAATTTATAGAGTGCCAATCAATAGTTATAATTTTGTACTGAAGTATAATTCATTGGCACCTATGCCAATCACTAAAAATCTATTCCAATATTTTCCCTTCAATATTAGACCACGAGATGAATTGGTTGTTAACATTTTCTTATAAAAAATGTTGGAATTTTGTTTCACTACCTTGCTATCAATTTCTGGCACTGCCAATCATTATACACAGGTATAGTGCCAATCACTGTAGTGAGTGCCAATCGTTGCAATTGAAGGCATAGTCATATTAATAAATAGTAATAGTACACTATAGTAGAAGCGAAACTCTTGCGACAGACGCGTTCAAGGTCACGTCAATGTCATGTTGGTTCAACCAACTAGTCCGTCAGGGCTTGCGTCTCTGGCAAAAGTTAATCTGACAATCGATTAACTGGGTTGGTGATGTGCTAGGGGTACAAGAGGTGCCATTAGGTTCCACTAGGAGTCCATTAGGGATCCACTAAGAGTCATTTAGGGGTCCATTATAATTCAATTAGGGGACTATTAGGGGACCATTACCAATTAGGGGTCCACTAGGAGTAAATTAGGGGTCAATTATGGGTCCATCAGGGGTTCACTGCGGGTCCATTAGGGGTCAATTAGGGGACCATTAAGGGTCCAATAAGAGCCAATTAGGGATCCACTAGGTGTCAATTATAGTACCATTTGGGGTCCAATGGGTGTCCACTAGGAGTCAATTAGGGGTACATTAAGGGGCCATCAGGGGTCCACTAGGAGTCAATTAAGGTTCACCTAGGGGTTCATTAGTGGTCCACTAGGGGTCAATTAGGGGTCCACTAGGGGTACATTAGGGGGCCATCAGGGGTCCACTAGGATTCGATTAGGGGTCCACTAGGAGTCAATAAGGGGTCCATTAGGGGTACATTAGGTGTAAGTTGGTGGCAGATTGGAAGCAGGCTGTGGCAAGTTTGGGGCAAGATAGGGGCAAGTTTGGGTAGGCTGGGGGAAATTTGGAGCTAGTTGTTGGGAGTTTGGGCAGCTTCAGGACAAGTTGGTGGCTGGTTGCGAGCAAGTTTGGGGCATCCTGGGGTTAAGTTGGGAGAATCTTGTGGCAATTTGGAGCACATTGTGGATCGTTGGGGCAGCTAGGGCCAAGTTGGTGCAGGTCGGGCATTTTGGCCCCAAGTTGGGACAATTACGGGCAAAGTTGGGCCAATTTGGTGACACGTTGGGGGCAGTTTGGGGTAGGTTGGAGTCAGTTTGGGGCAATTTTAGTATAATTACTAAATACACATTAAAGAGAAAACGTACACAAAACTGTACATCAAAATGCTAAGGAGAAAGCTGTAAAACAAAATTTAAACGAAAGCTATGAAACTGAGGATGACTTACAGTTATACAGGATAAAATTTATATCATTAGCATCCTTTTAAACTAAGAGTCTACCCATCAAACTGAATAACTTTCACTATGGGAGCAAACCGATCGGAGGAAAAAAAATCTGCTGTTTCATACAAAACTGCAATGCCTACTCGACTCAAATGTATGTATGCAACAGCTGATTATTTTTTTGCTTCTATAGGTTTGCTCTCATAGTAAAAGTGGTTCAGTTTGGGTAGACACTTAGTTTAAAAGGATGCTAATGATATCAATTTCACTCTGTATATTTTTAAAACACCTACATCTACCTACCTACAATAATAATTTTGTTGTTTTGTACATGTCCATTAGTACAAAGATTAAGAATAACAGTTTATAAAATATTATTGAGGTTTAGTGCCAATCACTGATACATAGTGCCAATGTTTGTACCTGGGGTGCCAATGACTATCAATCAATCAATCAATCAAATATACTTTATTTTACACCAAAAATAAACAGTAAATTACAGAGAAAAAAATACAAGACTATACTTTCGGGTATAATTTTTTTAATCCGTAAATTTATAATTAAAACTTTGATAATGTATACTAGAATACTCTTTTATTTAAAAGCCTATATTTCAATCGATAATTCAAAAATGGTTACTTATGTCTAAACATAAAATTGAATTTGTTATAAGTAAGACAAGTCTGGCTTAGCCTTAAGGTGCCAATCATTATATAGTTTACCCTATGTTGTTCTTCTTACAAAGTAAAAAGGGGGCGGCAAAATCGGTCCGTGCCCCAGGCGATAGATATACCCACGCTACGCCACTGTAAATGTTTTGGTGCACCTGTATTTGCATCCTGTATAACCAAGCTAAGCTTTGAAGCCTATAAAATTGCCTACACTACAAACTAAACTATTATTTTAAATACCTTAGATAAAGATGTTTTGAATAAATTATTTTTATGGGTTCTGGCATAATATCTATATTTTTATTATGATTTCGAAATAGCTTCGCTTAATGAAACATGTAGGAAGTAGTTAAGTAATTTGGATTGTTTTGGCTACGCTACGTTATGCGCGGCACAACACGCACTTGGCAGGTTTTTATCTTTGTACCGCCTACGAAGGTACCGTAGTGACTCAAACATTGCCCGGTAGGTACTTGTTTACATAAAAATAAAATTTTCCTCTCGTTCGGTCAGTTTCATGGTCTCTCTTGGCCTTGCCATCATCCAGGTCAACCAGTTTATTTTGGTTCAAACCATCAATAAAATATACATTGTGCATTAACCTTAATCCTTTGTGATAAAGATCATATTACTATGATTTTGGTCCCTTGATGGGACGAAGGAATTCCATACAAAGTGGAGTACTTTATTTCCTTGTAATAAAGTTTATATTGCAATGAACTGATGTTTGAATAGGGTCGATGTAAGACAGGTTGCAGAATTGAATGCAGCGGCCTTGCCTGCGGGCACGCGTACAATTTCTTTGTGTTATCTCATATAGAGCTCATAATACCACGCACGTAATGCATAATTTCCACGACCATATTTCCCGAGATAGTCGAAGATATTCTAGAAAATTATTTAGAATCATTGAATAATTATGTATAGAACAGACAACGCGAACAAAATCTGTGCACCACGATCAGTAGTGCGGGGCGCGTGCGGGGAGCGTCGCGGTGCTGCGAGCGCCTAGTATACATGCTGAGTAAGTTTGGACCAATTGGCCTAAACGGGTGTTACAACAAATTTTGTCTGTCGCTTCAGGTACGTACCTCAATGTTCAGAACGAAGAAACCAGCATAAGCTGAAAAAAAATTTTCTGACGCGTATGTGAAGTCTATAGAAAGCCGAATTGAGTCATTAAACTAAATATCCTACTATACCTAGGTATACACGTATCTTATTCACTATCACACAATTTATTTAGTCCCGACGCCCAGTACAGATCTTAATCTAGTCTAGACTTGTTATTGTGCTACAAACAATAATTAAGACTATAGATAACGATATAGGTACTTTTAGAAAACAAGTTACAATGCAACATCCTTGACTCAAAAAAAGGCATGAAGGGATTTTGATCCCACTAACCTCTGACTTTACATTTACAGGCAAGTTCACCAGTCAGGCCATCAAATGTTCATGTAAATATTCATTCAGAAGCAGTGTGGTGCATGGTGTGGGAAGGGTGTGGGCAACCATCTACGTCTACGGCCTTCGAGCCCGAGGTGCGAGGCACCTCCAAAGTTTATGTAACTTTCTTCAAACTCACGAAAAATATCAAGTTTTTGAGTTAAGCATGTTGCAGATACATCCATTTTGCCTTTTTAACGAAGCGTGCCGCAGATCTGAAGTTTGTTCTTTCTTATGCAGTTTATTTCCTAAAAAATTATAATTATGTTGTCTGAAATAAAATGATTCTTTTTATATGTCACAGTTCTGGTCACTGGCGAATAAGTCTTACTGAAAAATTTCAAGCTTGCCTTACTCACTCTAGAATAATTGCATAGATGCACTATCTGAGTTCTGGCCACAGATGAAGCATTTTGTTGAAAAATTTCAAAACCGCTTCGCTCGCTCCAAATTTATTATTTTTATATTTCACACAGGAACCGACAGAGCTCTCTTAGTGAACAATTTATTTAGCTTTACTCTAGTATATTTGTTTATATAATTGTCTAAGTAATCCTGATTCGAAATGTTAGATGTCGATCGAGCTTGTTTAATGCTACCTTCATAAAATGTGACATGGGGCCTCACAAACCTCATCTTACCCATAAACAATTTTGGACTTGCGCCGCCTCTTAAAAATCAAAATCAAAATAAAATTAGTTTATTTCAGACACATTGTTGGTATTCCAGTTGTTGTGTTGTTTGTGGTTTTTAGTGGCATCTGCCTATTATTATAGAGGGGTGGGGTATTCAATCAGCTCACACAAACTGAATAATGGGCCTTCTTTCATTGCGCCTTTCCTCACGGCCCTGTGCTAATCTGGTATATTTCTGACCCGTGTGGGGTATTCACCAGCTCCTCGTGACATGCTCTCACCAAATGGTCACAATGTCCCGTTCTTCCACCGCACGGGCAGTGTCGCGGCCCGCTAGACATCCGCAGTCGAGAGTCACGTCTAAACGCAGCACTAGGCCGAACGCGCCGCGGACCTGTGCCCAAAAAAAAAAAATTTCAAAAGTGACCGCGCGCATCATTTGGAAAGTCTAACTTGTTTTATTTATTTTTTTAATTTTGTTGTAAAATTATTTTTGTATAAATGTTCCGGTGAAGTGTGTCGCTTCGTAACATTTTGTGTGTGAGAATTTTCTAAGAGGACTGCCGATATGTCGCGGTTTTTTATCTATTTGGTAAGTTATCGATTAGTTTTTATCTAGGCGTTTACAAAACGTATACTCGTCGACCGGATGAAATAATTACTTAAAAAGTAGTGATTATATTCTCTTTGGGAAATAACAAAAAAAATATTATAAAATATGTATCAGTATAATAAAATAATTAAAAAAATCTAATCTAATAATTACCTATAAACTGATAGTCGTGAAAATGCACCCTTATTTTTTAAAAGAAGGTACTGGAACAATTAAGGATGTATTCAGATAATGAAAGCATCAACTTTCCGTTTGGAACATGATATTTTTTTTAAACCTCCCATAGAAAATCGTTCGGCTGATCCGCACTTTGGTATGGAAGGCCAAAAGTTTTTCTCGTTTTCCCACCCATGTTATCTGAATACCTAGCACTTACCGAACCCCGAACTAAATTTTTTTTAGTAAGTTTGTACCTATTTAAGAATTTTGTAAAACAATAAAAAAGACCTAAGCAATGGTGATATTTTTTTTGTAACGTAGATACAATCCCTGAAAAGTTTTACAAAATTTCCTTTTAAATTACAGTCTACGCTAAACCCTTAGAATAAAATGAAACGTTAAAAATTTGCAATCCGGCTCGAAGGACCAATGTAATTAAAGCTGCAAATATTTTGGTCCTTCGAGCCGGATTCCACTTTAATTTTACACAAGAATTTAGAGAAGATTGGCAAATTTGGACTAAGCCATTTTTTACGAAAACTAAAAGCTCTTCAGGACGGTGGTCGTGGTCGTAATTATTATAAACAGAAAAAATTTAGGAATTTAAAAAAAAAACTTCCACATCTCCAGAAGTCCGGATTCAAAAGTAGAAATTACTAGTAAAATAGACAAATCATCCAAAAAGCTGTAGCAAAACGCAACCATGACTGCTATTTTCAACGAACATTATCACTGAGCTGAGGTATTTTTTTGTCGTTACGTAGGTAATGTATTTGGCTTGGTTGAACTGATAGTTCGTGATTTAGTTTTTTCCATTATCATAATATTATCGTGAATTTGCATTAAAATAAACACAATGAATCCGTAGAAGATTGAATGGACAATCTAATAAGAAAGATTATGAGTTTCATACACTTGCTACAAAAGGTATCTTAAGGAGAAATGCCTTTCCCCCAACATCTACAGGTAACCAACCAATTAACTTTTTTGTTAGTTTTGTTTCACATATTATTACTAAGTTTCATTCATGTACGGGACCTCTAAGTCTGGGTCTCAAATTACACGGCCGCCCGCCAAAATTCTTTACGAGTAATAATTTTGTAAACGGCTTTCACCGCACATTTTACCAAACTGTTTTAAAATTGTCTGAAAGAAATAAAAAGCTGAAATTATATTGCTTTCGATTCATCGAATACAAACTCTATTACAAAGGAATACGGCGCAGGTATACCTACTTAATTGATCATTGGTGTGCATTAGGGGTGTTATAAAATTTCGTATACGATCCGTATCCGAATAAAACTAAAAAGCTAAAAACGGTTTTAATTTTTCCACCTTATGTGGCAAGACAATTGTCTTGACTGAAAGCAAATTGCATTGAACCAAGAATACGGCGCTCTCATATATATCGAAGAAAACGTAATTTCTTATTTCAAGAAATCTTTTTTATCCGTGTACCTACTACATACACATACAGCAATAAACTATAAATAATTAAATAAACAATACGTAATGCTTTTAAGTTTTAAGTTCAAACCACCAATCTGAACAACTTTTTCTACTAGACCAACATTGAAATCGCGATAAAAAAATCCGCTGTTTCAATTAAAATGTACTTTGCTTACTTACTACCTACTTAAAATGACTGAAACAGCTGATATTTTTGCCGCGATTTTGATGTAGGTCCAATACTAAAAGTTGTTCAGTTTGGTGGTCAAGTAACTCATTAATGTTTACACCCTGTATAACTACTAAAGTAAGACTAATTTATTAAAAAATAATTATTTGAATGTGTACAGTCTTATACAACTTATTCAAAACAGACAATTTTAATGGTAGTTTAAATGTTGTAAGTACAAAGGTACCTAACCATTGTCATAGTTTCGGTAATTTACAGGGCTGCCGATTCCGGGGAATTTCCCCGATTTTCGGGGAATCAGGGGTGCGTGCGGGGAGAGCGCGGGGAATGATTCAAATCGGGGAATTTCGGGGAATCGCCTATTTGTAATAAATATGTCGAACAAAGGATGTCTAATGAAGAGGAATTGCTAAAATTAGAACCGAATCGGACTAATCTTAGTCCGAAAGTGTGGGAGAAATATAAATAATAAATAAAACTCACTGTATTCTAAATATTAAAGTAGATTTTTTGATAAAAATTAGAAGACAAAGAAGTTGATATGCTAATTTATGAAACATTTATCTAAATTTTGCATGAAAAAATGCTTTATTTCTTGCATATTACAGTGCCGGGGAATGCATGATTGGAAATCGGGGAAATTCGGGGAATTGAGCCTACTTAAGCGGGGAATCAAGAAATTTACATTGGCAGCACTGGTCATTTACTATAAATTGCCCATTCGGATGTCGCCATAAATTACAAAACAACTTTATCATCGGAATATAAAAAAGAAAACCGGCCAAGTACGAGTCGGGACTCGGGCAACTAGTGTTCCGTACTACCAGTTGTTTAACATGGGTCATTGATGAAGACACTTACTCAGTATGTGGTCACATAGTAACTGAAGATCATTTTACACTGGTCTCACTGTATCGAGTTTCAACTTCCTATGTCTTATGGGCTCTGAGAAAAATGCCTGTGACAGACGGACGGACGGAAGGACAGACACCGAGCTGATTCCATAAGTGTTCCTTTTTGCCAATTTTGGTACGGAACACTAAAAAAAGCTCTACGCAGAGATATTTTAGATGGAGATTTTCATAGATATCTTCTCCCTTAGAAACAGAAATACAAAAATTTTATTACGAATATCCGTATCCGTAATCACGACAACCCTAGCAGACATTATGATTGAAAGTTATCCAACAATAAATCATATGAAACGATCTGTAACCATACATAAATCCGTTTGTCCGTCCGTTGCATTGTGTAGTTTCTAAAGAGCTCGAAAGTTGGTCGAACTAGGTCTCAGTTTCTAGGTATTCTAAAGGAGCTAGGTTCTAGGTTAAATTCCGATCTAGAGATTTAGGTCTTGCTGAAATGAGGACAATGACTGGTCGTTAAAATAGATTTTAACTATGTTTCTGACCACTCTGAAATAGATTAATGTCGTGTTTATGTATGCATAAAGGAATACTAACATTACCAACACAAAATTGATAGAAAGAAAAGAAAACTAAGCATATTACAGACCTACCACAGAATCATTTTGTGAGATAATGATTATTGATTAGAAAAAAACCGGTCAAGTGCGAGTCGGGCTACTCGCGCACCGAGGGTTCCGTACCATACCACCACAGAACACAACATTATTAAGTTAGAAAAAAAAACTTTTTTTGTCCAGGACCTTTAGCGCAAGACCGACTCACACTTGGCCGGTTTTTAGTATTTGTTGTTATTCTGTAGAGTTTTCTCTATAATCACACTAAGTTTGACGCTTGTATATATTACCGTTTTTACGATAGAGCGTGAAGAAAAAACGTTGATAAAAACTAGTTTCTTGTTGAGAACCCCCCTTAATTTTTAACTTTTTGACATTTTTATTATTTGTTAACAAATCAACCGTAATAACGCATAATCTGTGAAAATTTCAACTATCTAGCTATTACGGTTCAAAAGTTACAGCCCTAAATAGGTAGGACAGGACAGACGGACGGACGGACGTACGGAACCCCAAAAATGTACTATGTACTATGTACATATGTAAATGTACTATGTACTGTGTATTTACTTACCTGATTTTGTGATACAATACATAGCATAAACTGACGACCTTAATCTTTTTCAGGGTGGTCAGGCCCTGGAAGAGGCATATGTCCTAAGTCCAGCTGTGGACGATGTTAGGCTGATGATGATATACTAGAACGACTTTCTTGTATTCAAGAATGTTGAATGTTTTCTTCACATTTTTCTTTTTGTCTTTTAATAAGTTGTCTATTTTGGAGGTAATTTTATCAGCGAATATCAATATTGACAATTTGGCACTGCATGCAAGCCAAGTGTGCGTTGATCAATCTCGATTTTGTTTCCTTTCATAGGGAAAATAATTTCGTTGCACATTTCTTGGTACAGAACGCGGCCCGAAGTTTGACATGCCTGCCTAAAACAATAAATAAAATAATAAAATAAAATAAAATGCACTTTATTGCCACACAAAAATACAGAATAGGACACAAAACAATAAACAGGCAATAGACAATGATGGCCCATCTCACATCGTGCCCTGCGTGCCCTAACACCTGCACGCAGGAGGAGCTCATGACCGCTAGCGGCGGTGCAGTATCGGTTGCCAAATTCTGGCAAAGTACTATTTAGCGACTTTGTTGTGTTGAAGTCGACACGATAAGCAAGCAATAGGCAATCGGAGAGTGAAAATGATCGGACAATACAATTTCTACGAATTGATGAAACACGACAATTTCTTTAAAACTATAGTGGAAATACGAAACATATAGGAGAAGAGAGGTAGAGGAAGACCTCTAGACAAAGTTATCTCGTATTTAGCACAGGTGAAATAAGAGCATCTGTTGAATAGATACAGCATTGGTAAATACTCCACCGCCAAGAACGTAACGTGAAACGTGAACGTAAACAAGGTGATGATGAATATTCCATGATGAAATGACTTGTAAAGTCACCAAAAGAAGCCTTTTCCCTGTCGCCTCGTACACCACCATGTTATCTATGTCTTGGCGGATCATATGCCTCCTGCACGGCTAGCATGCCACCCACGACAAAACGTTTAAACGAAAAAACCGTCATGCGCGCTCTTTTTGGCATACGTAGAATAATAAAGATGGAGGCACGTCTCGATTTTTGTCGTTTTCTCGGGGGTGGCATGCTAGGCCTACTGGCAAATGAATACCTAAAACCGGGAGATTACAGGTTTTGTCCCTTGAACAGTATTGCCTACCTCATATACCACGTTTTTGAAGGGTGTAGAAAATGAATACCTGGGGGTCAACACAAAAAATCCCACTGTGTTGAAGTGTTGCTGGCTTGCCAGCTCCCGTAATAAGATAAGATTTTATTTTATTTTATTAAGGATGAGTTTGCTCTTGACCTCAATCCAGTCCTCAGGACGAAGATGGGGTCGAAGATGTAGCGAGCTTACCCAGAAGAAGCCTATTCACTCGTACTAAGACTCTTACTACTCGTGATAAGATCAGGAGTGCGATTTTTGAATCTCATTCGCCGAGTTCAGCAGTTGAAAATGTCAAAATTACTGTGGAGATATGCATCTTTCTACTGATGATTTGACTTTCAAAGATCATACTTCAGGAATGCGATTTTTTAAAGTCAAATCAGCTGTAGAAAGATGCGTATCTCCACATTAATTTTGACATTTTCAACTGCTGAACTCAGCAAATGAGGTTCAAGAATTGCACTCCTGATAAGATAAGATAAGACGTTATCTAATATCAAAGTGTGAGTGCGGAGCGGATGTCGGTAGATGAGTAGCCGGGCAGGCATTCCGTACCGTTCCGATTGGATTCCGTTACGAATGAATATAACATGAGAATGCTCGTGGCTCATCGAATCGTGTTGGAAGGTAGATTGTAGGATCAATGGCACAATAAACTCTGCGTGTTGTCGTCCAAATATGTACCTACACGTAGCTATCTATAGGTATTCTATAATTCATAATTCATTTATGGCATAGCCACATGGTTGTCTTAGATCTAAGTTACATTGTTTATAGTCCTTTAGACATTGTCGCACCCCGTCGGGGCATTGCAATATTTGAGAGAGAGTTTAAGATTACATTATCAATTATTACATTTTTACAGAATTCAAATATAAATAAGATACATGTCATAATTATTACTACCTATAATCTTTTGCCTATAATAAGAACTAGAAATACACATGTCAAGTTTTTAGAGTCGGTCAATAAAGTGTCAATTTTGTATACTTAATTTAATTTAGTTTAATTTAATTTATGTCAATTTTTGTGTATTATTGTCAATAAAGAAATCGTTTAATTCATATCATATACTACCTACCTACCTACTTATTACAGAAACTGTAGTAGAGGGTACAAAAGAGCTGTGCCTAAATCGAATGTCTATGGCCTAAATACTCGCTAAAGGACATAGGATTCCTCCGACTTCCGATTTGTCCGTTTGTTGACAAGAAAGTCGCGTTGGAAGTTTGTTACTGGGCGGACGCCATCTCTCCGGCTTGCCACACGATTCTGCCATTTTATAGACTACGAGCATTTACCCGCGACTTCGTCCGCATAAATTATACACCAGATTTTAAGTCAGATCATAAGCTATCAAACAAAAAAAGTTTTGTCAAAATCGGCTCCGTAGTTTTTGTGTGATGCTCGATCAAACAAACAAACACACAGAAAAAAGTCAAAAAATTTGTGATTTGGAATCAGGGACACCTAAAACTATATCGTAATAATTTTTTTGTAAATATCTTTAATGTAAAGACACACTTCTGTTATAGTTTTATAATAGTTTAGATTTAGATTAGATATTTACTCTAATATTATACACAAAAACATACACTTGAGCCTCTATATTATAAAGGCATACAGAGGCTCAAGTGTGTGTTTTTGTGTACATATACAAACAATCCTAGTCACTCTAACTCCTAACCTAACCTCTAACATTAAAGTAAGGACCCGGGTTAAACGTCAAGGAAAAGCCTTCGATACGTTTTCACTGTTCAGTCACCATACATTTAAACCTGCCATATACAACAGATTGCAAAACGGAAGACGAATTCGCGGACAGAACTCAAGTACCCAGAAGTTGCCTGTTAAACATCAACATTGTTATGCCTTGGTTTTGAACCCGTGCTCGTCTTGTTTACAGCAGCATGTTTTCGTGGTACACTAACAAGCGCTAATAGACGACGTAACTAACTGTAGTGTCAACTGTTTACACAACTCGTTAGTTTTGGAACAGTCAAGTCGTTCAACTTCTGACCGGTGACTTTAATTTAACCTTTGGAGGAACTGAGTGGATGGTTCCTCCATTGAATAAGGAAGATCTTGCGCGAGGCCAGGAATGAAGCCTGGGGACCGGCCGTGATCCTACGGTTATTAGTTGGACCTTGTACATTATATCGAATCTCTGTGATTATTTCTCTTGCGCGATTTATGTCTTGCATTCGATTGTGAACATTATTTGTTTTAGGTTACAGGTTACGTACGAGGGCGACACTGAAAGTTTCAAGAATGGACCAGTTAGTGACAATGCCAATGAAAAATTTATTTTAATTACGAATAAGAAACTCTTTATCAACCTATAGCCGAAAATTTTATTCGATTGTCATTTGTTTTAACGATTTGGCGGCAATTTGAAAAGTGCGTGTCGCGAGGCAAAACGAATTTAGCAGGGAAAAATGATTTCTCCCCAATTTATTACGATTTTCGTCCTGTTCCTAGTCCATAACAAAGTTAATGATAAACTTCGATTGGTATTTCATGATGAAGCCCTGTCCCTTGACACTTGTTTACAACTGGTTAAATGAGTTAAGGCATGTTCGGAGTAATCTCAGTGATGATCTACCTGAGAGATGTCGTTCAACGGCGACAACTGAACAAAACGCCAATGCTGTGCAGCTCATGAGAGAGGCTGATAAGAGAGTGACCTACCAGCAGATTCAGGCAAGCTTCAACATTGATATGAGTCAAGTGCAAAAGATCCTACACGAATATTAAGGCGTAGGGAAGCTTTGTACTAGATGAATACCCCATAATTTAACAGATTTTAATAATTTCATAGTAAAGCAGAGGGGGTCCACTGCTTCTCACAGAGGTTCCATTGAACGGGACAATACATAAAATGGAATGGAGGCCACTTCTAAAAATATTAAAAGTATTTCAACCTCCTACTTCTATACACTTTTTATTGTCTTGAAACTTTCAGTGTGCCCCTCGTATTCACGTTGAAAGTTGTCTTGTGTATGGAGCATATTCGCGAGAGCGATAGAGAGTGCCATCTGTTGACTTCGTCGCTATAACTTGCACTGTTGTGGGTGTTGACATTGTGGCACCACAATGTCAACATTTTGTGGCAATCTCCCACAAACCTGTTCCATCATCACATCATGTAATAGCAGTGAATATTCCAACTGTGAAAGGTCCGACAGAGCAGAGTTCTGCCGAGTTAGGAAGAGAAGAGGTACGTTTGGAACCAACCAACCAATAAACCAACCTACCAACCAACCAATAAACCAACCAATAAACCAACCTACCAACAAACCAATAAACCAACCAACAACCAACGAACCAACCTATCAATAAAGTGTTTTGCTTTTGGTTGTTTTTCCGATTTCCTAAAAAATCTCCCTAATAAGATCCTTCCAAGCGATCGACGAAAATATACTTAGGTGAATTAAATTAAAGATTGAAAAATTCAGTCTCGGGCGGGACTTGAACCCGCACCCTTCCAAACCGGGGAAGTGCGTTATCCAATTTCGCTACCGAGCCCACTAGCCAGAGAACGAATTTTTCTATCTGTTGCGTCTTGACGGACGTGAGCGACATCTACTGGCAGTTATTACAAACTAGCCAAGTTCAGCATTACAACTGAACTTAGGTGAATTATTTTCTTATGACATCGCGCATCATCCTTGCTTCGTTCTGTTGGAGGAACTAACTTTATCGTTTGACTCAGAATTGAGATGTGGTCTGAACTGAACCTAGAAGGGTATAGTATAGTGTCATGAATATTCCGTGATGATTTTTCGTCATTGCTGATTTCGACTACCTACAGCGATCACTTTATTAGAAAATCAGTCAGCTACGTAGGATATTTTTAAAGTACATAAAGGTAAACACAAGTATGCACTATCTCGTCCTCACCCTGAACGAGAAACCAATACGATCGCAGTCTAATGCTATATAACCGGCAGCCACAAGGTGAGGGCATCAGGGCCTATAGATATAACATTTCTATTGGCGCCTAGAAATGACAGAATCTGTGGATTTGACATTGGTGATCGAAACATTATGACGTTTGCTTTCGCCACCATACGTCAAGTTCATACATTTTTAGGGTTCCGTACCCAAAGGGTAAAAACGGGACCCTATTACCACTATTACTAAGCCTACGTTGTCCGTCCGTCCGTCCGTCTGTCCGACCTATTTAGGGCTATAACTTTTGAACCGAAAGGGCTAGATAGTTGAAATTTTCACAGAATGTGCATTCTTACGGGGGATTTGCTAACAAATAATAAAAATGTCAAAAAGTTAAAAATTTAGGGGGCTCTCAACAAGAAACTAGTTTTTTTCAATGTTTTTTTTTTCTCACTCTATGGTAAAAACGGTAATACATACAAGCGTCAAACTTTGTGTGATTATAGAGCAAACTCTACAGAATAACAAAAAATAATAAAAACCGGCCAAGTGAGAGTCGGCCTCGCGATAAAGGTCCCGGAGTAAAAAACATTTTTTTTACGTTAATATTTTGTAGTGGTGTGGTACGGAACCCTCGGCCTCGGTGCGTGAGTAACACTTGACCGATTTTTTTATGTTTTCTACTGTCGATAACGCTAATCGAAAGTAATTTGTCTAGGGGCCCTGAGATATTGACGATAGTTTGAAGGAATTAGTCGCTTCTTATTCTTACTATATCTGGATCTTTGGTTATAACTTTTGTGGCTACGTTTTGAAGGTGTGCCATAAAAACAACCCTAAGTAGGTTCCTCCGCTCCTCCCCAGTAGGTCAACACATCTCGGTCACACGAGACCTCTAACAAAGGGGATTTATTATTGCTAATGACCATATTTTGGCAAATAACTCATCTGTTTGGTATCTCGGTCACACCTACGTGCTACGCTGAGAAGTAAAGGGGATAATACCTAACAATCATGATAATAATTATGAGGTATAGATTGTTGCCATTTTGAAGAAAGTTTGACCTGTAGGTATGTAGAGTCCAGAGTCTGGACGCTGCTGCTAGTGAAATCTGAAATTGATATAATTATAAAAAAATTATTTACTGCAACCAACATCATGAATCCATATGAGCCTGTCAACATCATGACTTCTCCGACTACGAGAACTTTGTTAAACGAATTCGGCTTGTTGTTACAACTAACCATCTTTTGTTTTTAGTAAACAATAATAACGTCATTTCAATTATTTTGGTGCTTCTTCTATCGAGTCGATGGCATGTCATTTAAATCTTTCCAGCCCAGTATTTCGCCACACGGATAGCATTATCGGCAGCGTCCATAAGCTCCGTTCGCGTGCAGGAGTCCGGGCAGGAAGGGCAGGACACAAGATGGGCCATTGTCTGAGGAGAAACACCGCATTCGCACCCAAGGTTCGACCCGTCTGTGTAGCCCCACTTGAACAGACTTTCTTTACTCCGGCCAACCTGAGTTCGGAGTCTATTTAAGCACCTCCAAATTGACCTGGGCAGCTCCCGTCCTGGTGGGAGGCTTTCCTTGAGAGGGACAAACGGGTCAGGAAGAGTGGTGCCTTCCCGCCAAAGACAGAGTCTAGCCTGAGAAGCCTCACTTTGAATTGGCTCGACACACTTCAAGAAATTCTTACGGCTCTTGAGCCTTTGGGGCACTGTAGGGTACTTGTACATTGGGTGCCGTGTGCTTCCATCTTGGTTCTCTCTATCGAACTTGCAACGATCCTGCGGACGTCTGGAGGCGCAATTCCGGCCAGTGGATACAGCATCTGCACCGGTGTCGGTTTGATACAGCCGGTGATGATCCGACAGGTTTCATTTAAAGCTGTATCCACGAGCTTTGTATGGGCGGAACGACTCCACACAGGACACGCGTATTCACCTGCAGAGAACGATAGGGCTAGTCCGGTAGTATTTTCGCATTTTGGTGCTGCTCGCATTTTTTACCACAACAAACAACATACAATGCTTTATCCCATTATTTGGAGTCAGCGCAATCCGTCGTCACAATTTTTTCTTATACAGGGTGTCCCAAAACTCAACGTCAAGCCGTAAATATGAGATAGGTGAGTTTATAACTGCTCAGGGAAAAATACAAAAAAAATTCTAAGTTTGATAGTTTTTGAGATTTAGTCAATTCTTTCAACATTGAATAAATCGCCACCCTGCCCTCAACTTTTAGATGTAGCTACTACAAAGTTGTAAAATTTTTCATTAAAATACTTGTTACGCAATCCAGAATAATCTTTTCAGCGGACCCAATTCAAAATAAACGATTAGTTCCATACTTTCTACGGAAAACACTTTTTTCTGTTAGACTTCTGCGGTAACAATTTTTTCTAAGTCAACTTTGAGACTACACCCTGTATAAAAAATGTATGGCGGTAACCTGGCAAGTAATTTCAAAAGTTGGTCAATTTAATCGAGTTTTCAAAATGGTATCACACTTGGCACTTCCTTTTCTAAAAAAGTAGTAATAATTTTTTTCTTGCAAAACAACCCAATCTGAAACCAATAATTCCATAGTAAAATATCTTTGTATTAAACCACCGTAATTTAGGGCGTTGCACGTCTATTAATTTTAGTATGGAATTATTGTTTTGAACTGGGGTTGTTCTGCAAGAAAAAAATTATTACTACTTTTTTTAAAAAGGAAGTGCCAAGTGTGATACCATTTTGAAAACTTGATTAAGGCTGGGTATTAGTAGAACAAGCCTCTCTTTCTAACAAGCAAACTTTCGCAATTAGCCATCCCGCTTCAATTGAAAGCAAGATCGCAAAAAAACGCATTTTTCATCAATATCTTTTCTCTTGGGTGTTTGGGGAAAAATCCATCGGTTAGAAGCCCTGCTATAATTATTTACCTTTCAAATGATGGTATATTCAGAAGAAATGGTGTAGTGTGATTCTTGTAAAACTGGTTATAAATCTGAAATCGAGCTTACTTTGCTCCTCTTTTCTATCGAGAAAATTTAATAGAATCGTGTTTTCAACGGTTAGATGCCCTGCAGAAAGAACGTATCTACACTGTTATGTGAACTATATATATTAAATGTAATAATTTGGTTCTCAAAAATCGTTTCGAAAACAGACAAAATAGGTATGACCCCCTCTTAAATTGGCCATCTTTTGAAATTACTTGCCAGGGTACCGCCATACATTTTTTATACAGGGTGTAGTGTAGTCTCAAAGTTGACATAGAAAAAATTGTTACCCCAGAAGCCTGACAGAAAAAAAAAATTTCTGTAAAAAGTATGGAACTAATCGTTTATTTTTGAATTGGGTCTGCTGAAAAAATTATTCTGGATTGCGTAACAAGTATTTTAATGAAAAAAAATTACAAATTTGTAGGGCAGGGTCTCAACTTTTAGATGTAGCTAAAAATTTTTAACTTTGTAGTAGCTACATCTAAAAGTTGAGGGCAGGGTGGCGATTTTTCCGATGTTAAAAAAAATACAAAATCTCGAAAACTGTCACACTTGGATTTTTTTTTGTATTTTTCCCTGAACAGTTATAGACTCACCTATCTCCTATTTGCGGCTTGACGTTGAGTTTTGGGACACCCTGTATATTGTCATCTATCAATATTAATCCACCAAGTCTTGTAATAGGATACTCATTTATCCGCATACATTCCAACAATTTGAAGTTACAAATGCAACTTTCAAACTTCCTCTAATACGTACCAAAATGTAGCATGCTTTTATTGCGTGCTGCGTAAATTAATTTCGATTCAATTCTCAATCTATCAAAAAAATATTATATAATAATTCTCAAAAGTGTGCACTAAACACAGATTCTATTTATTACTAGGTGTGCCCGCGACTTCAAGTTGTTTGTGGGAGTGTCTATCCCAATCTCAGGGATTGTTTCTGATCAAGAACAGGAAGTGATTTCAGAACGCGGAGCCTCGTGGCACGCAAAAACATGAATCGCGGGAACACCACGCGAGACAAGTGCTCGTGTCAGAACCTGCAACGTGACTCTAAACAATGATGCACTCTCTGGTATCTACATGATGGAACGATCAATACTGGTCTCAGATGCAGTGACTCTAACTGATATCAACCCAGATAACATTTACGGTCGGCGACTTAAAAATGACGTCATTTTAAGGTACTTATACAGTCAGTCCGAATAGTCCGATGTTGGTCGTAGAAGTACGTACTAGTTGGTACTAGGAACGTCATTTTACCGTCAGCCAGTATACGTCCTGTGTTGGACGCAAGTTGGACGTTATACTGACGGACGTTCTCAGTCAATTTGACAATGACATTGACATTCATTTTGCCTCAGCTCAGTCGCGCCATTTTTCTATGCGCATCGGACGTGTCGCGGAGTCCTTTTTGTTGTTGAGTTAGTGTTATTCAAAGAAATTGAACCTAAAGTGTGTTAGTAATGGACGAGGACCGCCAAGCCAAGTGCGCAGTGATCCAGTTTATTGTTTGCGGTGGCGGTGCTATTTCTGTTGTGGATTCAGAGTGGCTGAAGCCACGATAGTGTGAAGTATATTGGCCGGTCATAAAAAGGCCCAAAGCTTTTGAGTTGATCCTCAATCTCAACACGTCCCCCAGCGGAAATTGGAAACTTTATGGTGTGCAGCAAGTGTTTTACGAAACTGGTAGGTACGTATTTTATCCCTTTCCTGCATGGGTAGCATGCCACCGTGATACAGCACTATCACACATTCGCTCTTTTTCTATTTGCGCACGAACGAACGAGATAAAAGACGTGATACAGCCGTATCACGTGTAGCATGCTACCATAGTGTAAATAAAATAATAGTGATGAAGCTCAGCGGTCGTGGCGGGTCTATGCCCGCGCGGCATGCGGGGGACGGGCGTACCCTAACTCAATTCGCTGTTAAGATACGCGCGCAGGCAACGTGGGTCGGGACGCACTCCTCCCGGCCCCCGCACGCCCCGCACGATTGGCCTGCCGTGACCGCTGAGCTTCACCACTATTAGTTCTTTACACTATGATGCTACGGCTTCTGGGGCTAGTACGCCAACCGGCGATAGCGACATTTAACACATTCATCTGCCAAATTTAGTCTTTTATCTCTTTCGTTCGCGCCCCAATAGAAAGAGAGTGGAAGCGTGATAGAGCTATATGATAATATGACGCTATCGTGGGTTGGCGTACTAGCCCCGCTAGTCAGTTTTCAGTTTCGGGGAACCTGGCTTCTCGGGATGCTTGTATGAATTAACTACGACGACGCTTCTATTTAATAACGCAGAGAATTATTAAAGGATTGGATTTAGAATTGTATAGCAGGAGGGAAGGGGTGCGGGCGATTGGGGAGGGGCCGCTGACGGGTCCACTAGTTATTTATATATTGTCTAAGAAAATAATTTTGGTTTGATTTACAAGTACCTAACTAACTTATTTCTTTTTACAGGTCGAGATGTTTCCAGTAAAGTGCCACGTACAATGAAGTCCTACATTTCCGACAAGCTAGCTGCAGAGTACAATTTCTATGGAATGAAAACTGCAACGAAAACCAAAATCGAAAAAGTTTTTTGCACTCTACGCCTCAGAGACTGCATTGTAGGTGAGTACATAAGTACCTACCGAAATTCTCCAATACTATCTCAATATTGTTTGCGTCAATCCCCCATTCAATATCTTTGCACTATTTGGAATTCAAATAATTAGTTTTAATTAATTATTATTAGGGTTCCGTACACATAGGTTGTCAATGGGACCCTATTACTAAGCCTATGCTGTCCATCCGTTTTTCAGTATATCACAGCGGTATAATCTCAACAACTGTAAACAACTCCACAACAGCACGGCTAGCATGCCATCCACGACAAAGCGCTTAAACGAGAAAAACGTCATGCGCGCTCTTTCTGGCATACGTAAATTAATAAGGATGGTGGCACATCTCGATTTTTATCGTTTTCTCGGAGGTGCCATGCAAGGCCTACTGATAACATATTCAGTTTGTTTTTGTGGCATCTAGGTATCTTGGCAAATAATAAAAAGATACGGAGCCCTGTGTGCGTGGGTGCTACTCCCACGACCATTTTTTTACAATTAATAAATTGTATCTTTCTTGTTTCTTTAAAGAAAGCGTTGTTAGCACAAATGCAACTGCAACTGCAACGGCAGAGGGCGTCGAAGTTAGCAGCAAAACCTGGCTACAGCATGCTCCAGAAAGGATAAATAGTTAGAGGCTTTGGTTTTCCCATACGGTAAACAACAGCTTCAAACTATCGTCTCTCCGAATTTAAATTGATTTCTTTATAATTATGTAGATGCAATTAAAAATGTACGAAAATGCTCGGATCTTAAAATGTTTAAACTATTTTTAGAACATCTTTTACTAAAAGTAAAATCTTTAAATAAAATTTTACATTTCGGTGTTCATCAATTTATTTATTTACAACCCTAGTTCACTCCACCGTAGTCTAGGAACGTCATTCTACGGCTGACATTCAGAAACGAAATTTGAGTATTAGTTTCTATTTTGATATGTAAAAATCAATAAAATTTTGACATATCGAAGTAGGATCTTTTACTCAAATCTTGTCTCTGAATCTCAGTCTAAGGCTGCCTGTCCATTGACGCGAGCTGGCTGGCGGAGCGGTGTAGCGAGGAAAATATTAACCAATCAGGAGCTCGAGATTTTATGCAATCCTGATTGGTTAATAAAACTCCGCTTCCCCGCTCCGCCAGCCTGCTCGCGTCAATGGACAGGCAACCTAAGGGTGCGTCCACATCTGGCGAACGCGCCGCAAATGCGCAACTCGCGAGCCGCTCGCGAGCTGCACATTCGCGGCGCGTTCGTCAGCTGTGGACGCACCCTAAGGTCCCTGGATCGGTCTTGATATGACGTCCTAAGTACGTCTAGTCTCGTACCTCGGTGACGTACATTTTCGACGTCTGTAGGACCGATAAAGGACGTACATTTGTCACAACCTAATGACGTCTTGATACGACGGCCTATGGACGTCTTAATACGACGGCCTACGTACGTCTTGATACAACGGCCTACGGACGTCTTGATCCGACGTCATTAGGTTGTGACAAATGTACGTCCTTTATCGGACCTACAGACGTCGAAAATGTACGTCACCTAGGTCGAGCAAGACTGTAAAAAGACGTCATTAGGACGGCTAAATGTTATCTGGGAACACGTTATCAGAGACGCTTGTCATCATCAGAGACGTCACCTATCCTATCTAAGCTATATTTATAGTTCTCTATGACTATATGGTTTCAGAATATCTCTGACTACACCCTCGGGGAATATAGTCGTGAGCATATGCTATGCTATGCTATGGCTATATCAGACGTTGATTTGATGCGTGTTCAAGTGACTTTCACTATAGAAAGAAACAACACCAACATCGCGCCTACAATTACATATCTTGGGCCAAGTACCTAAGCATAACATTTTTCATTTGAACAGCTGTTTTTTCTTAATTTCTTTTCCCGAAAATGGTAAAGAAATCCTCAACAACACACAAAGTTCCGTTACACTTTCACCTCGTGTTATAGATATGAATGCGTCTACAGGCTGGCGATGGCGTCAGTCTGCGAAACGGAACGGATTAGGGTCACAACTCCACTCTCTGCCAATTTACGAGGAAATTATTTACAAATTAGATTGTGGAGTCACAAATAATTTAGCAGGGGTTTGAAATGTCTGCGGTTTTGTGGGTGAAAGCTTGGTTGTGAAGAAATGAAAATTGGCTCCGTAGGACGTGGACAATTTGGTAGCATTCGGCCTTAGACTAATTATATCCGGACCGGCCTTGCGGTAGCATTTCCCCTCTGCCACGGTATTAGATCAATTAATCTTGCGCATTTACACCCAATTTTATACCTTATCACTAAACGAGACAGCCTTTAATAGCGAAACAATAATTTTGAACTTAGAACGTTTGGGGTTCACACGAGACTACTTTTCATGATTTTGAACATTCAAAATTAGAATCTAAAGTCATAGGGAATAAAATCCAAAGTTGCGGATAACATGTTACCTCGCCCCCCGGAAAAAGTGGCAGAAAGTTTGTTAGTAGAATGACACGTGGTTACGCGTCCCGATATAATTAGTCTAAGCATTCGGCTAATCGTAGCCGAATGCTACCAAATTGTCCAAGTTGAGTTAGTTTCCTTTCTTGGGACAAAAAATATAATACACCAACACTATAATCATAGGTGCGTCGGTGGCGCATTGCGGAGAGGTATGGATGGTTCCGGGTTCGAATCGTACGGATTTTGCGGACAACATGCCATGTACCAATGAGTTTTTCTGAGTTTAACCCCTTCATTTGCGAGGGTGTCATGGCGGAATTTCGCAAAAATTTCGAAAAAAAAAAACGCAAAATACAAAGTTGAATTTTAAACGAATTTTTTCAACACTTTATTTCTGAACGAATAAAGGTTATGATGCCAAATTGAAGAGCCATTCATGGTCTCTTTTCTTCTCATACACATTACATATAAATAAGAAAGGAATAGAGTATAAAAACCATATTTTTTAGATGACCGACTGCTCTCAAACGGTGAAGAAAAATTTCGTCAGGAAACCTGCATACGCTGTAGAAGAAATCCTATGTGACGTCTACCAATCTACACTGGCCTTCAAAACTTAGTACTACAGGAGTTTTTGGCGGGATTTGAACAGATACGTTTGGAGTCCTCATATTTCATCGAATTTTTATTGTTTATAGTGAGTTTTGGTTCGTAAAATCGGTGTTGTTTTACGTAACAAAGTGTCGTGCAAGTGAACAATATACAGTTCAGTGAAATATGATGGTGTGGGTCGTGAACAGGAAAAGTGTTCCGTTCTTTTGTAGCGCGGCAAGCGGTCGGTTCACCTCTTTCCTGTGGACTTCTCTGCGTTTCCTGCGTTTCTCGATTGCCTCCAAAAACTCCAAAGAAGCGTTGAAACGTCGAACACCAACGTTTTAATTGCTATAAATGAGAGTATTTATTCCTGACATCGGTTGTATGCGATACTATAATCGCTTTACCTTGAACTGAACAAAAAAAAAAAAACTTAGTACTACACTTTTAAAATTGCCATAACCTTTAAAGTGCACAAGATGTATTTCGAAGCACAAAACAATAAGATTTTTTAAATTGTTTTATATAAAAATATCATAGTCGATTATCTTCTTTTAAGGAATGCCTGAAAAAAACTATATTTTTAAACAAAAACACTCATTTTCAAATTATACTTAGTTTTGCAGGTCAGTGTATATGAAAGCAAATAACTTGGTACTTACCTATAGGTTAGGAACTGACAGCAAGTAGGTAATTAAGTTAAAAAAAACGTTTAATGACCTTAATGCCTCTTGCGTTACCTACTTTAAATGTTAAATAAATTGAATATAATTATGATATGAATCAAGAAAGGAATCAAAAGCAGGTCAAATGAGTTTATTTTTGGTAAGAAATCTTAAGATCTTGTCGTATATGAAAATAAAACCGACCAAAAGTGTGCCGGTATACTAAATCGTAAACGAAAATGACACAAACTGCATGGAATTTATAAATAGGTGGAGTCAACTTGCTGCCAGAAGAGTCAGATTATTTTCAAGTCACCTGAAATAGGCTTCAGACTCTCAACGCATAAGTACCTACCTACATCGCCATATGAAGCCTTATATACAGGGTGGGTGTAACAAAACACCCTAGTAATACATAAGGGGGTGCTTCAGACCATCGATCTGAACAACTTTCACTATGGAGCCAACGTCGAGAAAAAATAAAAAAAATCTGCCGTTCCATACATATGAGTCGAGACGGTACTGAAGTTTTGTATGAAAGAGCTGTTTTTTTTTCGCGATTTCGATGTTAGCTTCATAGTGAAAGTTGTTCAGTTTGTGGTCTGAAGCACCCCCTTCTTTAAGAGGGCTATCACAGTCCAGTGGCGCCCTCATCACATTAAAAATATTTCTCAATAAAGAAAGCCTAAATTAAAAAAGTGATCAACATCGAAACTACAAAAGCCTTCAAGCTATTTTCATAGAATACTTTTATAGGTTTTTTAAAGGTCTAAACATACAAATTTAAAAAAAAAAAAAAAAAAAAAACGGCCGCTTTTGTTTTTATTCGAAATTGTCTGAAAGTGGAATGTTTAGAACCTATAAAAGTATTGTATAACAATGGCTTGAAGGCTTTTGTAGTTTAGATGTTGATCACTTTTTTAATTTAGGCTTTCTTTATTGAGGAATCTTTTTAATGTGATGAGGGCGCCACTGGACTGTGATAGCCCTCTTAAGTATTACTAGGGTGTTTTGTTACACCTCTTTCTTCTATCTAGGTACCTATACTTATAAAACAGTTCCGTGACTGACTGATTGACTAACAGCAGCGTACAGACAGGCTGACCCACTGAAGATAGAAACATGTGGAATGCATATTCTACAGTGGATGCAGGGGTGCAGAAAGGAGATTTCGAAATCAACCCCTAAAGGGGTACAGCGGAGTGTTGAAGTTTTTCGAAGTCCACACGGATGAAATTGCGGTCAAATGCCAGATTATTTATGCCATATTACATTTACTTTCGCTGCACGAAGGATATTGTACCAAAAGCGCAATGAAATGACCTGCCTAGAAAATGACCTACTCAGAAAATTTCTTGACAAGAAATTTCTAAACTAAAGTAGCAAGTGGAAGGGCACATTGTCCGCAGAACTAATGATTGATGGGGCCGAAGAATTCTCGAGTGGCGACCACGTATTTACGGAAAGTGCAGGGTGGGTCGGCCCCCCGACGACCTGGTGAAGGCGGCGAGAACCCGGTGGTTGAGGGCAGCGCAAGACCGGTCGTTATGGCGTTTCAAACTCAAAATTAAAATTTTTTTATTCAAAGTAATATCCTTAATATCATATAGATAGCTTTTTGACGTCATTTTTTGACTCTACCACCGCGTCGGAAGGTGTTCCGTTGAGAGAAGATGCGGCCAGAAACTCTACAACACACATCTTTTAAACAAAATAAAATGTACAAAGTACAATTAAAATACAATATTGCATTACATAGTGTAAAATTGTCAAGACCAGATATTTTGGTCATTCAAATAATCTTCGAGTTTATAGTAACCTTTTTTACAGAGGACTTGTTTAACATGGGACTTAAACTTTTTGTCTGGTAAGTTTAGAATATCCTCTGGTATAACAGCGTAGCGTATACAGTGCCCCATGAAAGATGTGTTGACTTTACTGAGTCGAAAATGTGGGAATACTAATTTATTTTTATTTCTTGTTGTTGCTTTCTTTGGGGGAGGCCTATGTCCAGCAGTGGAAGTCTATTGGCTTCGATGGTGATGATGGTCATTTAGTAGAATGCTGTTTGTGCCTGAACACACTAACATGCTCGGTGTTTCTCTGAGAGATCACATTAGAAATGAAGTGATACGTCAGAGAACTAAAGTGGTTGACATAGCTCAGAAAATTTGCAAGTTGAAGTGGCAATGGGCTGGTCATATTTGCCGAAGAACTAACAACCGGTGGGGTGTCAGAGTTCTAGAGTGGAGACCGCGAACTGGTAGGCGTAGTGTGGGACGCCCTGCTGCCCGCTGGACGACCTAAAAAAAGTAGCGGGGAGCGACTGGATAAGGAAGGCCGAGGACAGAGTTTTGTAGCGCGCCTTGGGAGAGGCCTATGTTCTACAGTGGACGATGATGGGCTGATGATGATTATAATGATGACACTAACACGAGAGACCGCTTAAATATACACCCGACGCTCGCAGGGTCGCCGAATACGTACCTGAATAAATACCACCGTAGAATCATTAAAAGAAGGTTAACTCTTTAACTCAAATTAAGAGAGAGAATGAATTTTTCAATCTTTAATTTGATTCGAAATAGCACAACATGGCTGTAACATGTTCAAAATCAATAATATTTGAAACTCTTTAACTAATTTCATAAACGCATAAAGGAAGGTGCATGTCCCAGTGATGGTACTCGGTCAGTGGTGTATCAAGTGGTCGGTCAGTGACCGGCCGACGCGCGGTCGGCCACTGGGTGAAGGTCACGGTAACGGCACCGCGTGACGTCACAGTATCACAGCAGGACCCAGCTGCATACGAAATGAGCTTCGATTAGTACTGTACAGTTGTACACATTCCTCACTACTGGTTTGTTTTGTAGGTTCTGGGAGCTTACTGTTTTTGAGAGCGTTTTCGTATAAAATTAAGTCGACAACATGTTAAATTGAATCACACGTCCTACTTAGGAAATGTTTATTCGTGAGAGGTCTATGCCCTGCAACGCGATGTGATTTACCTATTATACAACGTGTTAATGAATTAATGCAAAACTAGAAAGTAGTTTGTTTAGAATCGAGAGCAGAATCGAATTATCATGGTTTCAACATAGGTAATTTTTTCCAAAATATTAAATAATTTGTTTGAAAAATTATTATTTTTTTGAACCCGATGTCAACCCACTGCACGGGCAGACTCCCTTTTTTTTTTTTTGTTTTTTTTTTTGTTCCGGGGGGGGAAATGCATTACGCATACCACCCGGGCGCAGGGGGCACCCGAGTGGTTATGTGGGACTCCCGTATAGGCTAATGAGACCCACGGTATACCCACTAAAAACCCCCCCATCTTCCTCCGCTTCGCCTTGTGACGGGGTAACGGTAACGCTTTCGCAATCTTCCGCGACCCCGCCGGCGGCAGCCGCCCACAAGCGGCTCCATCACCAAAGCCCGAAGGCCCTCCGCAATGTGCGCACCAGATGGTATGGTGCGCCTCCCTCCTCGGCCTCTACCCGTACCGTAGCAGACGCCCCCCGAGTCTGCTACTAGGAGGCCATGGGTACCAGATAACTGGCACCCGGTGGCAGATCGGGTCCGTGGCTCTGCCACCGACCACACCTCGGCCGCAGAGGATAGGGCAAGCGGCGCACCTTATCACCGACATGCCTCTTCCCCTGCGGCCCCACCAGTGCCGGTTCTACCACCGGCCACACCTCGGCCGCAGAAGATAGGGAGAACGGCGCACCGTAATACCGGCACTCCTCTTCTTCCGCGTCCCACCTCCAACGCGTCCGCAGCGGACTTGTTCAGCCCGCTGGGAGCGCCCTCCTCTGGCCGACCGACACCCCGAATAGGCCGGCCTGGTTGCCTCTTAGCTTCACCGTGGGTTCCACCGTCCACGGTTACTAAGCCCCCCCGCCACGACAAGGCGGGCAACCCTCGGGGGGGACGGGCAGACTCCCTAACTCAACTAACCTAACCTAACCTAACTTACTATCAAAACAAGATTATTCAAATGTATCCATGAGTACATTAGCGCTTTCATTCATTGCTGAAATGATAACAAATCATTTTGGCCTCAAAACTTAAAATGCCAATAACTTTAAATTTTAACTATCAAAATAATGAAATTATTGTTTCAATCTAATTATTTTGTTATAAATCAGTTGGGGTGTATGAGGTTTTGCGCTAATTTATTAACACGTTGTAGATGATGATGATGATGCAGGCTGATGATGATTTATGTATATAAGTACCTAATAGAAAGTTAATCGCTAACTTCAAAATCTTTTATAATGCGCACAGCCAAGTAGTGGAGTGGAATACCCTGCCTGCGTCAGTATTTCCGAGCGCTTACAACCCGAAAATTCCTTTAAAGCACGAGTGAATAGGCTTCTTCTGGGTGAGCTTGCTACATCTACGACCCCATCTTTGTCCTGAGGACTATATTGAGGTCAAGAGCAAACACATCTGTAATAAAAAAAAAGGACGAAACTCCATTCCGATTTCCGAAAGTCTAGAGTTGTTGGGTCTTGAACTCACGTCGGACCTGAACTTCGGCCGCTCAATTGAGTCCAAAGCTAAAACCGCAGCCAAGAAACTTGGTATCCTAAAAAGGTTAAGCGGTACTTCACGCCTGCACAGCTGCTTACTCTCTACAAAGCCCAAGTGCGATCTTGCATGGAGTACTGCAGTCACCTCTGGGACGGCTCTGCGAAATACCAACTTGACGCACTGGACTCAGTTGAGCGTCGAGCCAAGAGACTCATCGACGACGATGCACTCGTCGAGGCTAAGTTACATAGTCTGGAGCACCGACGATTGGTCGCTTGTCTGTCGGTATTCTATCGGCTTCACTTCGGCGAATGTGCCCAGGAGTTACATGACCTGATTCCACCATCCCCCTTCCATCATCGTACGACAAGACGAAGTGCGAGACTGCATCCATACGTTGTCGATATTCCAACAATCCGCACAAATAGGTTCGCATCCTCTTTTATAATGAGAACCGGTAAGGTTTGGAACTCTCTCCCTGCGTCTGTTTTCCCAAGCAAATACAATCAGGATATTTTTAAAAAAAGAAGAGTAAATAGGCTTTTTCTGGGCGAGCGCGCTACATCCTCGGCTTCATCTACACTTTCCACCAGGTGAGCTGAAGCCAAGCGCAAACCCATTATGAATTAAAAAAAAAAAATCTAAGTATATTAAAAATTCAAACCTGAGTTAGAATTTCCAGAAATTCGTTTGAACTTGTACCTATTATACACGTATTAACAACAAGATTCGATACAAGTTCAGAGTATTATATCACTAACGGTCATTCACAAAGTTTTCCAGTGACATTAGTTTATCGCAGCCGTCTTGCTCGTGCCCAGCGTATAAGTATGATGCAGATCTCATTACCATGCCGCGTATAATTATGATCGCTCTGTTAGAGTCGAGCTCGCACAGTAGAGCGCAGCACACGCCAAGTTACGGGGCGTCGCGCTCTGCTTGCGACCGTGTGTCATAGTAACGGTAGATATCTTCCAGATATCATACATTTGTACCTACACTACAGTCAGGCTGCTGCCTGCCTGCCGTACAGTAAACCACATTGTCACACAGATTATCTTGTCCCATAAAAAGTATCAAAATCTAGCCCGGACTTAAATAATGATGACTATAGTATACAACGTGTTAATGAATTAACGCAAAACTAGAAAGTAGTTTGTTTAGAATCGAGAGCTGAATCGAATTATCATGGTTTCAACATAGGTTTTTTTTTTTAAATATTAAATAATTTGTTTGCACAATTTTAAATTTCCTGAACCCGATGTCAACCCACGAGCACACTCACCCTAATTACTACCAAAACAAGATTCTTAAAATGTATCCTGTGTATGTATGCATGTGTGTGTGTATTGTAATGTATGTAGGTATGTATGTGTGTAAAAATGCGAATAACTTTAAAGTTTAACTATCAAAATAATGGATTTATTGTTTCAATCTAATTATTTTGTTATATAAATCATTTGGGGTGTATGAGGTTTTGCGCTAATTCATTAACACGTTGTATATGTGTTATTATGATATAAAATTTTTGATAAACAATGCTAAATTTCTGAACGGATTTTGATGTATAAATAGTTTGAACCATGTGTGGAAGGACAAGGCATACAAAATCAACATAAACGTGGTTGACCGGCAAATCTGGGTTATGTTGGAGATATTTAAGACACCTGCCGTAACAAATGTCTCTACTTTCTTGAAAATGGCAGACGGTGATTCTCCAACTCATTTAACAGGCCCACAACGGTCGCTCACATGGCTCGACAAGGGGGCAACATCTACTAAGCGGTTGTTACTGGCACTTTACAACTCCCTCCGTGGTCTAATGTTTAAGAGCATTCTCTCTCGATACGGAGGTCGTGGGTTCGATTCCCACGGGGGACATCTAGTGATATGTAACTTTGTGCGTTTTTCCCCAGTTGGTTAGGACATTGCAGGTTGAATCACCAGATTGTCTGAAAAGAAAAATGATTCCGTGCTTCGGATGGCACGTTAAGCCGTTGGTCCCGGCTACTATCTCTGGTAGTAGTAGTCGTTACATAAAAACCACGTCAGGGGCAGAAAGGCGGTCTGAAAAAACTCTGACACCAGGAGCTTTAGACAGGTTCAGGGTTATTATTATCATTTCTCATACCGTCCACAGGTTACCGTGTTACTTTAAAGCTTTAGTATCTGGCTGACATTAATGACAACTGGGTAAATGAGTTGAGTTGCGTAGAACAGGTATCATTCGTGATAATGATAATCAGCTTTCTTATTGGCAGAGGTTCTATCTACACGACTGGACTTCATTGCTTTTATGTCTCCAGTCACGGACTTACAAGTCACTACCATTAGTTAGAAAGACCTACTGGAGTGCGATTTTTGAAACTCATTCGCTGAGCGCAGCAGTTGAAAATGTCAAAATTACTATGGAGATACGCATCTTTTTACTGCTGATTTGACATTAAAAAATCAAACTCCGGAGTGCGATTTTTGAAAGTCAAATCAGCAGTAGAAAGATGCGTATCTCCATACATTTTCAACTGCTGAGTTCAACGTATTAGATTCAGAAATCGCACTCTTGGGCTGGGTATGGATGTATGATTTGGTCCATATCTACCATATAACTGCAACTGGATACTAGAGTAGGTAGGTACTAGACACAAATTTGATCTTACCTAGGAAATTTTTGCGTGTGTTACTTCGGAAGTTCGGAGATACCGATAGACAGACAAAGATACTCAGGGATGAAACCTATATCTAGATTTCAAATATTGTTGATTTTAAACATATTACAGCCATGTTGTGCTATTTCGAATCAAAGTAAAGATTAAAAAATTAAGTCTCGGGTGGGACTTGGAATTGCTTTATCCAATTTCTCCACCGAGCCCACTACCCAGAGAACGAAATTTTCAATCTATTGCGTCTTAAGGGGCCATAGGTTCAGACGAATATTTTCTATGAGAAATGCGATTGCCCAGGACACCGAAAAGTGCGTGCCGTATTTTCGATTAAAAAGAGTTGACAAAAATACTTTTTATCGATTTTTTTATATTATTTCACTAGATAAACTAATGGTGAATATGTGAGTATAAATACTATTTTAAGTTCTTCTAACACGAGAGAAATGTTTAAAAATACAAGAAAATACGTCATCTTTGTGACGATTTTCTATCGAGTTCTAGTCGAAACATGAAAAATAAAAGATGCCTCCAAGGTGTTTCGTCCTCCCATAGGGCCTTAACCCATAGGGCGTTTTGGCTCCAGCGCAGAGCAGGTGCCCCAAGCGTCGGCCATTATTTAGTCATTTGTTTTATTTTCACTACCCTTTAGAAAACCAATCATTTTTGGTAGTTATGGTTGACATCATGATATAAATTAAATATCCATGTAAAGTACATAAGATTTCCTACTATTCTATAATGTTATATGAGAGTTACATTGCTTAGGTACCTAATAAACAAATAGTAATTTCCTGTTTCATTTCACACTTTTCTACTGGAAGTTATTACAAACTAACAATCAACCAATCAATCAAATCTTCTCTCTCTATCTTTATTTGATTCTAGATTTACTTGGAAAACGCCGGGCAAAGCGTAGTCCACCCAGATTGAGTTAGATTAGGTTTCCTAAAAAAGAGATGGGCATCTAGACTAGATGCATAAAATAATTTCTTCGCACGATTTATTTTGAGGGTTGCGTTGATGTCTTTTGTAGGGCCAGTCTATGAAATGCTACGAACATAACCTATATTTTGTATAATTTTAGCTGTTTATTTAGCTTGACACCTGTAGGCCTAGCATGCCACCCCCGAGAAAACGACAAAAATCGAGACGTGCTTCCATCTTTATTATTTTACGTATGCCAAAAACAGCGCGCATGACGGTTTTCTCGTTTAAACGCTTTGTCATGGGTGGCATGCTAGCCGTGCTGTGACATCGGTCACATACGTACATTTGTAAATTAAACTTGTCGCTCTTATTTCTAGCTCATCGCTCACGTACGTTCTGCTGTCATATAGTATCAAGCAAAATTTTACAAACTATAAAATGTACGTAGCATTTTGAAGACCACATCGGCCCTATAAAAGACATCAACGAAACGCTCAAAATAATTGGAGTCAAGTCTAAAATTGTGATACATTTAGACAACATTAGAGCTACAGATAGAAATTACAGCATAGTTAAGTACGTACTACATACGTACGTAATCCCTTTCGGGGTAGTCAGAAGCTCTGCCACAACTATCGACAAAATTTATTTTAATATAAGCATGCAGTTGTAGCAAGGCTCACTTTTAGCACACTGAAGGTGACACGAAGGAATGACTTGTGAGGTGGTGACAGAGGTGGCTAGCCTATCGCCCCAAACCTGAACCTCTGGAGAAGGTTTCTGTCGCCCGGGGCACACACCGATTTTGCCGCCCACATTATAGCTTTTGAAGTAAACACCAAGATGGTTGGACAAAGACCGCTTTATTTCATAAAGTTATTAATCTACCCCCCATACATAATTGTAGCAATCACTACATCATCCCACCGCTGCCACCATGAAGTAAACACCAAGATGGTTGGACAAAGACCGCTTTATTTCATAAAGTTATTAATCTACACTAATCATACATAATTGTAGCAATCACTACAGCTGTATGAGGAAACCTATCCAAACAATTACGGAGCGAGCGAAGCAAGCTCGAAACTTTTTAGCAGAACAATTCGGATTGTGGTAGACATCTTTTGGTTTATCCATGCAAAAATAGAATCTTAGAGAGAGCGTAGCGAGCTCGACTTTTTTCTTCAATGTGAATCGGTTGGCGCCAGAGCTTTTCCCGTATAAAACATGTGCAAATGTATGAGTAAAAGCTATGGATTGAAGCGAAGCTATGAAACAAGCGCGAACTTTTTAGCACCACGTCTTAGAGGTCAGAACTTTAGGATTATTTGTAGGTACAGTAATTAAAACAGAGATTTAGAGCAAGCGAAGCGAGCTCGACTTTTCCCTGCTGTACGAATTGATTACTTAGTTAGTTATTTATTTTCATTTGCCGCCCCCAGTAGTAGCACAAATGAATAAATCGCATACACAAGATATGTTGCCTTCATTGTGTTGCGCCACTGCCGTCTCGCACGTTGTATTGCACCCAATTAGGTCGTTTTCGGGTCTTCCCTTTGCACGCGTTAGCGCTCTCACAGACGAGCGACACTTTGTGGTCACCGGGTGTCGCGGAGGGTCCGTAAAATGTATGAGCGCGGCGCTCTGCGACCCACCGCGACAGCAAAGTGTCGCTCGTCTGTAAGAGGCCTTAGTAACAAATCTGCTTATCGCATAAGAAACAATAAGTCCCCGTAATGTAACTGTCTCTGACAGTCACTTGTTTATGTCTAACCACCGAGACGAACGCACACCACTTACCAAACAAACATAATGCACTTGCACCTAGTCATAGGTATAAGGCTTTTATACCATTGGTATAAGATTCAGTTTAGTCAATACTTCCAGCAAGATAAATTTGTGGCATTTTTAAGGCTGTTTGAAATAACTGCGGCAATTTCGGGCTTAGAATTGAATGAGTGCTTACGATTTCACTTCTTGGTGAGTTTCAAACTATCGTAATCTGTGTTATGTCCTTCTATATGTGCTCGACTCCCCTTAAAGCACTCCTGACCTAAAGTGGAGGTGAGGGAGGGGCCATTATGTATGTGTATGTAGTATATAGTAAACCTGCAACTGCCTACTAGCTGTAACTTTATATTGTGAATTAATAAATACCTACCGAGTCTATGTGTAGACACATGCACTCGTACTCATACAGATTATACCCATGATACTGAACAACTTTCCCAAAGGAACCTATAGGAAGTTCGCAATATCACCATTCAAAATAATGAAACTTCTACACTTACACCCATTGACGTAGAATAACTATGGACACCGGGTCTAGTACAAAATTCTCGAAAATAGTTTTCGTGACTAAACTACACAACCCTAAGTAGGTACGTGTAGTAATATAAACCAACTAAAAACATTGAAAATGCTGAAATTCATTTCCATCCCACTCCCCCATCGGGACACGGCGTGTGCCACGCGCTATTTATCATAGAGACTGTCGCGTAATTCGTTCTCTTTTTACATTTTGGTGCTCCTTTGGTTCGGACACTTTTGAGCGCGGACTCTAACGTCCAGTAGTTGTTAAGTCAATACTTACCTAAACTTACCTTATTATCTGTTCTGTGCTTATAAACGATCACACACATTATCACATAGTGTCAAGTGCGACTGTGTGATAGACGTAACAGCAGCCACTGCCACGCAGCGGAATGCGGGCGGGTCGGTAACGGTGTCGCTCGCCCTGCGCCTGCGCCTGCGGTGGCCGCCGCGACCGACGCGACGTTATGTACGCCGGCGCGCCGGTCGACGAGTCGAGGCACATTCCAGGTCGACACTTTCTAAGCCCTTCTATTCTATTTCGGTTCGAATTGAATATGTATCTAGACTGTGAGATAAATAGTAACTAAGGTAGAGATCTTTGTTGGCTGAAAAATAGACAAACCTGTCTTCTTCCTACCTCCTGTGAAATAATAAAGGGAAAAGGGTTTTTGACTTAGGTAGCCGTGGCTAGAATATGTAGGTATAGTGCTATAGGTAGTAGTGACTTAGAATTACCTCGGTACAGACCGCCCTATTTGTTCCCGTTTGTTTCTTTTATTGTGAATGAAATCAGATTTTTTTTTTGGCATTTGATGTCGCACAGTCGTAGTCTTAGAGCGCTTATAGACGAGCGACAATTTGCGGTCGCCGTGTGTCGCGGAGGGTCGCGTAATCGTAAAGTCTATGAGTGCGACCCTCTGCGACCCACAGCGACAGCAAAGTGTCGCTCGTCTGTAAGAGCTCTTACAGGCATTATTTTTTTTTTTTTTTTTTTTTTTTATTAACTATGGGTTTGCTCTTGACCTCAATCCAGTCCTCAGGACGAAGATGGGGTCGTAGATGTAGCGAGCTTACCCAGAAGATGCCTATTCACTCGTACTTTAAAGGAATTCGGGTTGTAAGTACTCGGAAATACTGACGCAGGTAAGGCATTCCACTCCTTGGCTGTGCGCATTATAAAAGATTCAGAAAGGCGCTTGGTGCGGATATGTGGGATGTCAACTAAGAAGGGGTGATATCCCGCGGTGCGTCTGGAAGTCCGATAGTAGAAAGGGGAAGGTGGGATTTCTCATTAGATATCAATATTTGCCCGTAGGCATGCTTCAAGCTGCAGCTGACCGTACGTGGACTAGGTAGGGTGCTCGACCCAAAAACTCACGACGATAATAACTTACCGGGAGGTCAGAAACATTGCTACAACCACCAGTTGTCTCGCATGCAGTCGTGACGCCTCACGATCAGAAGGTCTAAGCAGCAAAACATCCAACAGCGCAAAACGTCTAATGAGCAGTAAGCCTAATTAGGAAAAAGTCCATGTAGCAAACGGACAAACTCTCAGATGGTCTGTTTATTCAGGTTTACCCTTGGTTTACCTATTTCGGACACCAGTCTCCCACAATTCTATCTGTATACCTATTTATTGTAAGTTCCTGTAAAAATCTGCTAGTGGAGAAAATAAATGATTTGTATCCATTTATTCGTATTGTATAGCAGAACGTCTATTTCGCAAATTTTATTGAAGATTTCAAGATAAAATTACGTGTAGTGATGATAGGTAGACAATGTAATAGTAAGGACTGGCCTTGCGGTAGCAGTTCCCCTCTGCCACGGTATTAGATGAATGAATCTTGCGCATTTGCACTCAATTTTATACCTTATCACTAAACGAGACAGCCTATAATAGCGAAACAATAATTTTGAACTTAGAACGTTTGGGGTTCACACGAGACTACTTTTCATGATTTTTAACATTCAAAATTAGAATCTAAAGTTATAGGGAATAAAATCCAAAGTTGCGGATTTCATGTTACCTCGCCCCCCGCAAAAAGTGGCAGAAAATTTTGATAGAAGAATGACACGCGTTACGCATCCATACTATTAAATTGTCTAAGTTGGTAGGCTGGTTGGTAGGTGGCTAGCCTTTCGCCCACAAATACAATGCATAAGAAACCCTTATCCCTTAGTCACCTAGTACGAAATCTGAAGGAAGAAAGAGGGTGGTCCGTTCTAATCGAACCAAATGTTATTTTAATCATCATAAAATTGTTTGCTCTATTCCAGAAGAACCGTAAATTGTATGAATTATAATGTCTGATGATGATTATTGTCGTGTTCTAGTTGAGATGCCCACGCGCAGGCAGGGTTGTGCTGTGAAAGGAACGATCTAGGACGATAGAGATATAGAGCCAGGAAATTGTTTCACCTACTTAGATTGTAGATGTAGATACGTGGGTATCTACTACCTAAGTATTTATAATGCAAATATACGTACACTATGATTAAGTTTCTATAAAGCTCTACGTAATAAACTAGAAATGGCTTGAGAAATTAAACGGACGTAGATCAAATGAATAGATTAAATAAATAAATAAATATCTTGGACATTGTCACACAAAAATGAAAACAAAATATTTTCATTCATACAAAAAACTGAAAACATGAATTTAGAAAGAGAAGACGGAAAACAAATCAAATTAAAATGACTAACAAAATAAAAATAACAAAATGGAGATCTATGAGTGACGCATAACTTGGACAATGTCACACAAATTATCTAGTCACATTTAAAGTACCAGAGTCTAGCCTGGACTTGTATTACGATGACTAGACAACGATATATACATGTATAGATACAAACATCCATGACTCAGGTACAAATATTCATATTCATCATACAAATATTTGTCCCTTACGGGATTCGAACCCGCGACCCTCGGCACAGCAGGCAGGTTCACTACCGACTATCCATAAATGCCAATAAATTAATTATCTGAGAGGATAATCCGCATAGCATAGCATATGGTCACGACTATATTCCCCGAGGGGGTAGTCAAAGATATTCAAAACATCCACATCTCACAAACAGCACCCAAACTCAACCACCATCTAACTAAACCACTAAACCGTTGATTGCAGACGATCCTGTCGGTGCTGTCTCCAGTGCTCCCGGAGCCGACGCTCGCGCCCACCACGCCCGCGCCCGAGGCCCGCGCCGGCGCCGGCGAGGAGCCCGCCGCCGAGGAACCCCCCGAGGGGTACTACGCCTTTGTAGAGAGCCCCAACGCTACACCACCGAGGTTTGTCATGTATCAATACACTTAGACCCCGGGTATAGACCACTGCACCTGCACTCGCTACGCCGAGACGGTCGCTGAGGAACCCCCTGATGGGTACTACGCGTTTGTAGAGAGCCCCATTTGTCATTCCGTATCAATACTTTTAGGACTCCGGGTATGAATTGGACCACTGCACCCACTCGCTGCGCCGAGACGGTCGCTGAGGAACTCCTGAAGGGGCACTATAGTCCTAGTCGTTATGAAATCAAAGCTGCACTTTGGGATGGAAGCAAGCCGCTTTGCACAGTGATAGTAGGGACCAAAATAAGCGATTTGACCCGCAGCAGCGCAACTTTCATCCCTTAGGATAATAGAGGGCGCCACTTCATTAAAAAAAACTTTGAAAAATTCTACAAGCCAAACGGCTTCACCGATTTCTATTATTAATGTGTCAATCGAAAGAATATTTATTAGTTTATGATAAAAAAAAATAAAAAAAAAAATATCTATAGTGGCTGCAAAAAGCCATGCATTTTTGTAAATTTTTTAAAGTTATTTTTCCGTTTTTTCTTAATAACATTAAAAAAATGTATGAATTGGGTATATTTTTAATTATTCACATTGTTAATAAATCAATAACAAGTTTAATAAAAAAACTGCATATCAATATCTTTAATAGTTAGGAAAATATTTAAGATTACATAAGCAGGTAAGGCGCGCCCCAGTCTTAGTAATTATGCAAAAATTACTCAATTTGGTACTGGAAGCAAGCCGCTTTGCACAGTGATAGAAAGGACTAAAATAAGCAATTTTACCCGCAGCAGCGAAACATTAATCGTTTAGGATCACAGATGGCGCCACATATTTTAACAAACTTCAAAAAATTATAGAAACTAAACGGCTACACCGATTTTAATTATTTAGGTGTCAAACGGTTCGTCTTTTTATGTTTCAATTTAAAAAAAATTAAATACTCAATTATTTGTAGAAATTGAAAGTGCAAAAATAATAAAATATATACAAAAAATTTTAAAATGTCATGTTTTCACTAAACTACGTTGAACAATGTATGAAGTGTGTATTTTTATTTTAGACGGATTTATTTTGAATCTAAAGATGAAAACTGCATCGAAATCGGTTTAGTAGTTTTGTAAATATTTCTAATTTCTGCTGATAAAAGTCCACAAATCAAGGATCGCCACAACAGGACCGGCCCTGTACTATCTTCATCCAACGAGTGCCCGCTACCTTCACCGGATCGTCGGTCCACCTTACGATATGCTTACGATTTATTACGATACGCTTACAATATACGCTTACGATTACGACTATCCACGATACGCTTTCCGGTACGCGACTGCGCGGTGGCCACTCGAGAACTCTTCAGCCCCATCGCCCATCCGTACGTTGAGCAATGTGCTAAGCCCATTCCTACTTTAGTTAGTAATTCTCCGGGTTGTGTCGGGCTGTCGGCTACCCTGGTTCTCTTGCGGATGGACCTCTTCATTTCTTAATCGATCTCGCAGGGACAATCTATATAGCCATCTCCATTGCCTTTGGGTGACTTACAACATTTTTACTTGGCTTTAATTGAGCGACCATGTAATAGCATAATTTATTATATTATATTTGTATATCATTTCAAATCATATCTATTAACTTACGTATGATTTCCACAGCCGCCCTTGCAGAATTTTTATTACACTGCAGAGGACAGGGTGCAAGCTAGGTCAACGTGTCGGCAACCACAACGCATTGTGTCCGTCACAGCCTGATTTCTAAGCGAATTGGTTGAAGAATATTTTCTTTTTAATAGTTCCCATCCCATGCCCATCTTTTTAGGGATGTAACAAGAGCTCTTAAGGTGGATGGACTTCACAGTAGTTAAAATATACAATGGTCAGTGCATTGTGCGCAGCCTGATTTACAAGCGTATTTAGTTAGTCGAAGAGGGATAATTCTGACAAATTGCAACTTTTGACCATTGTGGAGTCCATCTTACCTTAGGAGGTCTTGTTACATCATCATAAAAAGATAGGCATGGGATGGGAACTATTAAATTGAAAACATTCTCCGACCAATGTACTTATAAATGAGGCTGCGACGGACTCAATACGCTGTAGTTGCCGACACGTCGACCAACCTTGCACCTTGCAGTGTAAAATATTCTGCAAAAGCGTCTGTGGGAATCAAACGTAAGTAAAGTACCTACCTATAAAATTTTGAAATGCTATAAATAAATATCTTGGACATTGTCACACAAATTATCTAGTACATTTAAAGTACCGGAATCTAAACTCATACACCACAACTACAATACCAATCACCAACTACAATACCTGGCTATACTAATATTATTATTATAATACTAAATGAAGGCATAGTTTGAAGGCTGCAAGTCAACCAAAGTGCAATGGGCTAGAGGGCTAAGCTCGGAGTTTCCCTTTCTAAATCAAATCAGAAATGTATTCGACACAACCCGAAGAATTGCTAACTAAAGTGGCAATGGGCTGGGCATATTGCTCGCAGAACAGCTGGCCGATGCTGATGGGGCAGAAAAGTTCTCGACCGGCGACCGCGAGGTCGCGTACCGGAAAACGTACCGTGGGTAGGCCTCCACTAGGTGAACCGACGATCCGGTGATGATAGTGGGTACCTTTTGGATGAGAGTAGTGCAGAACCAGTTGTTTTGGCGATCCTTGAGGGGGCCTACGTCAACGTTTAGTGGACGTTTATCGGCAGAAATTAGAAATATCTACATAACTACTAAACCGATTTCGATGCAGTTTTCACTTTTAGATTCGAAATAGATCTGTCTAATTTTAGACAAAGAAAAAAACACACTTCATACATTGTTCGACGTAGTTTAGTGAAAACATGACATTTTTCATTTTTTTTATATATTTTATTATTTTTGCACTTTCTATTTCTACAAATAATTGAGTATTTAATTTTTTTAAATTTAAACATAAAAAGTCGAACCGTTTGACACCTAAATAATTAAAATCGGTGTAGCCGTTTAGTTTCTATAATTTTTTGAAGTTTGTTGAAATATGTGGCGCCATCTGTTATCCTAAACGATTAATGTTTCGCTGCTGCGGGTAAAATTGCTTATTTTAGTCCCTTCTATCACTGTGCAAAGCGGCTTGCTTCCAGTACCAAATTGAGTAATTTTTGCATAATTACTAAGACTGGGGCGCGCCTTACCTGCTTATGTAATCTTAAATATTTTCCTAACTATTAAAGATATTGACATGCAGTTTTTTTTATTAAACATGTTATTGATTTATTAACAATGTGAATAATTATTAATATACCCAATTCATACATTTTTTTAATGTTATTAAGAAAAAACTGAAAAATAACTTTAAAAAAGTTACAAAAATGCATGGCTTTTTGCAGCCATTATAGATATTTTTATTTTTTATTTTTTTTATCATAAACTAATAAATATTCTTTCGATTGACACATTAATAATAGAAATCGGTGAAGCCGTTTGGCTTGTAGAATTTTTCAAAGTTTTTTTTAATGAAGTGGCGCCATCTATTATCCTAAGGGATGAAAGTTGCGCTGCTGCGGGTCAAATCGCTTATTTTGGTCCCTACTATCACTGTGCAAAGCGGCTTGCTTCCATCCCAAAGTGCAGCGTTTCCTTAAAATATCTCCATAACGACTAGGACTACTACACTTTCGACACAGTAATAAGAAAGAGTATCTATTACTACATACAGTACAGACACTTCCTTCCTCCCACCAACTTTTTACCTCACCCCCTCGCCCTCTGGTTACCTCGGCAGTTACCAATGTTAAGCAAATGCGTATTCCTTTCTCGTTTGCACTCATTCAGTATCGAACATGCTTACCTCCTCTTTAAAAATTTTCCATTTAAGAGATGACAGCTAAGTGTCCAAGATGTGCCTTCGTGTAGAGCCCCAACGCTGCACCACCAAGGTTTGTCATCGTTATCATCATATCAACCTTGTAAACACTGGCTTGGTACACAAGAGAACCAGTAAAAATCATGAGGACTGTTTGGTTCGAGAACTTGAGCCCAGCAGAGCTGAATACGACGTGGAAGTTCCTTTTCCTGACCTTGTAGGACAAAAGGTAAACAAATTAAAGATTGAAAAATTCAGTCTCGGGCGGGACTTGAACCCGCACCCTTCCAAACCGGGGAAATGCGTTATCCAATAACGCGTGCGTTTTTCAATCTTTAATTTGATTCGAAATAGCACAACATGGCTGTAACATGTTCAAAATCAATAATATTTGAAAAAGGTAAACGGTGTCTGAAATAGGTATAATCATCCACCAAGTCGATGGGACAATTCTCAACAGTAATGTTCGAAACGTGTGTGGTGTTCATGACGAGTGCATCTTCAGGCCCACTCTCATTGATGTTTCATGTAAATACGACCCGGTTGGTGTAATGGTTACCATGCCGGACTGCCAAACCAGGGTCCTGGGTTCGAATCCCGGTTCGGTCATGGATGTTATATGTTTGTGCCGTTGTTGAGGCTTACTTGGGATCATTACAATTATTATTATTATTTTGGTTGTAAGGGCTTGGTCAATGACCAATAGCTACTGCGACCTGAATAGATCTATTGTAGCTGTCACCCTAGACCTAAAGGTCATTTCCTAGGCCCACGGACTTCAAGAACCGTGTTATGCTTTTGGAGGGGAGGTCCCTAATGTCAGTAGGTGTTATTACGTATCCACCTAGATGGCGACTCCTGCTGTGAATGATCACTTCGCATTCGCAGAGGAGGTGTATGGGCGTTTCCTCTGCTTCACAGCAGAATCTGCAGGTGGGTGAATCTACAAGCCCCATTCTGTGTAGATGCTTGTTTAACTTGCAGTGTCCTGTTAAGGCTCGCACTAAAAGCCTTAAGTCGTTGCGGTTTGAATTGATGGCAACTGAGGTAAGTCTGTTTGAAAAGCCGGTCACAAGTTCTTTTGCGTGCCTCAGGTCGTCTATATCTTCAGCTACTGGATGGATCTGATTGTCGGTAAACTTCAAGTGCGACATCGCTACAATCCAGTTTTCCAAGACAATGATGACCTTTTTTTCGTAGGTACTCTATTCATTCCGTCAATACTCCTGGCCCCGGCACGTCACCCGCTGCGCCAACGAGCCAGTCGCAAAGAAACCCCTAAGGGCGCCTGTCCATTGACGCAGAGCTAGCTGGCGGAGTGGAGTAACGAGGAAATCAGGAGCTCAGCCGAGATTTTATTCAATCCTGATTGGTCAATATTTCCTCGTTTCGCCGCTCCGCCGCCTATCTCCGCGTCAATGGACAGGGCAGCTTTAACGGGGTACTAACACAGGGATAGGTACTACAGCTTCGTCCAAAGCACTCGTGGAAGATCCTCCTATGTCGTCCACAACTGTACAATAGTTGCATTTGTGATGACGGTTATATTTTTCAATTTATTAGGAGCTTAGAGAAATTGACTCTCTCTTGTTAAAGTTAACAATAAAACATTGTATGTTAGTGTCCGTGCTGCATGCCGGTAATAGTCCAGTGATGACAATCTCTATAATACATCACTTTCACTGCTACAGACGGACGGACGCTCGGACGTGCTTATATTGATTACATTCACGGCTTGTTGGTAATTTGTGATTTTATGGTGATAAAACCGCGCGATGAACGATGATCAGTGATTTGTTTCGGGTCGGACACGCAAATGATTTGGAGATTTGTTTCAAGTTGATTGATCTACACCGCATTTTTACGTCGTTGTGTCCCTGTATATATTTGGACCTTCTTAATATGCTGACGGTGTTTTAAGAGAATGATCAGACTATCAAACTGAACAACTTTCTCTGTAGAAATCGCGAAAAAAAACAGCTGATTCATACAAAACTGTAATATTACTCGACCCATTACTATGTACATACCTATACTACTCTTTCTTATACTAGGTACTGTGGTATGAGAGAGACTGCATATTTTTTTCGCGATTTCAATATCGGGCCCATAGAGAAAGTTGTTCAGTTTGATGGTCTGATCATCATCTTAAAAAACACCTTCGAAATATTAAGGACTCTGTGTACAGGGTGTAACAATACACCCTAGTAATACTTAAGGGGGTGCTTCAGACCATCAAACAGTGAGCAACTTTCACTATGGAGCCAACATCGAGAAAATATAAAAAAAATCTGCTGTCCCATACATTTTAGTCGAATCGGTATGCAGTTTTGTATGGGACAGGCGATTTTTTTTATTTTTTCTCAATGTTGGCTCCATAGTGAAAGTTGTTCAGTTTGATGGTCTGAAGCACCCCCTTAAGTATTACTAGGGTGTTTTGTTACACCCTGTATAGGTTAATCTCAGAAATTACTGTACCTATGCATTTTGATACGGTTTTCAAATAATAGATCTACATAAACTGATTGATTCACGAATTCACGATAAATGTTTGACCGGCCGTAGATTTTTAGTGTCGAAGCCGGGTCAGTTCGCTTCTTAGATCTAAAACAGTTAACCTCTTGTTCCCCGCAGAGTGCGTCCCCCGCCATACCGCCAGACAGACGGTTCCTGCCCCGAGGCGACCGACCCGCGGCCCCACGTCACCGCGCACAACCTGTGTGGCGACCTGAACCGCGGCACTATACCCAGGAACCCCATGGGGCAGAGCGTCAACGGCGAGCCTTACCCCTTGTGAGTATAACACACTATTGTAGTGTAGTGTCAGTGTGGTGACATGAACAGGGGCACTATATCCAGGAACCCCATGGGGCAGAGCGTCAACGGCGAGCCCTACCTCTTGTTAGTATAACACACTATTGTAATGTAGTGTCAGTGTGGTGACACTACACTACAATAGTGAAGACGGAATTCAGGTTGATTTAAAAAACGTTCCTTGGCTAAATTGGAAAAAGCAATTTCCCGGTTTTTGGAAGATTGCGGGTTCAAGTCCCGCCTGAGATTTAATTTTTTAATCTTTATACAACATGGGTGTAACAATAATATTTGAAATATGTATCATTTTCTCAAACATGCTTGGAAATGTGAGCATTATTTTGACAACCTTCTTCGAGATAAATCGAAATTGCTGTACTGGCCAAATACATGCGCGCAGCGGCCGGCAATGTTTGTATAAAAATCCATATCTGTCGTGTTTAGCGGCCAAATAAATTACATACTAAACTCATATCTGTCGTGTAATTTAAAAATGGAACGATCTTTTTCTCCGAAACATGGCGACCAAGGAGGTAACTCATCAAAGGTTTTATTTAAATTTCGAACTGGCTTGCAAATAGAAAGCTGTTTATTGCTTATTTTGACGAGCATTTTAATGTGATATCCTATAATTTGTACTGACATTTCATTTTATTGTATTGTAATTATATATCTATGGGTTATCTTTTCCTGAAAATAAAGAATATTTAATTTAATTTTATTGCAAAAAAAAGACAAATTGTTGTTCGTCGTTCGTTATTGATTTTGAAAAGAGTTTTAATTCCGCGAATTATTTGAGAAAATTTACTGTTTTTATTTCCGCGCATTGTTTGAGAAAAGCCAAGCCTACAAATACAAGCCTTGGCCACAACTAGGCATTGATGGTCTTACGTATGTGTGGCTCGGCTTCGCCTCGGCCCACATTTACACGTTCGTCCATCAATGCCTCTGTTGCTGGCCGCTGCAGTAATATACTATTGTACGTATAGCTAAGTTGTCTAAGTACGTGTAACACAAACTACTGGTATCTGCCCGCAGCGAGTTGATCCGCAACCACACGCTGCGCTTCCTGTCGCGCACGCTGCCCGTGCTGCGCGCCGACGACACGCTCCCGCGCGTCGCGCACATCGCGCACCCCGCCGCCAGCGAGCTGCAGGGCAACGGGTGCGTACTACATACATACACACATACATACATACACACATACAGTCAAACACAAGCTGCGCGCCGACGACACGCTCCCGCGCGTCGCGCACATCGCGCACCCCGCCGCCAGCGAGCTGCAGGGCAACGGGTGCGTACTACATACATACACACATACATACATACACACATACAGTCAAACACAAGCTGCGCGCCGACGACACGCTCCCGCGCGTCGCGCACATCGCGCACCCCGCCGCCAGCGAGCTGCAGGGCAACGGGTGCGTACTACATACATACACACATACATACATACACACATACAGTCAAACACAAGCTGCGCGCCGACGACACGCTCCCGCGCGTCGCGCACATCGCGCACCCCGCCGCCAGCGAGCTGCAGGGCAACGGGTGCGTACTACATACATACACACATACATACATACACACATACAGTCAAACACAAGCTGCGCGCCGACGACACGCTCCCGCGCGTCGCGCACATCGCGCACCCCGCCGCCAGCGAGCTGCAGGGCAACGGGTGCGTACTACATACATACACACATACATACATACACACATACAGTCAAACACAAGCTGCGCGCCGACGACACGCTCCCGCGCGTCGCGCACATCGCGCACCCCGCCGCCAGCGAGCTGCAGGGCAACGGGTGCGTACTACATACATACACACATACATACATACACACATACAGTCAAACACAAGCTGCGCGCCGACGACACGCTCCCGCGCGTCGCGCACATCGCGCACCCCGCCGCCAGCGAGCTGCAGGGCAACGGGTGCGTACTACATACATACACACATACACACATACACACATACAGTCAAACACAAGCTGCGCGCCGACGACACGCTCCCGCGCGTCGCGCACATCGCGCACCCCGCCGCCAGCGAGCTGCAGGGCAACGGGTGCGTACCTGTACCTACCTAACCTACGACCTGCACAAAACCCAAGCCCTGCATCTAGGAGGAGGCAAACGGGGGTTAAGGGGGCGCTAAATCATCATCATTATCTCAGCCGATGGACATAGGCCTCCCCCAAGGATCGCCATAACGACCGGTCCTGCGCTGCCCAGCGATGCGATAGCGTGGGTGTCTACCACCCAGAACACAGACCGATTTGGCCGCGGCCACCTTACCTTTATAAGACACACATATATGGGGCGAAGCCATGGAGAAACATGGTGAGGCTTTGGCGGTATCACTCGATATCTCCAAGGCGTTTGACAGGGTCTGGCACGCTAGCCTCTTAAGCAAGCTTCCATCATTTGGTTTCCCTTCTGGCCTGTGTGACTGGATAGCTGATTTCCTGAGCGAACGGTCTATTCGAGTTGTAATAGACGGCTCGTCGTCTGACCTTAAGGCGATCAATGCTGGTGTCCCTCAGGGATCAGTTCTCTCTGCGACCTTATTTCTGCTGCACATCAATGATCTGCTACAGCCCGGTATATTTGGGTACGCAGACGACAGCACGGTCACTGAAAGATATCTGCCTGTTAGACAGGCCGACAGCCACGAAGTCCGGTCCCAGAGAGAGGCCATGGTCGAGCGTACGAATTCGACCTTGACGGCAGTGTCCGAATGGGGTACTGCCAACTTGGTTGAATTCAATGCCACTAAAACACAGGCCTGTCTGTTTTCCGCAAAAAGGTCACGTCCTAATGTGTCTCCTACGTTCCAGGGTGTCTCCATTCCGATTTCAGAAAGTCTAGAGTTGTTGGGTCTCGAACTCACGTCGGACCTGAACTTCGGCCGCTCGATTGAGTCCAAAGCTAAAACCGCAGCCAAGAAACTTGGTATCCTGAACAAGGTTAAGCGGTACTTCACGCCTGCACAGCTTCTTACTCTCTACAAAGCCCAAGTGCGATCTTGCATGGAGTACTGCAGTCACCTCTGGGACGGCTCTGCGAAATACCAACTTGACGCACTGGACTCGGTTGAGCGTCGAGCCAAGAGACTCATCGATGACGATGCACTCGTCGAGACTAAGCTACATAGTCTGGAGCACCGACGATTGGTCGCTTGTCTGTCGGTATTCTATCGGCTACACTTCGGCGAATGTGCCCAGGAGTTACATGACCTGATTCCACCATCCCCCTTCCATCATCGTACGACAAGACGTAGTGCGAGACTGCATCCATACGTTGTCGATATTCCAACAATCCGCACAAATAGGTTCGCATCCTCTTTTATAATGAGAACCGGTAAGGTTTGGAACTCTCTCCCTGCGTCTGTTTTCCCAAGCAAATACAATCAGGATATTTTTAAAAGAAGATTAAATAGGCTTTTTCTGGGCGAGCGCGCTACATCCTCGGCTTCATCTACACTTTCCATCAGGTGAGCTGAAGCCAAGCGCAAACCCATTTTGAATAAAAAAAAAAAAAAAAAAAATAAGAAAACCCACACTAAAATTAACGGAGCAAGCGAAATATTTTAACCCAACTATTCGAATTATGTTCAGACATTTCTTGATTTATAAATCTAAATATAGAACTCAACTTTTCCCCTAAATACGAATCAGTTGGAGCCAAGATTTTTACGTAAGTACAATATGTGCAAAGAAACCTTAGTAAACGCTTATGGATCGAGCGAAGCAAATTCGAAATATTTAACACCACATCTTAGCCTGAACTGTTAAAATTAAAGGTTGAACCTAATCTGGCAGCATAGAATCGCATTTCTTCACGCTTTTTTTTTTTTTTTTTTTTTTATGTTCGATAGGTAAACATTTGACCCCAATCTCACCTGATGTTCAGTGATGATGAGGCCGAAGATGAAGCATGCTTACCTAGAAAGATGCCTATTCACTCTTGCCTTGAAGAGGCCCAGGTTGTATTGCTCAGGGAACAGGTCCGCAGGCAGTGCGTTCCACTCCTTAGCCGTGCGCATTATAAAAGAAGAAGCAAACTTCTTCGTGCGAATTGCTGGTAGGTCAACGACATAAGGGTGGAAACCCAGCCTGCGTCTCGTCCCCCGCAGATGAAAGGGAGACGGAGGTATTAAATCGTGTAATTCCGTCGCACACTCTCCGAAATGTATCCTATAAAAAACAGATAGACAGGCTACCTTGCGACGATGCTCAAGACTTTGTAGCTTCGCCACAAAGGTTGGATCACCTATGAGCTTCCTGGCACGCCTGTCGATTGAGTCCAACGCGGCCAGCTGGTATTGGGCAGACCCGTCCCAAAGATGGCAGCAGTACTCCATACACGATCGGACTTGTGCTTGATAAAGTTGTAGAAGCTGTCCCGGAGTGAAGTACCGTCTGACCTTCGAAAGGACGCCCAGTTTTTTCGCTGCGGTTTTCGCCATGGACTCAATATACCGCCCGAAATTCAAATCGGACGATATGTTAATATGCTTTATCTTTTTCTATCGCTCAGGAACGTCATTGGCTAGAGCGAGGAAGGTCGCAGTGCTGCCGGTGCGGCTGCATGCTCTCGCATTCCCATTCTCGCTCTAGCAAATAACTTTCCTAAGCAACAGAAAAAGATAGAACTTGAAAAATTTCGATTCCGTGCTGCCCGATAACGCTAAGCTCAACCCTATACAAGGTGTTACAAAAGTAAAAATAAACATTTAAATCTTTTAAGGGGGTGGGTTGTTTAGACTTTAGACCATCAAACTGAACAACTTTCACTATTGCACCAACAACGAAATCGCGAAAAAAAAATCTGCTGTCCCATACATTTAACTATTATTTAGCTCGAGTAGATTTGTAGTTTAGTATGGAACATCCGATTTTTTTTTCGCTATTTCGATATTGGTCCCATAGTGAAAATTTTTCATCTTGCAATGGCGAACTCTCTTTAGTCGCTCCTACGCACCACGTAAAGTAAACAATGTTATTCCTACATTCAGTTTGATGATCCGATCATCAAAATAGTTTCAGCAAATTTTGTTAGACCTTATATGCCTAATAATGGTCGTCATGCAGGTTAGAGGAGCGCAGCAAGAGGTCGGTTCCCTCGCACGCGCTGGAGGCGGAGCACCGCGCCAGCGCTGGTGACGTCACACTACTAGAGGAGGAGAGGGAGAGGGAGGAGCCAAGGGAGAGCAGGAAGTTCTGCGACGGCGGCGGAGTGTGAGTATCTACACCAGCCTTATTATATTACCTGCTTTTGTCAAACACTTCCTTGGAGTATTTTACTTCTGCATTTATAGATTTTATTAAAAATTTACAGTCATCAAGAAAACCTGCAATTTTCAGAAAACTTTTTTTGATCCCATTCTTCCACTTCTTGTCGTATGGGCAGCAAGCCCTGGTATCAGAGTTTTTCAAACCGCCTCGCGGCCACTTACTAATAAGGAACATAAGCACAGAATAGGTAATATAGTATATAGTTCTACATACAGAACGGCCACTCCCCGCCCCCCTCTGACTTCAGTTACCCCACCTCCCCTCATACTCTCTGTGGTAACTTGAGGGAAGCCAAGCAAGGGAATGCAGTCAGACGCGCGCACCCGTTGGATTTGACTACATAAGATATATTTTATGTGAAAATGTATAATGTAGTTCATACGATGCGTGGTAAGTCCACCCTACACATATGTCATGCACAATTTTCGCAAAGTGCGCATGTGCGAACGTCATCATGTCAAATCTAAAACGTTGTTTGAAGTGCCGGACCTGTGACATAAGTCTCTATAGGGTCAACTTTGACCGATAAAAGGAATGATTTGATCGATAAATAAAAATAAAACGTTTAATGAAGATCCATAATTTATTGAAAAGATTTAACGATGCTTACAATTTTAAGCTTAGACAAGTTTAATTAATATTAGGTACCTAACATTTATATGAAAATATATAGGACATTATAATTATAATACAAACTGTCTCTAAAAATAAGCAAAGTGTTAACTAATGTATATCCGGTGACATTTTAGTAGTTTTAGTTAAACATGCTTATTTTAATCAAGAAGATCATATTGTGCATATCGCACGAGCTATTTTTGAGCGTAAGCGATTTTACAACTACATCGTAACTGCATCGCTGCACCGCCGCAACGTAATCGACGCGAACTGAATTTTTACTGAACGATATCGCCGCGATGCAGATTGATTTCAGAAATATAAGGCAGTCGTGCCGACCCTGTCAACTATAGACCAATATCAGTCACTTCCATACTCTGCAAGACTATGGAACGTGTACTTAACAACCGGCTCCTGGCATATCTTGAATATAACGATCTCCTCAGTGACCGCCAGTATGGGTTCCGCCCAGGATGGTCCACGGGGGATCTCCTTGTGTATGCCACACATCTGTGGAGTGAGGCTGTCGAGAGATACGGGGAGGCACTTGCCGTGTCACTTGACATATCCAAAGCCTTTGACAGGGTCTGGCATGCAAGCCTTATAAGCAAGCTTCCATCATATGGAATTCCGATTGACCTATGCGACTGGATAGCTGAGTTCTTAAGTGAACGATGCATACGAGTAGTCATTGATGGATACTCATCGGATCAAATGGCTATTAATGCCGGTGTTCCTCAGGGGTCAGTTCTGTCAGCTACTTTATTTGTGCTGCATATAAACGACATGCTTGTGCCCGGAACCTTTGGGTATGCTGACGACAGCACTGTTTCTGACAGATATCTGTCCGGTGCAGGGGTCAATTTGGATGTTACTCAGTCTTGTCGAGAGGCCATGGTGCAGCGATTAAACTTGGCCCTTGAATTTGTGTCCGACTGGGGTGACGCTAATCGGGTCAGTTTCAACGCAAACAAAACACAGGCGTGCCTTTTCTCCACAAAACGGAGTCCCTTCGCTTTGACTCCGACTTTCCGAAATGTGTCCATACCGATAGCTGATCGCCTGGAGCTCCTGGGCATTAACATATCGTCCGATTTGAATTTCGGGCGGTATATTGAGTCCATGGCGAAAACCGCAGCGAAAAAACTGGGCGTCCTTTCGAAGGTCAGACGGTACTTCACTCCGGGACAGCTTCTACAACTTTATCAAGCACAAGTCCGATCGTGCATGGAGTACTGCTGCCATCTCTGGGACGGGTCTGCCCAATACCAGTTGGCCGCGTTGGACTCAATCGACAGGCGTGCCAGGAAGCTCATAGGTGATCCAACCTCTGTGGCGCAGCTACAAAGTCTTGAGCATCGTCGCAAGGTAGCCTGTCTATCTGTTTTTTATAGGATACATTTCGGAGAGTGTGCGACGGAATTACACGATTTAATACCTCCGTCTCCCTTTCATCTGCGGGGGACGAGCCGCAGGCTGGGTTTCCACCCTTATGTCGTTGACCTACCAGCAATTTGCACGAAGAAGTTTGCTTCTTCTTTTATAATGCGCACGGCTAAGGAGTGGAATGCCCTGCCTGCGGACCTGTTCCCTGAGCAGTACAACCTGGGCCTCTTCAAGGCGAGAGTGAATAGGCATCTTTCTAGGTAAGCATGCTTCATCTTCGGCCTCATCATCACTCAACATCAGGTGAGATTGGGGTCAAATGTTTACCTATAGAACATAAAAAAAAAAATAATAATAATAAAAAAATATCGCTGCTATATTGTTCTGTCAACGCCTTCGCCCAAAAATCGTTTGTGTGATATGGATCCAATACTACTTAAAAGCAAATCACCTTCTCATCTCACCTAACTCAATCCACTACGATTTCACTGTGTATTGTAACATTTTAATAGGAATAAATAACTTGATTCACGTTTTCGTTGTAAATATCACTATATACATGTTATTCATTATTTATGCTATCAAGCCTTTAAGAAACCTATCACACAAGCTACTTTTAAGCATATGCGATGTCGCAACAACACCGCTGCGACACTGAAATATCGCGGCGATATCGTTCCTTTGACGCCTTCGTTCAAAAATCGCTTGTGTGACATAGCCCTAACCACAGAACATTAATATACATTAATGTATAATTGTAATTTCTAAATGCATTGATTATTTAAATAAATTATAATATTCACTCTACGGGAAGAAAATTACTTCCTAAACCTCTGAACTGCCGTAACGTAGACGGACGCTACGAAACAATTGATTTTCTATTGTGTCGGCAAATGGGATTACGGTCGTAATATTTTCAATAATAGGTTGTTTAAAGACAGGATTGTATCATGCTATTCTAAAGTAACCAAATTATTTTTAAATATTAAATAGCTTCCAAAGAATATGAAAGAATAACCGACTCCACATTACCTAATAAATAATATTTAGTATGTTACTTAGCATCCACTATAACTTATTCACATATTTCCGCAAACTATATCACTGTAATCCAGTAACAGGTATGAAGGTAACACGTACGATACTCTTTAGAAGAGCATATTTTTCATTTACTACCATTCCGAGTAGCTGTTAAAACGTAACAGATATCAGAGTATTTACTACTCGTTCACGTCCAGTTGGCCGTCGATGACCGTTACAAAATTTCCTCACAGGCACATTAACTGATCCCGTCGACAAAAAATAATATAACAAGCAAATACAAATTTAAAATTAAAAGCGATTTTAGTAACCGGGACGGTGCGTTATAAAACTGTGTTTTATAGGGTCTCTTAGGGGTGCGGTGCGGGGAAGCGGGAAGGGAGGGAGCGGCAAACTCGAAGTGAACGCCTAGTAGTATTTAACGTCCAGTATCAAAGTGATCGACTAATAGTAACAGGTCCAATTTCACAGTGATAGTGTAACAGATATGACGGTAGCACGTACGATACTCTTTACAAGAACATATTAGTCATTTACTACGATTTCGAGTAGCTGTTAAAATGTAACAGATATCAAAGTATTTAGAACTGATCGAGTAACAGGTATGAAAGTAACACGTACGATACTCTTTACGTGCATATTAGTCATTTACTATGATCCCGAGTAGCTATTAGAACGTAACAGATATCAAAGTATTTAATACGTCTAATATCAGTGATCGAGTAACAGGTATGAAGGTAACACGTATGATACTAGTTATAAAAACATAGTAGTGATTTACTACGATCCCGAGTAGCTGTTAACACGTAACAGATATCAAAGCTTCAGTACTTAACGTCCAATATAACAGTGTTTGAGTAACAGGTATGAAGGTAACACGTACGCACTAGTTACGCGATCTCCGCGGCTCCCATCTCCTTGATGTCGGCTAGGACGACCTCCAACGTGTCCGGCTGAGTTCCGTCCAGGAATTTTACTCTGCGGTCTTTTTGTATCTGTGCAAATAAAAAAAAAGAAACGATACAAGTATACCGTAGAGAGTTTTACGCGGGAAGCGAGAAGAAAAGGACGGGTTTTGTTTCTTTAATTTTCTAAATTAGTTTTTCGTGGTCATTATTGTGTTAGTGTGTTAGAATTAGTTTAATAATGTGCCATCAATGAAGAACAATTATGGTAAAAATGAGAAATAAAGAATGCGCTTCCGTTTGATCCGGATTGATTTTCGCGTAAAACTCTCTTGAACATTGGAATGTGTCCACGCATGCTCGGTTCCAATTAAAAGGTGTTATATTATTGTTCTTTTTTTGTGATAAATAAATAAATAAATAAATAAATAAATAAATTTCAAGAGTTAGGTATAAGATTAGGTTAGGTTAGTTTTAAGTACTTAAAGAAAAATGTAACTAAAGACCAGGCTGTAAGGGCTAGTTCCCATTGCCTATCCGAAAGGATAAAGTACTTTAAAAAAAGTATACCGTAGAAAGAATAGGTAAGAGACATGCTGTAAGGGCTAGTTCCCATTGCATTTCCGAAAGGATAAATTGTATTAAAAAAAAAATAGGTAAGAGACAGGCATAAGCGCTGATTACACAGAAAGGGCGAAAGAAAATATATGCTGTTTATCCCTTTCTGCGTATGCGATATTTTTGTTCGACTTTGTTGAAATTGCCTATTATAAAATCTTGCAACTAAGTCAAGCAAAGACACCATTTCTCATACATTTTTGTCATATTTCTATCCATTCCCTTTCTAGTATTTGGAGTTAGGGAGCCTAAAAACCATATCGTAGTATTTTTCTTCAATGCACATACCATGTACACACGGCGACACATAAAGCTACGCAAAACAAACGTAAGCTGGCTGCGCGATGTTACACATTACTCTACTTAACACCTTGCTCTTAGGCAAGGTCTATGTTGAGCTGGGACCTATTTGCTGCTGTAGCATACAATAAATTACATGTTGTTCTATTCTATGTCTCGTTGTATTCTTGTTTGTAAAATTGCTGTGAACTGTAATATTATGCGTGTGTTACTTTAGCAAATAAATTGTTTATCTATCTATCTATCTATCTATCTATCTATCTATCTATCTACCTACCTACGCGCGGCCAGCTTATTCTGGTTTCGTATAGCTTGTTTTGTGTCGCCGTGTGTGCATGTTACAGTTTTATAACAATCGGGTATCAACAAATATATCTCGGCACGTCGGGCGGGTCGTAGAGGCGGTACACTATACACTATACACTATACACTATACACTATACACTATACACTATACACTATACACTATACACTATACACTATACACTGTAACATACAGCACTCACCTCGTCCCTGTACCGCTCGTGCTCGGGCCACACGCAGAGCTCGAAGTATCTCGGCACGTCGGGCGGGTCGTAGAGGCGGTACACTATACACTATACACTATACACTATACACTATACACTATACACTATACACTATACACTGTAACATACAGCACTCACCTCGTCCCTGTACCGCTCGTGCTCGGGCCACACGCAGAGCTCGAAGTATCTCGGCACGTCGGGCGGGTCGTAGAGGCGGTACACTATACACTATACACTATACACTATACACTATACACTATACACTGTAACATACAGCACTCACCTCGTCCCTGTACCGCTCGTGCTCGGGCCACACGCAGAGCTCGAAGTATCTCGGCACGTCGGGCGGGTCGTAGAGGCGGTACACTATACACTATACACTATACACTATACACTATACACTATACACTATACACTATACACTGTAACATACAGCACTCACCTCGTCCCTGTACCGCTCGTGCTCGGGCCACACGCAGAGCTCGAAGTATCTCGGCACGTCGGGCGGGTCGTAGAGGCGGTACACTATACACTATACACTATACACTATACACTATACACTATACACTGTAACATACAGCACTCACCTCGTCCCTGTACCGCTCGTGCTCGGGCCACACGCAGAGCTCGAAGTATCTCGGCACGTCGGGCGGGTCGTAGAGGCGGTACACTATACACTATACACTATACACTATACACTATACACTATACACTATACACTATACACTGTAACATACAGCACTCACCTCGTCCCTGTACCGCTCGTGCTCGGGCCACACGCAGAGCTCGAAGTATCTCGGCACGTCGGGCGGGTCGTAGAGGCGGTACACTATACACTATACACTATACACTATACACTATACACTATACACTATACACTATACACTGTAACATACAGCACTCACCTCGTCCCTGTACCGCTCGTGCTCGGGCCACACGCAGAGCTCGAAGTATCTCGGCACGTCGGGCGGGTCGTAGAGGCGGTACACTATACACTATACACTATACACTATACACTATACACTATACACTATACACTATACACTGTAACATACAGCACTCACCTCGTCCCTGTACCGCTCGTGCTCGGGCCACACGCAGAGCTCGAAGTATCTCGGCACGTCGGGCGGGTCGTAGAGGCGGTACACTATACACTATACACTATACACTATACACTATACACTATACACTATACACTGTAACATACAGCACTCACCTCGTCCCTGTACCGCTCGTGCTCGGGCCACACGCAGAGCTCGAAGTATCTCGGCACGTCGGGCGGGTCGTAGAGGCGGTACACTATACACTATACACTATACACTATACACTATACACTATACACTATACACTATACACTGTAACATACAGCACTCACCTCGTCCCTGTACCGCTCGTGCTCGGGCCACACGCAGAGCTCGAAGTATCTCGGCACGTCGGGCGGGTCGTAGAGGCGGTACACTATACACTATACACTATACACTATACACTATACACTATACACTGTAACATACAGCACTCACCTCGTCCCTGTACCGCTCGTGCTCGGGCCACACGCAGAGCTCGAAGTATCTCGGCACGTCGGGCGGGTCGTAGAGGCGGTACACTATACACTATACACTATACACTATACACTATACACTATACACTATACACTATACACTGTAACATACAGCACTCACCTCGTCCCTGTACCGCTCGTGCTCGGGCCACACGCAGAGCTCGAAGTATCTCGGCACGTCGGGCGGGTCGTAGAGGCGGTACACTATACACTATACACTATACACTATACACTATACACTATACACTGTAACATACAGCACTCACCTCGTCCCTGTACCGCTCGTGCTCGGGCCACACGCAGAGCTCGAAGTATCTCGGCACGTCGGGCGGGTCGTAGAGGCGGTACACTATACACTATACACTATACACTATACACTATACACTATACACTATACACTGTAACATACAGCACTCACCTCGTCCCTGTACCGCTCGTGCTCGGGCCACACGCAGAGCTCGAAGTATCTCGGCACGTCGGGCGGGTCGTAGAGGCGGTACACTATACACTATACACTATACACTATACACTATACACTATACACTATACACTGTAACATACAGCACTCACCTCGTCCCTGTACCGCTCGTGCTCGGGCCACACGCAGAGCTCGAAGTATCTCGGCACGTCGGGCGGGTCGTAGAGGCGGTACACTATACACTATACACTATACACTATACACTATACACTATACACTATACACTGTAACATACAGCACTCACCTCGTCCCTGTACCGCTCGTGCTCGGGCCACACGCAGAGCTCGAAGTATCTCGGCACGTCGGGCGGGTCGTAGAGGCGGTACACTATACACTATACACTATACACTATACACTATACACTATACACTATACACTATACACTGTAACATACAGCACTCACCTCGTCCCTGTACCGCTCGTGCTCGGGCCACACGCAGAGCTCGAAGTATCTCGGCACGTCGGGCGGGTCGTAGAGGCGGTACACTATACACTATACACTATACACTATACACTATACACTATACACTATACACTGTAACATACAGCACTCACCTCGTCCCTGTACCGCTCGTGCTCGGGCCACACGCAGAGCTCGAAGTATCTCGGCACGTCGGGCGGGTCGTAGAGGCGGTACACTATACACTATACACTATACACTATACACTATACACTATACACTATACACTGTAACATACAGCACTCACCTCGTCCCTGTACCGCTCGTGCTCGGGCCACACGCAGAGCTCGAAGTATCTCGGCACGTCGGGCGGGTCGTAGAGGCGGTACACTATACACTATACACTATACACTATACACTATACACTATACACTATACACTATACACTGTAACATACAGCACTCACCTCGTCCCTGTACCGCTCGTGCTCGGGCCACACGCAGAGCTCGAAGTATCTCGGCACGTCGGGCGGGTCGTAGAGGCGGTACACTATACACTATACACTATACACTATACACTATACACTATACACTGTAACATACAGCACTCACCTCGTCCCTGTACCGCTCGTGCTCGGGCCACACGCAGAGCTCGAAGTATCTCGGCACGTCGGGCGGGTCGTAGAGGCGGTACACTATACACTATACACTATACACTATACACTATACACTATACACTATACACTATACACTGTAACATACAGCACTCACCTCGTCCCTGTACCGCTCGTGCTCGGGCCACACGCAGAGCTCGAAGTATCTCGGCACGTCGGGCGGGTCGTAGAGGCGGTACACTATACACTATACACTATACACTATACACTATACACTATACACTATACACTGTAACATACAGCACTCACCTCGTCCCTGTACCGCTCGTGCTCGGGCCACACGCAGAGCTCGAAGTATCTCGGCACGTCGGGCGGGTCGTAGAGGCGGTACACTATACACTATACACTATACACTATACACTATACACTATACACTATACACTGTAACATACAGCACTCACCTCGTCCCTGTACCGCTCGTGCTCGGGCCACACGCAGAGCTCGAAGTATCTCGGCACGTCGGGCGGGTCGTAGAGGCGGTACACTATACACTATACACTATACACTATACACTATACACTATACACTATACACTGTAACATACAGCACTCACCTCGTCCCTGTACCGCTCGTGCTCGGGCCACACGCAGAGCTCGAAGTATCTCGGCACGTCGGGCGGGTCGTAGAGGCGGTACACTATACACTATACACTATACACTATACACTATACACTGTAACATACAGCACTCACCTCGTCCCTGTACCGCTCGTGCTCGGGCCACACGCAGAGCTCGAAGTATCTCGGCACGTCGGGCGGGTCGTAGAGGCGGTACACTATACACTATACACTATACACTATACACTATACACTATACACTATACACTGTAACATACAGCACTCACCTCGTCCCTGTACCGCTCGTGCTCGGGCCACACGCAGAGCTCGAAGTATCTCGGCACGTCGGGCGGGTCGTAGAGGCGGTACACTATACACTATACACTATACACTATACACTATACACTATACACTATACACTGTAACATACAGCACTCACCTCGTCCCTGTACCGCTCGTGCTCGGGCCACACGCAGAGCTCGAAGTATCTCGGCACGTCGGGCGGGTCGTAGAGGCGGTACACTATACACTATACACTATACACTATACACTATACACTATACACTGTAACATACAGCACTCACCTCGTCCCTGTACCGCTCGTGCTCGGGCCACACGCAGAGCTCGAAGTATCTCGGCACGTCGGGCGGGTCGTAGAGGCGGTACACTATACACTATACACTATACACTATACACTATACACTATACACTGTAACATACAGCACTCACCTCGTCCCTGTACCGCTCGTGCTCGGGCCACACGCAGAGCTCGAAGTATCTCGGCACGTCGGGCGGGTCGTAGAGGCGGTACACTATACACTATACACTATACACTATACACTATACACTATACACTATACACTGTAACATACAGCACTCACCTCGTCCCTGTACCGCTCGTGCTCGGGCCACACGCAGAGCTCGAAGTATCTCGGCACGTCGGGCGGGTCGTAGAGGCGGTACACTATACACTATACACTATACACTATACACTATACACTATACACTATACACTATACACTGTAACATACAGCACTCACCTCGTCCCTGTACCGCTCGTGCTCGGGCCACACGCAGAGCTCGAAGTATCTCGGCACGTCGGGCGGGTCGTAGAGGCGGTACACTATACACTATACACTATACACTATACACTATACACTATACACTATACACTGTAACATACAGCACTCACCTCGTCCCTGTACCGCTCGTGCTCGGGCCACACGCAGAGCTCGAAGTATCTCGGCACGTCGGGCGGGTCGTAGAGGCGGTAGACGCGCCGCTCCATACACTGCGAGTACTCCAGCACGAAGTAGTACCTGACGTATCACAGATTGTACAGTTTCATGGGATGCCATGTACCAATGAGTTTTTCTAAATGTACGTAATACCGAGTGCTCTCAAATGGTGAAGGAAAACATCGTTAGGAAACCTGCATACGCTGAAGACGAAATTCTGATGCCTCTGATGAAGTCTACCAATTTTTTTACGCTCCATCCTTTTCTGTCGCTAAGGAATGCCATTTTCTAGAGCGAGAAAGATAGCGGGAATACGATAACTCGCGACCGTACCGGCAGTGTTGCGACCTTTCTCGCTCTAGCCAATGACATTCCTTAGCGACAGAAAAGGATGAAGCGTCAAAAAATGTGATTCCGTGTTGCCGGATGAGGTTCAACCCTAAGCCCATCGGTGCCCCGGGGCGGCATAACTAAATGAGCAAGACATATGCCTAAGATATACGAGTAAAACAACTATAAGGTAAGATTAAACTTGTTAGTATGAGCGTACGACCAACGATTTGAAACGTCTTTTAGAGTCCAATTACATATGTAATCATTATAACTTTTCCGCCCCAGAAACATACCTTGCGGTACTGCATATTGTATCAAAGCAAAACAGACTCTATCTCTTAACACATAAGACACTTACCTAAGGTCGCACAGGTCCAGCAGAGGCTTGTAGTTGAGTACAGTGAAGCCCTCTATGACAAGGAACGACTTGTTTGTGTGCGCGAAACGGCCCGCGGAGCGCGAAGTTTCTCGCGAGTGCGACACCGAACTACCGGATATCGTTTGTAACACGTCCCTGTGGGATGTTAATATTAGTTTTAATATTAGCATAGCACAGTGTTATCAGATCCAATTTTTAAAAATCCGTAGGTCAAGGTTGAAAAATCCGTAGATTACCTCTTGAAAAATCCGTAGATTTACAGACTTTTTATTTATAAATGCTTTATCTGACTATTTTGGAGTGAACTGATTTAAGAAATCGGAAACTTTGACAAGTTTAAGCGCATACAACATGAAAATCTATATAATTTACTCTTTCTTTTCCGTTCTAATTTAGCTTTATGCTTCATGATTTTCACTATCACCGTCTGTGTCAATACTTTTGTCATAAATGTTAAATATTTCTGTCGTGTATGGACTGAAAGTAGAAGGAAGGAGATAGATGGAAAAGAGAAGGGACGAGCCATATTTTAGGAAACACAGTCCAATACATGAAAAAGGTGAACTTGAATTGATTTATTTGCGACTGGATTTTATTTTATGCAGCAAATTGACCGGAATTCAGACGATTTCTAAAAATCCGTAGATTTGCTATAGAAATCCGTAGGCCAGGCCAAAAATCCGTAGATCTACGGGTAAATCCGTAGGTCTGGCAACTCTCAGTCTGATAGCATAACATATGCTCACGAACCACTACATCGGTACAAAAGTGCGTGTGCATCGCTACAATCACGCGTTTGAATCAATACTACTAGTGTAGAGATGCAGTCCTTCACGCGATTGACAAACACGCGTTTTTATAGATGCAGTCGCAGTTTGTAATGGGCCTACTTTGACTAGACAGATGACAGTTTAACTTTACCGTTTGAAAAATCTATATTCGTTTACTTTAATTATGCCATGAGATTCTGATATTTATGTGTTCTAATATTTTTTTCATCCCCCCATCTCGGAAAGAGTATTTTTGCTCTTCGATATCTGAATGCAAAAGCTGTTTTTATCCGCTAGAGGATAAAGTAAATTGAATTTTGAACATCGTGTGCACTAAGTTTGTGAATTCAAAATATCATTAATACCATAGTCTAAAAAAACAAGGTCTTCTATTCCCAGAGTGACACAAGCCTACGTCATAAAAAAATGGCCGCTAAACATGGTAAAAGGGCATGATGACGTAGGCTTGTGTTAGTCACGTGGTCAGTCATGTGGTCGGAAGAGAATACCAGGCGCAGTATATTATTTGTACCATGATTAATACCTATTTACTTCTCCCTCCGAATGCATGCATGCCGAATTTATCATACAACCTTTTTTTAATTTGTTAAAAACTCTGACTCGGAACCTTCTTGGTGTACTTTTTTTTAATTTGCTTTGCTCGCGCCATTTTCTTTTCACGTCATTTCCTCGCTGAGGTGGGATGAAAAGTTACGTGTTGCACTCGAGTGCAAAGATTTTTCACCTCGTGCTCTTTTGATTCCCTCGCTAACGCTCAGGATTCTAATTTTAGGGATACTTCGCTTGCTCGGTCATCAAAATTGAGCACGCGGTTAAAAAGCAATTTTGCACTCTTGTATAACAAATAACTATTTATTACTATCGTTAATATTGCTCATTTATTTGAGTTTTTACTTTATTTTACTATAAAAAAAACTTGATGCCCTGTTGGAACACTACCTGTACCTACATGGCGTCGAGACCCAGCAGTGGGACGTGGCCAACAACTACTAGTTCTGTGGAACACTACCTGTGCATGGCGTCCATGTCGAGCGCGGAGAGTATGTCGTAGTTGTGGTGGGGCTTGTCGAGGCCCAGCACTGGGACGTGGGCCGGGTGTGTGTCGGGCAGGAAGTACTTGTCCTGGTGGAACAGCTCGACGGGGGTGAGCGCGGCCGCCAGCCTGTTGGCAAGCGTCGTCTTACCGCCGCATGTCACGCCTGCCAGTTGTGGTGATCGTATTAGGAATCGTCCTAATAGAACGCGAATGCGCGATCATCGTAGGTTCGCGCGAATTTTACTCGTACGAACGCGCCACCAAACATATCGAACTCGAATGGGTGTCCTAACCAATGTCCTAAGGGCTCTAACAGACGAGCGACAGTTGTCTGCGACAGCTCGCGACAGGGTCGCGCGACTGTCGCGCGACCGTGACGTAGGCATAGTCTGAGAGCACAAGTCTTGTTCTTGAGAGATTTCAGTTTGAAGAAAACGGAGGCTAAAAAATAACATGGTTGATATTTCTGGTAGTTTTTATAAGTTTTTCGTAGATTTTGGTTTCTTTAGATAATAGATAATCCAGAATTTATTATCTTCATCATCAAGTCCATAAAATACTACAGACTGGTGAAAATAGGGCAATTATAATATACATTATATAATAATACTTAACACAACACTAATAAGTATAACACATAATATTATACACATAAATATTTATAAATACGCATACAGGGTATAACAAAACACCCTAGTAATACTTAAGGGGGTGCTTCAGACCACCAAACTGAACAACTTTCACTATGGAGCCAACATCGAAATCGCGAAAAAAAATCAGCTCTTTCATACAAAACTGCAGTACCGTCTCGACTCAAATGTATGGGACGGCAGATTTTTTTTATTTTTTCTCGACATTGGCTCCATAGTGAAAGTTGTTCAGATTGATGGTCTGAAAGCAACCCCTTAAGTATTACTAGGGTGTTTTGTTACACCTGTATAGGGTCCTTCTTAATATGCTGACACTTTAAGGGGATGATCAGACCGTCAAACTGAACAACTTCCTCTATGGGACCAACATCGAAATCGCGAAAAAAAAATCATCACTTCCATACAAAACTGCAAACCTACTCGGAGCCAAACGTATGGGACAACTGTTTTTTTTTCGCGATTTCGATGTTGATTCCATAGAGAAAGTTGTTCAGTTTCATAGTCTGGTCATCGCCTTAAAAAAGTGTCAGCATATTAAGAAGGACCCTGTATATAGGATGTTACAAACTACTTTAATATAAAAAAACTGTTTTGGATATGGAGGTCTATCTCTCAGACTATACAACACTACGTCACGGTCTTCAACTGTCGCGCGACGGTCGCGCGACCCTGTCGCGAGCTGTCGCAGAGTACTGTCGCTGGTCTGTAAGAGCCCTAACTGACAATCGCACGACGCGGTCGTGCGACTGAAATGTTTGTAAATCTAATAACTAAGCGAACTTAGTTCGTACGATCAAACAAATGTTAATACGAATAGGTGTCCTCATTAAAATTCGCGCTGTAATTGCGGGGCACCGCGCCACCTCTGCCCTAGTCCAAGGTCGCTCGTTCGCTCGCGTCGTCAATTCAAGTTTCTGCCATCGCGCGAACACGCGATGGTCACATCGCTTACTCGCGCGATGCGATGATCTCGCGCATTCGCGTTCTATTACGAAGATGCCTTAGGATTCGGTAAATAATCGCAATCAAAAGTAGTAGGAAAAATATGTACCCAAATAAGAATGGAGGATGCTATTTTTGGGTCTCCTCTTATGAAACTTAGCAATACGTATACAGGATGTAACAAAACACCCTAGTAATTCTTAAGGGGGTGTCAGAATATTAAACTGAACAACTTCCTCTAATGGAGCCAATATCGAGAAAAAATAGAAAAAGAAATTCAAATAATTTCAGAGTTTTTCACTCCAGTATTTTAGAAGTTAGACGTGGGGGGAGGGGGCATTTTTGACTTTAAGCGAAAATATCTCAAGGCAGAAGCATTATAACGATTTAATTTCTATGGAAGTTTTGTTCCATTAGACAAGACCTTTTCAACGACAACGATTTATGAAAAAAAATTCCAATACCTCTTTCGTTCTATGGGAAAAGGAGGGTGGAAAAAAAATTGTTTCTTCATAATTATAACATGGGTTACATTATCTGTTTTCATGCCAAATTTCAATTCAATAGATGCAAAAATGTGGGAGTAATTAAGCTGGGACATACAGATAGATGGACAGACAGACAGAATGGACAAAAGTATAAGGGTACATTGTTTGATTACAGAACCCTAAAAACACAAAAACAAACAATAAACACTCACCGGATATCCCGATAATGATCCAATCCTGCCGGCTCATACCCATCTTCTTGCTAAAGTACTTCCCCAGGTTGTCAGACAGACGGACAGACGGTCAGGCGCGACGCAGGTGGTACAGGGTGTGGCCCATGAGGCCGCCCACGAACACTAGCCCGAAAGACCCACAGAACAGCAGGAACCACTGCGGGTCGGGGAGCACGCTGTATACAGATAACTCTGCAATCAACAAACAAATCCTACTAATATTATAAACGCGAAAGTTTGTAAGTATGGATGGATGGATGGATGATGTTTGTTCTGGTTTCACGCAAAAACTGCTGAACGGATTTTGATGAAATTTTGCATACAGATAGACCTTGGCCTGGATTAACACAGGGTACTTTTTATCCGGGTAACGCAGACGATGTCGCGGGCATCAGCTAGTAGAATATATACAGAGTGGAAAGTTGAGATAGGGCACAAAGGGCAGCTACCAAAAGCATTGAGTATTGAGTATTGAGCATTATAGCTACTAGAAAACGTTCTTAGGAGACTAACCCTAGCTTTTGGAGTATTTTACTTCTTCATTCACAGATTTTGAAATAATGTAGAGTCATCGAGAAAAACTGCAATTTTCATAAACACTTTTTTTCATATCATTCTATCCTCTTTCTAATAGGAACCTTAAGACTATGCTATGGGGTAACAGAGGTTGAGGTATTAGAACTCCAAAAGAACTTGTGACCGGCTTCTCAAACAGACATACCTTGGATGCTATCAATTCAAACCGCAACGACTTAAGGCTCTTAGTACGAGCCTTAACAGGACACTGCAAGTTAAACAAACATCTACACGGAATGAGGCTTGTAGATTCACCCACCTGCAGATTCTGCTGTGAAGCAGAGGAAACGCCCATACACCTCTGCGAATGCGAAGTGCTCATTCACAGCAGGAGTCGCCATCTAGGTGGATACGTAATAAATAACACCTACTGACATTAGGGACCTCCCCTCCAAAAGCATAACACGGTTCAAGAAGTCCGTGGGCCTAGGAAATTACCTTTAGGTCTAGGGTGACAGTTACAATAGATCTATTCAGGTCGCAGTAGCTATTGGTCATTGACCAAGCCCTTACAACCAAATAATGATAATAACCACAGTATCTCACCTTCGTCAATGAACGGGTAGCTGTTGATCCAGAAGGCTAACACCAACAGCACACTACTAGTGACCGCCAACGTTATCTTCCCCACCACCTCGTCCGCGACGTCCATGCATGCCAACCAGCGCCCTATCACCACCGCACAGAGTCCACAGTTAGCTGCAGAAGTACTCCTTCTCAAACTTCTTGAATGACTCTTCCTCCGGGAACAGAATTGATTTGTGCTCGTTTGGTTTCACTTCTATCTTCTCTAACAGAGGTTTGCCTTTTATAGCTCGCTCTATTATCTGTAACAAACACAAACATCCCATTAAAGATTAAAAAAATTAAGTCTCGTTCGGGACTTGAACCCGCACTTCCAAACCGGGGATTTGCTTTTGTCAAATTAGCTACCGAGCCTACTATGTCAGAGAACCTAATCGACAACTCCAGACCTCACACTTCACGACAGACGGTCGCTAAATTAGAGGAGCTGCGATTGGAATGTCTTCGACACCCACCATCCTCCCCAGACCTTGCTCCAACAGATTACCACTTTTTTATGCAATTTGGACAATATACAAGTTCGGGCTAGATTCTAGAACTAAATAATTTGTGTGACAATGTCCAAAATATTACATACCTTATCAGCTATGTCACTATTGGCAGTAGGTTTGGAGAGTGCGAGTAGCTTCTTGATGTTGTCTTCCACGCTTTGCTCCGACGATTTGCTCTGTGTCTGACTCTTCTTGTTTCTATGCTTGTATGGGTGCACTGTCTCTGCAAATATACACATCATTTACATAAATAATAATCATATCTTTGCACAACAAAAATACATAATATTATGGTCGCCATCAGATATATCGTAGCATACAAGGTGTCAAAATATTTCTGAGCAGTGCTAATTTTCATTAAATTCTTCACAGAAAATGTTACCAACGTGTATTTTGTCATAAATATCTGAACAGCGAATTTTCAATAATTTCTTTACAATGTCATTTAAAATTAAAATGTAAAACAACAGAGTAAGGTTTTTTCCGAAACTGTTCAGATGTTTATGACCACCCTGACTGCGTCGATATATTTGATATTCTAGGCATATATTTTTGATTGACTATGAGTAAAGAAATTATTGAAAATTAGAACTGCTTAGAAATATTTGACCACCTTGTTTGCTCGATATATCTGCTGGTGACTGTACTAGCGTAGCAGCACCCGTGACTTCGTACGCGCAGACCATAGACTTTTTATTAAATAAGCCCATTGCGATGGAATAAAGCATAAATGTTAATCCAAGCTAAGCTCTATGATTTTATGCAGATTTTCTATTTATCGGGTCATTACGGATTTGTTTTTATATTGTTCATAGTAGTAAGTAGCTACAAATTGGCTACTTTTGGCAGTTTTAACACGTTACTGGACAGTGACCAGCTATAGCAGTGATAGCAATAAAATTTCAATTGTGTCTCGTTCACCACCCAGGAACGTGTTAATGATAATAACTACAAACATGAAACATTGTGATCAGTAATGTTTCAATAAATTGAAAAACAATAATGACAACAATGTGACATTCTTGTTTTTGGGAAATGTAGTGTAATTATTTAAAAATAAAATATTACGATTGATGGCAGCACTGGAGGCTCGGTACCTTCTTAAATAGTAATAATAGTTATGTATATACCTTAGACAATTTAACAGGAACTCGCCTTGCGGTAGCATTTCCCCTCTGCCACTGCTCTGTATTAGATCAATTAATCTTGCGCATTTACACCCAATTTTATACCTTATCACTAAACAAGACAGCTTATAATAGCGAAACAATAATTTTGAACTTAGAACGTTTGGGGTTCACACGAGACTACTTTTCATGATTTTTAACATTCAATATTAGAATCTAAACTTATGGGGAATAAAATCCAATGTTGCGGATTCCATGTTACCTCGCCCCCCGCAAAAAGTGTCAGAAATGTTTCTTAGTAGAATGACACGCGTAACTCGTCCCTATTAAATTGTCTAAGGTACCTATATACTATCATATTCTTACCGCATTTATAAATATTCAAGTTCCGATAGTGTCTACTATATTACAAGGACAAGAAAACAACTAAACGCACTCAGAGTTAAAATTACATGACAAAATATAAAAGATAATAGTGTCTGTAACATCAAGACCAGTCAAGGTCTCTCAGATATCTTAGGAATACTGAAAATATTATCATTGTCAAGTTTATCTATTTATTGTTTCGTTATCAACTTGTTGCCTCTCAACTATGACTGTGGCAGAAAAATAAAAAACATCGCCATGTTGCGGAAAATCATTGGAACTAATTTTCGTACTTGGAAGAGGGTTTGAAGTGATGATAATTATCACTTCAAACTAATACGAACATTAGAATTATATGTTGATAATTATACAATTATTGAAAAAACAAAAAACTTGTGCTAGCAATGTCACGACATGTGTATCCGATCATGATCCGATCACGATTCGCGAAAAAAGAAGCTCACAATCACGAATTAAATTTTCTCACTTTTTTTTTTTGTATTTCTCAATTATTTGTTGTTCTTTGTGATACGAAACGAAAATGCCGAAGACTGAGCTGGTTGGTCTAGATACGAGTGTATTAAAACAAAAACAGCAATTTTACAACTTTTAGTTTGCAATTTTACTCAAAATTAAGAGGGTTATCACAGTCCAGTCCTCATCACATTCAAAAAGATTTCTCAATAAAGAAAGCCTAAATTAAAAAAGTGCTCAACATCAAAACTACAAAAGCCTTCACGCTATTTTCATAGAATACTTTTATAGGTTTTTTAAAGGTCTAAACATACAAATTTTGAAAAAAGAAAAAAAAATGGCCGCTTTTGTTTCTATTCGAAATTGTCTAAAAGTGGAATGTTTAGAACCTATAAAAGTATTCTATGAAAATAGCTTGAAGGCTTTTGTAGTTTTGATGTTGAGCACTTTTTTAATTTAGGCTTTCTTTATTGAGAAATCTTTTTTAATGTGATGAGGGCACCACTGGACTGTGATAGCCCTCTTAAGAATCAGTTTGGATAATTATCGGATAATTATAAAAAAAAATCATTATCTTGATATTTTTGAACCCTGCTTGGAATACCGACATTAACGGTCATAGTCGATAGTCGCGCCCCCAATCAGGTTTTTTATATTTCTGGATATTGCCTGTGACTGTCCACACCGCGTCAGGTCTCATCATCGTAGCAAGATAAAGTACAATACCAGAATTTAAGTCTAATCATAAGGCATAAATTGTTTCATCAAAAAAGAGATGGATGTGCCTAGCTGCAAGCTCAAACACTGACTTTAAACTTCTAAAAACTTCAATGTTATTTATACAGGGTGGCCGGGGAGTTGACGTTCAAACGTAAAATTTAGATCCGGTATGTCGTGGGGTATCCGAATCACCCCCATGTATGTTCCGCGATTTTTTATAGTTTTCGAGTTATGGTGATTTTTCCGATTTTTTGAGGAAACTCGACATGACCGGCTTGAACAACTTCTAAAAAAAAAGTGTAAGACTTTTTAGAGATTCTTTTTTTGCAACTTAATTTTCATGAATTGTGCCTTTATTCATAACATCATCAGCATCGTAACTTTGATAAAAGTTTTGAAAATATTGGTCTAAAGTTAAAAATTTGCGATCCGTGAATTATGACTAAATTTTCAACTTTAAATTAAAACTCTAAACAGGTAACCTTATGATTTTTCAGCCAATCCCAAAAATGCGCCCAACTCTCAGCTTTCATAATCATAAATAAAAAGTAGTACTTAAAAGGGCTAATTTGGCTAGAATTGATCTTCAAAGACAACAAGGCGGAAAATTCTTAAATTTAAAAATATTTTTTTTTGCCATAACTACCACGCCTAAGGCTAAATAATGATTAAAGAATGCTGGAAACCGAAACGGCGACGGGTTATGCCGGACTCTTACCGGCTAAAACCCCACCGTGTTCCACCTCATCGCATATTGCCGTAGAGCCTGAGGGCCCGTGAGGAATCTTCCACACTCTACGGCGCAGCGACCGACCTTACCAGGTCTCATCTCCGTTGGCCTTGACAAGCCTACAGGCCTTTAGGTGGTGAGTAGGAACACGCACACAACCACTTTGAGTCCCTATGATCGGACGCCGGACTCCCCAGCCCGACGCCCAGAGACTCAAAAATTACGGGGGAGGCAGACCGCGAGCAAACGCAGCCCGTCTGCGCCCCGTGCGTCTTTGGCGGATCGGGAGTTCAGAAGTCGACTCCCTCTCCCTCTCCGCCGTCTCCTTCTGGAGCATTACTGCCTCACAGAAGGAGAGAACCGCGCGCCAAGACGCCTCACTGTCGACCATAGCGCGAACCATGGCCAGCGAGAGGTCTGAAACTACCTGGGAGAGCTCACTGCGCTCTCCCGCCCACGCAGGACACTCCTGCAGCACGTGCTGCGCCGTCTCGTCGAGACAGCCGTCGCAGTGGTGGCACCCGGCTGTCGGCTCCCTCCTTCTAGGTTAGGTTAGGTTAGATAACCTTTATCTACTTTTTACTTAAAACTTTCCTTATTCCACCAACACGATAGGTTTCTAGCATTCTTTAATCATTATTGATGAGACCTGGTAAGGTCGGTCGCTGCGCCGAAGAGTGTGGAAGATTCCTCACGGCAATATGCGATGAGGTGGAACACGGTGGGGTTTTAGCCGGTAAGAGTCCGGCATAACCCGTCGCCGTTTCGGTTTCCAGCATTCTTTAATCATTATTTAGCCTTAGGCGTGGTAGTTATGGCAAAAAAAAATATTTTTAAATTTAAGAATTTTCCGCCTTGTTGTCTTTGAAGATCAATTCTAGCCAAATTAGCCCTCTTAAGTACTACTTTTTATTTATGATTATGAAAGCTGAGAGTTGGGCGCATTTTTGGGATTGGCTGAAAAATCATAAGGTCACCTGTTTAGAGTTTTAATTTAAAGTTGAAAATTTAGTCATAATTCACGGATCGCAAATTTTTAACTTTAGACCAATATTTTCAAAACTTTTATCAAAGTTACGATGCTGATGATGTTATGAATAAAGGCACAATTCATGAAGATTAAGTTGCAAAAAAAGAATCTCTAAAAAGTCTTACACTTTTTTTTAGAAGTTTTTCAAGCCAGTCATGTCGAGTTTCCTCAAAAAATCTGAAAAATCACCATAACTCGAAAACTATAAAAAATCGCGGAACATACATGGGGGTGATTCGGATACCCCACGACATACCAGATCTAAATTTTACGTTTGAACGTCAACTCCCCGGCCACCCTGTATGTATGTACCTACAATAATGTTATATCCATATTTAAAAAAAAAACAGTAAAAACATTGCATACAACAACCGATCTATAATTCCATCAAATTGCATGTTTTATTGTGGCTTTTTACTTAGATTGTACTGCTTGACAAGCGTGTTGTGCTACAGCATAATATCACAGAGTGATTGTAAGTCATTTAATAATATCCAATGATCACAATAAACGTTTTATTGTTATGTGATGTAAATCTACAACTCATTTATAATGTGCTGATAAGTATTGGTAGAATCATGAATAAAGTTTAGTTTGCATAAATATACAGCAGCTATATGCGGCTCTCGTATAGGACTGTACAGCCATGAGAAAAAGTGCTTCTCCAAAAACACTGCTTAAACCATCTGCAACAGATGTAAAGGCCCATGATGATGATGATGATGATGATGATGATGATGATGATGATGATGATGATGATGATGATGATGATGATACACGTACAGCACACACATCTCAAATTCAGGCAAATGCATGAAAAAAAACTCTGCATGCATGCCTTCTCCCTTTCTAAATTCACAAAGGTTGTATCACAATCACATTACAATCACACATGCTATAGTGTAAAGATTAGTGTGAGTAATCGAATTTATTGATTTTACATGTATGCCATGTTAGCTTAATCAAATTAAAGATTGAAAAAGTCGGGCGGCGAGCAGGATTCGAACTCACGACCTGCCTTTCTGGGCCATGCTCCTCTCCAACAGAGCTGTCGGTGCCCCGCAGGCCACGACGAAATTTTCAATCTATATTATCGTCTTTAAGGGACGGCAGTGCCATCTACCAGAGTTCATTTAAACTACTGACTCACAAGTCTAATGTTCTAATGAACATTTATTATTATTTAGTTTTTTTTTTCAATTTTTTTTTTAGTGCGAGTAAGTCCGCACTGACTGCCCAAGGTGCACCGGACGAACTCAGGCTGGTGTCGCTTAACTTTCCCCGAAGATGACACTCTGACCGCTGATTGTCTCCAATACTGAAGACCCACTGTGTCGACATTTATTATTATATCAAATGCATGCTTTTGAACCACAACTTCGTCTATGTGAATGTGGATTAACCCTTTAGGGGTAGATTTTCGAAAAATCCTTTCATAGTGCACCCCTACATCCTCTGTGGAATATATGTATATTCCAAAGATGTTTCTATCTTCAGCAGTTTAGGCTGAGCGTTGTCCGTCAGTCAGTCACAGAACTCTTTTATAAGTATACATGACTATCTACATACATACATAGGTACCTGAATGCACGACCGAATCCCTAGCTTCACTATAACAACTACCAAATCACCTTTAACTCGCGCAGTTCAGAAGCAAAACCGTCACTTGTCAACCTAGTAATTTATCGATGTTAGTTACTCGATATAATATATTTATGTGCACGAACCTTGACCCCCGACGCGACTGGCCCTAGCAGCGGCGCGGCGCTTGCCTCGCTTACCGACGTTCTCTGCAACAAAACATTTATTATAGTGTTTACAATAACCTTCCTAATTTTGCTAAAGAAACTAGATAGAACGACGCGAACCTTCCGGATCGACGAGTTCGAGAGCCTGGCGGACTAGAGCTGAAGACATTGTAATCCAACGCGAGACGAATACATTTATTTTCGCAGAATGAAACTTTATTTTCACGAAAATCTTTTAAAATAACCTCAAATCGAATTTCGCAAAAAATGTGTCAGTTATTTTTTTTTTTTTTTTGGTTCAGTTCAAGGTAAAGCGATTGTAGTATCGCATACAACCGATGTCAGGAATAAATACTCTCATTTATAGCAAATAAAACGTTGGTGTTCGACGTTTCAACGCTTCTTCGGAGTTTTTGGAGGCAATCGAGAAACGCAGGAAATGCAGAGAAGTCCACAGGAAAGAGGTGAACCGACCGCTTGCCGCGCTACAAAAGAACGGAACACTTTTCCTGTTCACGACCCACACCATCATATTTCACTGAACTGTATATTGTTCACTTGCACGACACTTTGTTACGCAAAACAACACCGATTTTACGAACCAAAACTCACTATAAACAATAAAAATTCGATGAAATATGAGGACTCCAAACGTATCTGTTCAAATCCCGCCAAAAACTCCCCTCAAATCGAATTTCGCAAAAAATGTGTCAGTTATGTCAGTGTCACAAATGTGCTGTCAGACCAGTGTTGCCAAGTCCCAGCCAATCTGAATCGCCAAAAATCTCGGGCCAAGTAGCCTAAAGCCTAATTTTTTCCCCGTGTAATATAGCCTAAAGTCGCCTAAAAATACAGCAAATTGGCCAAAATAAATGCTATATTGGCTACTCGTGAAGGAAAAATATATTTTTTTTACAACTGCAGTCTATACTCACAATTTAAAAATAGCTGTACCGCATAACATACACGTACGTTATGTGGTACACAGTGTATGGTAGTGTAAAATTTATACAGTCTGCGATAAAAAATCGTATAATTTTACTTACAATAAGTATAATATTTCAGATTTTTCTTAAAATATCGTAAAATAACCCAAAAAGTCAGCTTTTCTTAATATAGCCCAAAATCGCCTATTTTAATTTGGGACATAGCCTAAATGGTGACCGGTCGCCAAACGTATTTTTTGGTCGCCGATAGACCCCCTGATGTAGCCTAAAAGGCGATAAATCGCCTAACTTGGCAGCACTGTGTCAGACTGCGTTTTGTTTCAAACCTGTTTCTCTCAAAGTAATGCGTTTTGTTCATAATGAGTACACGTGTAGCATTCAAATGCTAATAGGAACAAAAAATAAAAAGAGGAAAAATCTCTTTACACGATTTCTAATATTTATAAATTCACGCCTCTGTCTGATTGGGATAGGCAGTGAACAAGGCGCGCTACTTACTACGATTCTTTCATACCTACTTCTTTCCAGGGCTGGACTGGGCCTGAAAATTGGCTCGGGCATTTTAAAGACAAAGACCCAGCCCTTCCAATCTGGACAAAACTCCGAATGTAAATTATTTTAAAGGAGAGAAAACGGGGTAGAGGTAAACTTCATTGGTCCCTTCAAAACAGAGGTCTGCGAAGGATAGCACATAATTATAAACCTTCATTACCAGGTAGTTAAATTGGAGATCCGAGAATCCGTTTGATTTTATGGGGGGCATTTGGCCCCATCTGCCCCCAACTTCCGCGGTCCCTGGGTTTTATTACAAAATTTTTTTATATCGAATAATTTTTTTTTGGTAATCTGCAGGTTACTGTTCTCTAATAAACATGTCGGTGTTTGGCCGCAGGTTCTGCATGTTGTACCGCGCGATCAACGGCGACAGTTCGTCGCCCGGCGTGGAGCGGCGCGAGGACCCCGGCCTGGGCCCCGCCGGCCCCGGCGCCGCGCCCCACGCGCCACACTCGCCTCACACTCCACAGACTAGATACGAGGTAGGTTACAGGTACACTTATACCTCATCATCATCATCAGCCTATGTCTACCCACCAGGGCCGTCTTCAACATATTGGACGCCGGGGAGCGAGAATCAGCCTGCAGCTCTTCCAACAACAAAAAAATCAATAAAATCTTTTCCGTTTCATGTTCGTCCTAAGGCTGCCTGTCCATTGACGCGAGCTGGCTGGCGGAGCGGGGAAGCGGAGTTTTACTAACCAATCAGGATTGCATAAAATCTCGGCCGAGCTCCTGATTGATTAATATTTTCCTCGCTACTCCGCTCCGCCAGCCAGCTCCGTCAATGGACAGGCAGCCTAAATTCAGAGAGATGCTCTGAATTTGCCTTAATTCTTGTAGTAATTGCAAGTTGCAACTGAACAAACCGAATGTGCCGAAATTCATCAAAACTCATCAATCAAAACTGTATTTAGAATCTCACTCTGATCCCCCCACAGGGTCCCCCGACCCCCTGCCCAGCGCGCGTGGAGTACGCGACCCCAGTCTTCGCACGCAACTACCAGGGTGTGTGGCGCTATGTGGTGCAGATACCCTACGAGGGGTACTTCACACAGACCGTGGAGGTCACCAGGTACGGTCTGGTAACACAAATACTACCAGGGAGGGTTGTAAAGGGAAGATCTTCGTATTGCTGTTTGTATAGAGTGCGCTGGACATATTCAGGGCTTCGACCTAAGAATCAGTTTGTTTTTTAATCAAATAGCCTAGCTTATTTAGCTAGAACCTATTTGCATCTTTCCTTAGGCTTCGAGGAATGTCCCTATACTGAATAAGTTAGTGAAAATCGGTTCAGTAGTTAGGCGCCGCATTTATCAATAACTCAACAGGTCCCATGAAGAAGTCGTTTTCTTTACATAGGAATAACTCTAGCTAACATATGATAACGGCCTGTTCCACAGATGCATGCAGTCTCGTTGCCACTACCTGGAAGGCGGCTGTCTCAGTTCCCCTCGCTGGGTCTCCCTACTTGTAGCTGAGATGCACTACCCACAGGTACGTCATCTACACTAATATTATAAAGAGGAAAGATTTGTACCTATTTTTGTATGTTTGTATGTTTGTAATGAATAGGCTCAAAAAGTACTGGGCCGATTTAAAAAATTATTTCACCATTAGAAAGCTCCATTCACCCTGAGTAACATAGGCTATATTTATTGCTAGAAAAGATTAGACGTCCACCCGTGCGAAGCCGGGACGGGCCGCTAGTACTAAATATGTAGAAGCATAGATTCTCTGCAATTCAGGTTCTATGAAAATGTACCAGAATTAGTGAAGTAACTGTTACAATGAAATCGTGACCATAATTCGAAATGCTTTGTAAATGTTGAAGAAAGAAGGAGCTATCTACTAGAGTATGGTGGCACTTTGGTACCTCACCTTACTAGTTCTTTATTACAGGGTCCAACTTAATATGTTGATGATTTTTTAAGAGGATCATCAGTCAATAGACTATCAAAGTGAACAACTTTTTCTAGGGGATCGAGGTCGAAATCGTGAAAAAAAAACTGTTCCGTATAAAACTGCGATCATACTGGACCAAAATGTATGGGACAGCAGATTTTTTTTCGCTTTTTCAATATTGGCCCCATAGAGAAAGTTGTTCAGATTGATGGTCTGATTACCGCTTTGGCCGATCGTAGCAAAAAAAAAATCTGCTGTTCCACCTAGTTGTCTACTCAACCCAAATGTATGGGGACAGGTAGATGTTTTTTCGCAATTTCAACTTTAGTCTCATAGAGAAAGTTGTTCATTTGGATCGCCTAATCTTCCTCTTAAAAAAAAACTGTCAGCATATATTATTAAGAACGACTCTATGCAATTCTACGTAACTGTTAACTGACAGGAGTACCAGCAACAGCAGGGCTCGCAGTACCTACAGAAGCGCGCCGGCTCCTTATCCACGGGTCCCAGCGCTGGGCCCGAGCGGGAGCCCAGCGGTGGGAGCGGGAGCGCTGACAAGCCCACGCACTGCGATGGACACGACGAACTGGGCTGCTATCAGGTAAGCATCTACTACATACTTGCAGGGTGTGGTGTAACAAAACACCCTAATAATACAAAATAATACATTCAGACCATCAAACTGAACAACTTTCACTATGGAGGCAACTTCGAAATTGCGAAAAATAAAACAGCTGTCCCATAAATTTTAGTAGAGCCGTTACCACAGTATAGACGCATCGGCCGCTGGCATCGGAAGTCCACCTTAAGAAAGAGTATCCATTTTTGTATGGAACATCTGATTTATTTTTCGCGATTTCGAAGTTGGCTCCATACCCAAGTGAAAGTTGTTCAGTTTGATTTTATTTATTTTATTTATTTTCTCAGATTAGGGAAACATACAGCTATAATAATACATTCAGTTTAAAACATTTAAAAAAATACATAAGCCAAAACAGTTTCCACCTATAGATAACATACGTATGTGTTGGTCAAACGGTACAATTTAACAAATGATCAAAACATAAAACATACAAAAAGAAAAGACAAACCTAAACAAAGAATGAATGAAAAATAACTACAGAAACAATGATATTACCACGAAATTACAGTAAAAACAACATAATATTTCTTTGAAAAAATATGAATTTACGTTACAACCATAGTTATACTAGCATAGATATACTACTAATATTACTAGCGTAAGGATAGGCCCGTCAGAATATTTTACAAAAACCTTCTTCATAGAATCAAAAATTTGCGCCATCTGTCATAACTCGTATACGAACTATATCGTGTCATATATTTGTAGTGCTCTAAATTGACATTTTTCCTTGCATTTTAGAGCCAACGAACCATAGATAAGCTACTATTCAACGAACTGGGGACAATAGTCAAGCTCATAGGCCATGTCCTTACGCTAGTAATATATATGTCTTTGGTTACAACACATCTTTTTTTTTAAATAAGTTACAAACATTCAATCATGGTACTTATTTATCGAAATCGACATGCAAGACTTCAGTACAATTACAAATTAACATTTAAAACATATAACGACTATCAGGTTACCTTTTTAATCTCAGAAGCAAACCTGTAAAATTTCTCGTGGAATATAATTATCGATGTGCTGATACTTGTCATTATAATCAGATGATGTACTGAAGCTCCGCGGTCTAGTGGTTAAGAGCATTGGCTCTCGATACGGAGGTCGTGGGTTCGATTCCTACGGGGGACACCTAGTGATATGTCAATTTGTGCGTTTTTCTCCAGTTGGTTAGGACATTGCAGGCTGAATCACCTGATTGTCCGAAAAGAAAAATGATTCCGTGCTTCGGATGGCACGCTAAGCCGTTGGTCCCGGCTACTATCTCTGGTGGTAGTAGTTGTTACATAAAAACCACGTCAGAGGCGGTAAGGCGGTCTGAAAAAACACTGACACCAGAGGGCTCTGCCCACACCATAAGAAGAAGATGGGCTGAAGCACCCCCTTAACTATGACTAGAGTGTTTTGTAACTATGAACTAATGACATGGTGGTACCTATGTATCAGGTGCGCCTGTACTACGACTGGTTCCTGGTGCCCGGCTCCTGCAAGTGTTGGCGCCCCGACTACTTCGCGCGCTACGTGCGCCGCCGCCACTCCAACGAACTGTAGACCTTAACACTCATACATTAGAGTTCACTCTTCTATGCGATGTCTATTGACTCTTAATACTTATTGTAAAGTACAGTCCCATGATTTAATTAATCCCCGTACCCTGCCGTGGGGATCTGCCAATGGGGAGTTTTCCGACAGCTAATTATTCAACGTAGTACAATATGCCTCGATAGATGGCGTTGATGGAAATTTAGGCTAAACATTTAAAATAAATGCTCGATCGATACATACATAGGATGAATGAGAATAGACGCGCTAGGGAGATTGATCGATCCAATGTGAGTGGAACAGTCGAGAGAGGTCCGAAGAAAACTTACCACGACCAAATAAATGGCCTTCTCCGAAAAGGACAAGTGCGTAGCATCCTCAACCGCTGGAAGTACACTAAGAGATGTATGAGAGTGGATGAGGCAAGAGAAGTATGTCAGAATCGTAGTGTATGGTGAGCCGTAGACTCTGCCTGCCCCTGTGAGATAGTGGCGTGAGTATATGTACGAGTACCTATGTATCGATTAGGTACTGCAATGCAATTCTCTAAGCGCAAACATCGTCACACATTGAACAATAAATATTATTTATCTTTATCTTTATCACACTTTTGACGGCCCGGTAGCACAGTCGGTAGTGAACCTGCCTGCTGTGCCGAGGGTCGCGGGTTCGAATCCCGTAAGGGACAAATATTTGTATGATGAATATGAATATTTGTACCCGAGTCATGGATGTTTGTATCTATATATGTATTCTATATCGTTGTCTAGTCATCATTATACAAGTCCAGGCTAGATTCTGGTACTTTAAATGTGACTAGATAATTTGTGTGACATTGTCCAAGATATTTATTTATTTATTTATTTACAGCCTTAAATTAGTTGTTGAAACATCGGCGAGCTGTCAATTCGGTATTCGCTAAAGTTATGTCATGTGTCAAACTTACATTAAAACGTCGACGATCTGAAAGATGCAAGAAGGATGTTACATTTGTGAGCTCATCGATGTTTTTGACAGCGATGTGACGCTTAGAGAATTTCACTCCTAATTCAAACGCATCTGTTGATGTTTCCCGACTTATTTAAAAAATATTTTAAAAGTATTTTTTTTAATTTTAGCAAGGTTCTCCATCTCGTATTAACGCCATCTATCAAACCATTTGGAACAATTTTTTTCTTTTTAATGGCTTTCGGAAATTGCCTCATTAATGTCACTGACTGTACATATTTATGTGTACCTAACTGTACTGTTACATTTAATGAATTTTTTTAAAAGTCTTAAATTCTCTCAATTTGTGAGCAATAGGAATAAAAAAGTATCACATAATGTCATCTAAGTATGGTATAACTTTTTTCAGCTTTTAGTTCTTTGTTTATCTTGTTGTAAGTGGTTTTAAATAATTTCACAGCTTGAAAATAATAAATTATTCTAGTAATATTTAAATATAAATAACAAAAAACCACATAAATAATTTTAGTTTAGTCTTTAATAGAGGAAACAGCGACATTCCTTCATGAACAGGCATTTGTCTATACCCGTCGACTATATCTTTAATATTTTCTTTTGTGATAAGAGAGTTAATTTTAAACCAACTTAGATCGCAAATTGTTTCTTTTACTTGTAAATGTGTAGGTAACTAAAGGTGCTAAGTTTTACATAAGTTGTGACTTAAGACTGTACTTATAAAGATTAATATAGATTTTTATAGTTATATCTATCTACACCAAAATAATGTTAGTTTTATTGAATGGGAGGAGTTAGATCTCTTTGATAATTGTTTTAATTTTATTTGACTTGCTTGCTTGTATTTTTTATTTAAGTTTCATTGAAAAAAATATTTAAAATAAGGCTTGAAGGTTTCTGTACAAATATTTTGTACGTATTTATTAGAATTATACCCAGCTCAATGTGCATTTATAATTATAGTTATAGTTAGTAAGGATTTAGTTTTATTTCTAAGTTTAAATTCTTGATAATTAAAGCACTTTAAAACTGAAGAGGAGTTTTAATGAAAATCAACACATCGATTTAATATTTTATTGTAAAATGTAGAATATTTGAAACATTTAGTTGCTCTACGAATTGTTTAAAGTGAGTGTTGTTCTACTGCATCTATTACTCGTCCTATTGTACGAAATAAAAAAAGATTATAATTTTCAAAAGCTACGATGCAATACTTTAAAATATACAGGAGGTTCGGGTAGTATTGTAAGGATTATGTGTCGGCCCTATCAGTTCATTTCAATCTACATTTTGAATTTGTTTCTTACAGAAATACCAATTATTCCTTTCATACAAAATCAGAAATATAAAAACGTTACAACTAGTCACTAGTACTGATAAATCGTTACAATTTTAAACGTCTAACTTAAACTTAATTCACAGATAAAGCTTCCTATAAGAACTAAATTATAAGATATCTGGGGCGTGGCGATGATGACAGCGTCACTCGTATTACCTCCTCATTTGTTGAACTCTCATTCTCATTCACAACCCTCTCAACTACCCTACCATTATCGAACCTCAAGTCTGTGCCATTGGCATTACAGTCCACAATAGGTTCACCGGAGGATAGATCTTGTCCAGCATCACAGCTGGTGTGACCTTCAGTGTACAATTCCTGCCGGTCTCTGTTGTAGAAGTGTACGGAGGGTACGCCGTCCTTGGGGTTGTTGTATGTGACGTAGCAGGCGGAATAGGGGGGCGGGGGTTCCTCGTGCGAGTTTGGGGGGGGCTTGGGTGCGCACGACGAGTAGGGGGGTGGGAGGTCCGCGGCGGAGGGGGGGCCCGAGAACGCGCCGTCTTCAACTCGGGGACCGAGGTCTGTGTCGTTGATTTGCACTGCAAATTTTATAAGTAGTTATTTAATTTTATTAAACTAATAGCTACGAGTTTATTCTAGAGTTTGAAATGTTTGAATCGTATTTGTCGATGGATAACCTCATGATAAAAGTGTGCTAAGTCGGTCATTACAGCTGACCCTGGATTGCGGCACGAGTCGCAGGGGAGGGCTGTAAACGAGCCGAGACTGTAATGACCAACGCTCACGCGTTGTATATGACGCTTTTCAACACATTAGCGAGGAAAAAAATATGATAAATCTATTTCATATAGTTCTACTTTAAACGTACATAAACGCGTAATCGTATTACAATGAATTCCCTTTTGAAATGGTCAGAATCTTTGCTACAGCTACAAGAAACTTGAAATAAAGAGGAGTTTGAGTAAAAATAACTCGTAATGTATTTATATCTTGTAGATAAATGTATACTCACGACTTGTTGCAAGCACATTCGGAGTCGGCCATTCCTCTGACTGGCACCTTCGCACTGAAACAGTAGAATGTTGTGTTATTTAGGACTAAAACACCGGTGGACTCTGAAAAACATTTGGGTTAAACAGAAGAGTATCGCTTCGATTCTTTTTTTAATTCAATTTTCTTTTTATTTTAATTGGAGCTTTTAACCCTGAGGTTCTGTCAGCTTCGAAGTACAACACTAGAGAAAAAGAATAGAAGTTCAGAGAAAAAATAACATTTAGCAGTTAACCTATCTACCTACCTCTTATCTTAATGATTTGAGCATCCTATGAACTACGAAGCGACTTTGGTATGTATCTAGAGACTTCTGATCTTTGCACTTTAGCATATGCGTCTGATTATAATGTCAGGGTCACGGTATTTACCTACCTCCCTTCACCATGTGTATATCAGGGCAGGTGAGTTTTGTAGAATTCTAGGCGAGGCGATCCCTTTCATTGATTGCAGGTCGCATTTTATACCCTGGATGAACCATCGGAACCCGTTTTACAACCTATATGAACCGTCGGAGCCCCATTTACATCCCTGATGCCATAGAGGAACCATTGGGACCCCTTTCCTACCCTAGAACCTATACTAGTTGAAGCAGCGAGGCCCCTTTTACACTGAGGCTTCTTTTACACCCCAGAATCCCAGATGAACCACATCATCTCGTAGCACTTCTGCAGCATATCAGTAGATCGTCTGCAGCATATTAAAGGTACTCGTACGTAGGTAATGCAATGCAGTGTATACTGACGTGTGAAGAACTCCTTGTCGAGGCACTTCTCGGCGAGGCGCACGAGCAGCACGAGCAGCGCGAGGAACAGCGCGCCCACGGGTAGCGCGCGCGCCGCCCCCTCCCACCCTCCACCGCGCGGCGCCGGCGCGGCGGGCGCCGGCCGCGGCTCCAGCTGGATGTGCTGCGGGTACACAATGTATCAAACAGAAAACAGAGAGCGTAAAAATATAGGGTTCTTCTTATGCTGACGGTTTTTAAGGGGATGATCAGGGCTGCAATCGCGGTAAATATTCGGTGATTGAACCGTTATTGGACTACGTACGAACCATAATTTTTTATACATTTGGTATTGCGCTAATCGCGGTACTGCTCGTGACAGCCGTTTTGACAAATCACTCAGACGTTCTGGCTGTCAGTTACATAGAGTTTAGCGCCATGCGGAATTCAGCACAGTTGAATATAAATTGGATTGCAATGTGTTTATGTGATTAGAACTGAAATTGGATAAGAATAGAACGTCGATGCTTTAACTTAGCGCAATTGGGCTCCAGGAGGGCAATTGCGGTAAATAAATTGCAACTGAACCATGATTGGACCTCGTGCGAAGCTTAGCTTTTTACACATTTGGTATTGCGCTAATCGCGGTATAGCTCATAACAACCGTTGCTACCTGGCCACGGGGCAGGGCGAACGGCGGCGCGAATTTCGATTTTAGAATACACTGAACGTTGTGTCCCTAATATTATGCAAGCACGCAGCGGCGCGTAGTCAGTGTATTCTAAAATCGCAATTCGCGCCGCAGTCCGCCCTGTCCCGTGGCCAGGCGTATATAGGCAGTTAGAGCCGTTTTAACAGATCACTCAAACCTTAAAGACTGTGATCTAGACTATCAAACTGAACAACTTTGGACTAAAGTCAATCTATCAATTGCAATCCCACTCGACCCAAATTTATTAGGTCAGCAGATATTTTTGGCTCCGTACATAATTTTTTTCAGTTTGATGGTCTGATCTCTTAAAAAACCGTCAGCATATAAGGACGTTGAGGTTGAATACCAATCTGTACTCCAGCAGTGAAGACGTAGAGAAGTGATAAACGTTAAACGATAGTGGTGAGCCATACCGTGACGTCGGGCAGGCGCCAGGGCACGGCGGGGTCGCGCGGCAGCGGCAGGTCGCGCAGCCACGACGCGGGCACCGTCGGGAACACGAGCGACTGACGACTGTCGCTCCGGGTTAGGGCACCGAACCTGTACCATACGATATTACCATGTTAGCGTAGAACACGCTTTTGAATGGAGTCTCTGAAAGATGGTAATGTGTAAGAAAGGAATAGAAATTTATAAACGACGGATATTGAGGTTGAAGGTCACAGGATTGAAGGAAGCGTACGCTGAAAAATAATGTATTGTGTGTATGTGAAGTCAACTAATTATCATCATGAGGGTATAGGCTCGTGGGTAAATAATTATACTATGCTTATCACACCATTTAATTCCCACCTCCCCTACCTACGGTGCAATACCAATCAATCGCTTACAAGCACATAGATTGTAATTATCCCAAATGGATAGGCTACCCACCACCTACTAGGCTCCTTGTTATAGAAGCCAAACAACAACGGCATAAACATCTTAAATAACCCGTGACAGTCGTGTTTGGCAGTCCGCAAAGAATCTTTAATTCAAGGGATACAGCTGCAATAGATCAGGTCGCAATAGGCCAAGCAATTTTAATTGGTAGGCTGTATCAGGGACGCAGCTGCAGTGGAGTACGTGAAACGTCTTGTAGGTGCTATACTTTCAAAGGAATCATAACATTTCGTTACATAAAATTATGGTTTTGGCAAGTGACTCCCTGTACTGACCGAAAAGAAAGACGTTTCACGTTCATTATAATATAATACAAACTAGATGTATTCCAGTATCTGATTGATCCCTAACTCCTCATACTTTGTGCCGTACTTGTTTTTGCCTTCAGTAGTGTAGGTACTTAACTTTAGGGTGAAGTGAACATGTGATGGTTTTTGTATGTTCTTTATTTTTTATATTGGGGCTTTTAACTCTAAGATTATGTCAGCCCATTATGATAGTAACCTGATAAGATGTCGTATCTGGTTGGGCGTGTAGAGCGTGATCTCGGGCCGGATCCTCGTCCAGTCCACGTTGAGGTTGTGCAGGTCCCGCAGCGCCGCCAGCTCGGCGAGCGAGAGCCTCACGCGGCGGCGCTGCGAGCGCTCCCACGCGCCCTGCCGCTCCCGCCAGCCGGGCCACGACCCCGGAGGCGGCGGCGGAGTCGCCTGCATACTCACGCTGCAAGGGAATGGAGCATGCTGTCAGGATGGTTATCTTCACAGATCACAAAACTATGGTTATCTTGCACTCAAGTGGCGTTTGGACGTAACACATGGCGACACATCAAGCTATACAAAGCCAAGATAAGCCGACCGCGCGTAAGTCGAGTCGAGTACCTAACGTATAAAGTGCTGTTTGAACAGAAGTGACGTGGCGCGGAAGTGGCGCGGGCGGGGTGCGGCAATATAAACCTCATAGTACGTAGCATAGCGTCGTTGGGAGAATTACGCCCGCCCCTCCAGGCGACGTCGCCTGGTGGCGGGGGCGCGATTTTCCTTTACCACAAAAACGACGCTATGCTAAGTACTATAAGGTTTATATTGGTGTTACTTTGACTATCCGCAACCGCCACACGTCTCTTCTGTATAAACAGCACCTAACATAGCGTAATGTTGGTTTTTTGTAGATTGATGTGTCGCCATGTAGATCAGTACGACCAGAAAAATTAGTTCGCTCGTCAATTTTCGTTAGCGCAAAGAGTCCCTCACTCCCTCCCCGTCAAAAGCCGAAGTCTGACGAACCTTTTGATTTGACTTCTGATCTTTAGTCAAAGACCAAGACTCGTTTGAACAACGTAGGTGAGAATCGGAAGAATGCTCAGAAATTCGATTTTTGAAAATCATACGAGTGAATTGGCAGTAGAAAGATGCATAATCTACATAGTAATTTTGACGTTTTCTACTGCCAAGTCGCTCGTATGATTTTCAAAAATCGCACTTCAGTTCATGAGCTCTTTATGTGTTTTTTCGTGAAATAAAACTAAAGCATTTTTGTGAGTCTTGCTCTTGTAACTTCTTTTTCAGGCTATACAGCCTGGAAATAAACTATTTAGCATAATGGGTATCATATTCCATTCTTCCGCCATATTACCCCTCCACAGTGTAAAGTAACTTAAATAATAACTGTTCCGATAAAGATTAAGTAGAAGGTATGTACTCTCTACAGGGTGAAATTGATATCATTAGCATGCTTTTAAACTAACAGTCTACCCATCAAACTGACAAACTTTTACTATGGCAGCAAACCAATCGGAGCAACTAAACAATCAGCTGTCCCATACTAAACTGCAATGCCTACTCGACTCAAATGTTTGCAACAGCAGATTTTTTTTTTGCTCTGATCTGTTTGCTCCCATAGTAAAAGTTGTTCAGTTTGATGGGTAGACTGTTAGTTAAAAAGGATGCCAATGATATCAATTTCACCCTGTATACAGGGTGTACCTAAGGAAAAGTATCATTAACCTTAAACTCTGATCGGTTTGCTCCCATAGTAAAAGTTGTTTAGTTTGATGGGTACAGTTTGTGGTATAAAGGGCAATGATACTTTTCCTTACACACAGTATTTACGGTCACTCCCTTATTAGGGAGGTTACACACACATTCACGCTGCGTGCGTTATTATGTCAGAGAGCAATTAACCGAGCGATAGAACGATGGATAGGTATGCCTCGTTTGGCTCGCTAAATAGCGTGTCTTGCTTTGCGTTGAATCCAGTTCGACTCGTTTCAACCATTACTGGGTTACTAAGGTAATAATACGGTATTCATTAATTTTACTGTTATGGAAATAATTGTTTACTAGTTACGCAAGTAATTATGACAGATCGTGATTTTTCCGCAAGGACGGGCTCAACTATTGAAAAGCCGAGAATTTAGGTTTCAAATGCCGGATAGATGGAGAGTCTGAACATGAGTTCGATCTTTGCCTCTTAGGCCAGTCATTTTACGGAGTTTTGTTAGGCGCGGTAGGGAGTAATTATTAATTGGACTTTTAAACTGTTACCGGCACCATTTAGCGACAAAAATACTATCCTAAACCATATTTAAAAAAAATTTGCTACGCAACATAGAAATCAAAATTGTGTGTCCCAGAAGGCTTTTAAATTAATAATATTAATACCAAATTACCAATGCACTCATTTGAATTAGATTTAACAATATAAATTATTATTGATCAATAAAATAGGCATTAAAATTTTAAAAATGAGGTATAAATTTATTAGAAAATACGAATGTATTTTTCAAAACCTTCTAAGTAGGCAAAAACATTTACACCATATTTGAAGTATGTATGATGGTAAAGCCTTAAATATGTGCAAAAAAAAAATTATCATCAGGTTTTTTAGAACGAGATAATCTATATTTTAAAATTGGAACTCTTGGCTCTTCAATATTATAGCGAAAAAAAAATGCTATTAGTAATTAGTCCCGGCTCAAACCGTAAAATGACTGGGCTAGATCGTGATTGTTCCGCAGGGACGGGCCCATTGAAAAGCCGAGAATGTAGGTTTCTAAGGTTCGATCTTTGCCCCTAATATTCCGTCTGTGATAAAACCCGTCTATGGAGCCGGAACTCGCCAATTTCGAGATCTCGCGAGATTGACAGTTTTGTGTGTTTAATCTTGCAAATAATCACACTATTGGAATAAATTTGGAAAAAGGTAATAAGGTTTTATGAAATAAACATTTATTTTTAAGAATTTTTTCAATAAAATATTTGTGTATTGAACATTGTTTGACGTACCTATCTATCTATAATTTTTTTGATACACTTTTAATTAGTAAACTTACGTATCCAAACAAATAAGAAATCAAATAAACATCCAGAATTCTGTTCTAATATCAAACAAAAGTCTTTTATTAATAAAACAGTTCTTTTATAACAAAACAACAAGAAGTCAAAAACTAAAATGAAACTCATTAACTAATTGGGGTTGACTATTAAACTGAGATATTACGATCAATTAAAGAAAACTACACCTACTCAGAGATCTATTAGAAATTAGAGATTAATTTTAACAAAATATACCAGTCAAATGAAAGGCTTGTTCAGTTCACATCACACGCCATTATTACGAATTATTTTGAAAGTAGTTCCTTAAGAAGCACAAAATGTCCAAAGAATTCAAAAAAAAATTCAAAATTCAAAATTTATTCAAAATAATATCATATAGATAGCTTTTTGACGTCATTTTTTGACTCTACCACCGCGTCGGAAGGTGTTCCGTTGAGAGAAGATGCGGCCAGAAACTCTACAACACACATCTTTTAAACAAAACAAAATGTACAAAGTACAATTAAAATACAATATTGCATTACATAGTGTAAAATTGTCAAGACGTAGTGTAGAATTGTTTGATAAACGGCTTCTTATTTTGCTGGCCAGATAACCAGCTGCTGAGAAGGCCCTTTCGGATTCAACGCTAGTTGGAACCACAGACCTGATCGAGGCAGTCATCCATGAACTGTAAAATTTCGCCTTTCTGCTGCCGCGCTTGAAATAAGACGTTTTTATGCTCAAGTGCAATTTCGTTGAACTCGCGAGATCTCGCCCATTTTTCAGCCAAGATCAATCTCGCTAAAAAAGGCCGAGATCTTGCGAAAACGAGATCTCGCGAGAACGAGATTGCATTCCCTTTACTGGACGTAGAGTCCAAGCTCAAAAGTGTCCGAACCAAAAGAGCACCAAAACGTACTTCACGTACTTAGGTTTTTGTAGTTTATTCTAATCGACACTTTTTCCAGAATTTTGTACTAGACCCGGCGTCCATAGTATTCTATGTCAATGATTCTGTTTGATGTTCTAGTACGACACTCTTTTGATTTGAACACAAATTCAAATCAGCTACTTGAGTAAACTGAACTTGTATTATAATCATAGACGTATAAACTAAAGACCGGCAATATCAGTTACACAAATGGCACCACTTTTTAAGCAAATTCAAGCAAAAGTCGTTCTTAACGTAAGGAAATAGCGGAGTCTTCCAGCTGGAGATCTGGTGACAAAATGGTTCAAGACGGTATCTGTTTACTATTGACATTTCACTTATTCTAATGGGCGGTTGTCATAAAAGTGTGAATAGATGGCAAGTAGTGTTGTTATGTCTTGCTTCATAATATTTATCTACCCTATAATATATCTATTATTATAATAACTGTGCACGTGCCATATTGAACTTCTCAGTACATTCCAAAGTAAACCTTATCACAAACAAGTAAGATACTATATCTACTTACTAGTAAGTAATTTAAATACTAAGTACTAGATCAGTTTTGTAAAGATTGCAAACCGATTGCTTCATAGCACTGTAACTGTAACAATAAATAAACAAAACCAAACCCAATTTAATTGCCCTATTAATAGAGTTCAGAATATCGCGTGTTAAATTGAAATCAATTTAAGAGGACAAGCTGGCTGAAATGGAAATTTGGAGAATAGGTCACTTCTCCGACTGTCTACGTATTTTTCCGATCCGCCCCTCCCAGACTTCGACTAGAGTGCGAAAGAGACAACTGCAGCTCGGACCGATTTTATCTACATAAAATCGACGAAACCAGCATTTCGTATTCCCGTGTTTCCTCCTCCAAAACTTATAATTCTAATAAACTTATAATTAATAATTCTGTCTTTTGTCTTCAGTATTTTTATTTCTGATGTCTGAAAACGGGCGGTAAAATTGATCATTTTCGAAGTTCGGTACGTAATTAATTAATGCAAAAAAGCAAAACATAGGGACATAGGCTATGTATGTCCCTATGTTTTGTTTTTTTGCATATGTCACATAGCAGAGGTAACATATTAGATTGAAATTTTTGATTGATTGAAAAAAATTTCTAGTGTCATTATCAGAGGTCGGAATAGGTAGTGCTATTCAGGGTAATGTTGCGAATATTTGTGTGATGAATATTAATATTTGTTGTCAGCATCTGACCATCAATTTGTCTTTGTATAAACCGAACTATTATTTAGCTGTAAATTCTCCAAAAAGGAAATAAATAAATAAATAAATTTGTTAGGTGTTTGTATACAGGGCATACAATTTTATGCATTGTATATTAAAGACAGGTTGCACGCCCCTTATAGATCGAATGAGTCGAAACGTCCCATGAATCAAATACAAATATTAATATTCATCACACAAATATTTGCAACACTACCCTGAATAGCACTACCTATTCCGACTACTGGTCATTATCCAGGGACGAAACAGGGGATCATACGTCTGTATGGAAAAAACGGAACCCGCCTATCCTCTTAATATAAACTACCTAACTAAATAAATATGATTCTTGTGCGTTAACTACCTAAATCTATTAGGTATAAGGCGATTACAAAGTTGGTCCCATTAGTAAAAGTTGTTTAGTTTGATAGTCTGAATACAGTTAAAATTAAAGACCATCAAAACATCTGTTTCATACATTTGGGTCGAGTAGCCGTTGTTTTGTATGGGACAGCTGATTTTTTTGGCTACTTATTTCTATTTTTGTTTCATAGTGAAAGTACCTACCTACTAAAAGTTGTTCACTTTGATGGTCTGAAGTTTAATTTTACACCCTGTATAACTTCCAAACTGTGCGAAATATTGATTGTTAGGTACTTCATGTAATACCTGTATATACCTGTATATAAGGTACATTGTAATTAATCTAGGTGGATAAATATTTAGAGCGTTTGACCTTGAACGCCCAAAATCTAGCCGTACATTTTCATCTTGTTTACAAGAAAAGGCGCACAATTTTATAGCGCTGAATGTAAACGTCTGAGCTTTAGAATAGCGTTTTAAATATTTTATGCCTATTCTTATAAACAAGACGAAAATGTTTTTCAAGATAAATTCGGGCGTTCAAACGCTCTGAATATACAACCCTGGTAATACGATCTATGGGAATTGTGAGAAAATGTATACAGAAACAGAAGTCACAGACTGTGTTGTAGAGTTTCTGACATTTTCTCTTCAGCCAATTACGTAATACGTCCTTCTGGCGCAGTCGGGTAAAACAGATCGTGAACAATAATTGAAACCAGACCCTGTAAACTCAAACTCACCGAGAACCTCAAGCTCTGGAGGGGCGGAGCAATCGATATCCAAACACTCTCCTCTCCTTGACTTTACCACCTCTCGAGACCTCTCCACAACACTCGCACATCTTCACATTGCTGTTAGCGAACTGTAGTCAATCTCTTTGTAATGATAAGTCACTCTAGTTGTAATGTAATGTGGAACTAATAAATAAACAATGGTAAGCTAGGCAGGTCGCCGGGCGTGAGACGCGTGGCGCGTGGGACGCATGCGTCGACTGTGAGCGAGCTGTGTTGTGGCTACGATACGGATTTTACGTTTGTTAGCATTACGCATATGCTCACGACTATAGTCTCTTTTGGGGTGGTCAGAAACTTTGCTAAACATCTATACTGTTATAAGGATTTTTGACACTATACTATTATTGTTGGTTGGGCTATTGCAAGCAAGGTTCGTTATGTAACACTGCGACCATTTCTGGTCTATTGTGTTTGCTCAAGCTCACCCATATTTTACACATAATTCGATCATTTTTTTTTCTATTCTAGCGTTTCCTCACGTCACGATGTTTTCCTTTACTGCCGAGCTAGGTATAGTAGTGATAATTATAAATTCCGATGAACTAAGTGGCACAGGTCAGGAATCAAACCGCCGCCGCGCCGCCTCATGATTCAGTCGCTAGATTCCTTATGGACTGTCAACGCTTTTGCACACTAACTTGCCTCCATGAATCTGTAACTGGGCCCATTGAGTATAACCATAACAAATTGGGCCCCCTGGATGGTGGAGTATGGCCCACCTGTCACGTTTATTGTGCCCTGCAGTGGAACTGTGGGACTCTATGGCATACCTCCCTAGAGTCCATGCACCACAATTTTTTTAATAACTACAAAAATTTTAACCTTATTACTCAGATAATGAAACTAAACAACTTTCCCTAAGGATAAAATAGTGAAAAGTTTTTGTACTTTCCATAGAAAAGTGCGGATCAATCAGCCGATCGATTTTTCTATGGGAGGTTCACAAATATTTCTCGTTTTTCGGTCCATATTCGTTAGGGAAAGAAGATTGGCAGATTTGGACCCAGCCATTTTTTACGAAAACTAAAAGCCATTCAGGACGGCGGTTATAATTATTATAAACAGAAAAAATTAAGGCATTTTAAAAAAAAATTTTTACATCTCCAGAAGTTCGCATTCAAAAGTAGAAATTACTAAGTAGTAAAATAGACAAATCGTCCAAAAAGCAGTAGCAAAACGCAACCACGACAGCTATTTTCATCTAATATTATCGCCTGAGGTATTTTTGGTCGTTACGGAACGTATTTGACTTGATTGAACTGATAGTGTGTGTGATTTCGTTTTCTTCCATTATCATAATATTGTAAGATTATCGTGAATTTTCACTAAAATAAACACAATGAATGCATAGAAGATTGAGTGAACTATCTAATAAGAAAGATGATTAGTTTCACACACTTGATACAGAGGTATCATAAGGAGAAATACCTTTCCCCCAACTTCTACTGATTACAGTCAATTTACATTTTTGTTAGTTTTATTTGACTTTACACGTATTACTAAGTTTCAATCATTTATGGTTCCTCTATGTCTGGGTCTTAAATTACATGGCCTTCCGCCAAACTTCTTTATTTGAATACCCTTTAAACTTTCATAGAGGTGGTGATGATTTTCTGTTTTGAAGTTATTTTATAACATGTATGTAGGGACACAGAATTATCTCTCTAGATTCTATCCATACCTATTGATGGTCAATAGGTACATGAATGCAATAATGTATTGAATGTATGACAAGTCTTGCGACAGGACACTTAAACCAAGCAACATAAGAGTGAAAATCGCGTGATTCGTGGTACTTGGGGCGCGGAACGCAACAATGAATGGAGCAATTAAGATAATAGAGTGGGTCAATCACGAGCCACTTATTTAATTAACTGTGCTATCTCACTGAGGACACGTACCGTTCAGCATCATCATCAGCCCGTCATCGCCTACTGCTAAACGAACATATCTAGGTATCTCCCGAAGTACTCATCTAGGCAGACAGGTATTGACACCGGATGATATACACACAATACACACCTTACCGATCAAAAACCTACTACGATCAGGGCCGTCTTTAACCTATTGGAGGCCCTGGGCACATTAGGCTAATGGGGCCGCTATGAATTTGACAGAGCTCTATTTTGTTAGAATAGGCAAAGAAAGTAGATAAACAACGTTCTAGATGTTTTTACAGTCACATTAAATGAATAGATAATACAAGTTAATCCAAAAAAGTAACTCTTTTAGCATACACAGGTTAGTGCTTAAAAATCTATGTTGATTAGAAGAGGTACACTTCTAGATTTGAGATGGGCAAAATCGTTAATCATATATCATATTCTAAGGACATCAGCGATAAACTGGTTGAAGCATTGTCATCATCATCATCATCATCATCAGCCTGGTAAACCCCACTGCTGGGTATAGGCCTCTTCATTTTCACGCCAACCAGAACGGTCCCACGCTAGTCTCATCCACTTTTTACCGGCTACTTTGCAAATGTCATCCGATCACCTGGCCGCTGGTCTGCCCACTGACCATTCCCCCTCCCACGACCGCCACTCTGTCACTGCCCTCGTCCATCTGCTATCATTCCGCCTGGCCAAGTGTCCCGCCCACCTCCTCTTCAGAGTAGAAGCATTGTACTTCTTATTAATTTTTTTCTTTTCAATTTGGAGAAGGTAGTTTTACAGGACCACTATGATGTACCATGAGGCATGCGAATAAAAAAACAATTATTATTCTTATTTATTATGACATGATAATTATTATATTATAGCAGTATTAAGTATAGAGTATTTATAAAATGTCAAAATTTTTGCAACAACAAAATTGTTACGTTTTATTCAAGTCGATTTATTCAAATTAAATAAGTTTTTCGGTAATCGTTTGGTGATCTGGCAGGAAATAGGGGCCCCTATTGATCGCGGGGCCCTGGGCAAGTGCCCAGAGTGCCCAGTGGGAAAAAGGGGCCTGACTACGATTTCTGATCCATAAAAACCGTCGCACTCACTCCTTTCTTACACATATCTGTCTGCGTAACATGACAGAGGTGAGAGCGACACAGGTCACTTCTAAACGTCAAATTGGCGGTTATCTCCATAGTATCTCACTCAAAGGACATCTGGCACATAATACCCAAAAATGTATATGCCAATGTATGTGTAATGTATGGCCAGAAGTGCGATTTTTGAAAATCATACGAGCGAATTGGCAGTAGAAAGATGCGTAATCTCCATAGTAATTTTGTCATTTTCTACTGCCAAGTCGCTCGTATGATTTTCAAAAATCGCTCTTCAGCCTCCTTGGAACTCTGCCTCGGGTGGGCGCTTTGGAGGACATCTTTTATTTGTAGGTAATTTAGTTGGTGTTTTAGTTTAGTGTGCTTTTTATTTTTATTCAATTGTATTTTTTATGTGTATTTGTGCTTTATTAAAGTCTTAAATTTAAAATGTATAACCGTCCTTCTATTTTTATTATGGACTATGGACCACTAGAAACTAACTGCAGGCATTAGTTTATTTTATAATGATTTATTAGTTTTTATTATTTTTATATAAAAATAAAGTGAAAAGCTTTGTGAAAAGCCAACACGTGTCCAAAAAGGCACGGATGGCAGTTCATAATGGAGTGTTAGTCCCGACATTGATGTATGGAAGTGAATCTTGGGTATGGCAGAAGACGCATGAAAGTAGGATTAACGCAGTGGAAATGCGCTCATTGAGAAGTATGTGTGGTGTAAATGTGATGGATAAATTGAAAAATAGTTTTATTAGAGAACGCTGTGGTCTGAAAGAGGATGTAGTGACAAAAATAGAGAAAGGTATGTTGCGATGGTTTGGTCATGTGGAAAGAATGGATGAGAGCAGATTGACGAGAGCAATTTATAAGGCAAGCGTAAGTGGAAATGTTGGAAGGGGACGGCCTAGACGTACATATACGGACCAAATTGGCGACGTGCTTAAGAAGGGCCAGGTCAGATCTACCCGAAACCGACGAGCATGCATGAAAGGTCTTATGAATGTGGAGGAAGCTAGAGAGGTATGTCAGGATCGTAGCAGGTGGCGTTCCGTTGTCTCTGCCTACCCCAGTGGGAGACAGGCGTGAGAATATGTATGTATGTATGTATTTTTACATAAAAAACACATTGTGCCTGCAACACCTCCTACCTCCTCCTACTAAACAATATTGACAGCCATGTTGGGGTTGCTGCTTTTTTATAATTTATTAATAATAAATGATTAAATAACTCGTTAAATAAAAATAAATGATACTATCTGAGTCGTTTTTATAAAACCTCATAATTTATTACACATTTGACTTCAGTCAAAACTTCTATACATTTTAAGGTATTTTTTCAAGGAAGAGCGGCGGTTGTCCTTTGACGTTTAGAAGTGACCTGTGTCGCTCTCTCCTCTATCATATTACGCCGGCAGGTATATTGTATCACTTTCTAAACACATGATTTTAGAAAACTAGTTACAGGATCTTGCCTTACCATCGCTAATGGTCCTCATTGACGGTCGCCGTCTGTCTGTATCAAACGACTCCACTGCAGATGGAAAGTTACAGGTCGTAACAATTCGCTCAACACTCTGACGCCCTTCATCTGAATTGCTCAGGACGAAGATGTCGTTAAGTTTAGATTACATTTTTACTGCTCTCGAGGACTTGGCACTAATCCTAGAACAACCAGTCATTGTTCATTTGATCTACATAATGCTTTTAATAAAAAAAATCATCCATACAATGTGTAACAAAAGACAGTAAAACACTCTAGCACAAAGTACTATTATTATAAGGTTTAGACCATCAAACTGTACAACTTTGACAATACAGGGTGAAATTGATATCATTAGTATCTTAGAGTCTACCCATCAAACTGAACAACTTTTACTATGGGAGCAAACAATACGGAGCAATAAAATCTGCTGTTATATCTACTAAACTGCATTTACGTGATTCAAATGTATGCAACAGCAGATTTTTTGTTGTCGCTCCGATCGGTTTGCTCCCATAGGAAAAGTTGTTCGGTTTGATGGGTAGACTCTTAGTTTAAAAGGATGCTAATGACACAGATTATTTAATGATTTCAATTTCACCCTGCTGTTGTAGGGATGTAGATTTTTTAAATCATTCTGTTTTTATTAACATATTTTGGGTCGAGCAGGATTGCACTTTAGTATCCATATTGGAACAGCACAGTGGAAGTTGATCAGTAAACCACCCTTTAAATATAACAAAACATCCTAGTAATAGTTACTTAAAAGGGGGTGCTTCAGACCATCAAACTGAACAACTTTCACTATGGAGCCAAATTCGAAATAGCAAAAAAAATACAGAGCTGTCCAATGGAGCTGTCCCATACATTTCAGTCAAGTCGGTAGTGCAGTTTTGTATGAAACAGCTGATTTTATTTTCGCGATTTTGAAGTTGGCCCCAGAGTGAAAGTTGCTTCAGTTTGATGGCCTAATATACCTCTATATACCTTCATACTTCAGGGGGTGCTCCCCTGAAGTATGAAGGTATATAGATAGATATTTGCATGTAAATCTTGTCTTGAAGAAGCTGTAACCCCATACAACAACTAGGTCATAGAGAGAGCTAATATTAATAAAAATCTAGAAACGATACTAATGGGGTAACCTACTGTACTGGTACATAAACAGTTGGCCGTCTCGCTCGCACCCCCGGCCGCGGAGATGAGTAGAGCAGAGAGAAGACATGTTAGGAGATGAGCGCGAGGATCGATGGTGGGCGACACTCCGGCGCCAGGCGTCGGCCGCGGGACACCGGGCGGGAGACATGAGTTGATTAAAATTCATTATTTTACAGTATTTCTCCATGACGTTCTATACCTCGCCTTCTGCATCCAGTTGTGACCCACGTGTCGCCTAATTTTCGACCTCTACACTGTTGTGACGGCGCAGTATGTAGGCTCCATAGTGAAAGTTGTTCAGTTCGATGGTCTGTGTTCACCGTTTCAGTATTTGCTTGGCTGTCACTTTCTTTTACCCTGCGGTTGTCCGAGATATCCTTAGCCTCATACACCTTGTCTTGTCCTATTATGTAGACAAAAGTATTGTAAATCTGTATACACTGTATACGCTTTTATAATAAGATACCAGAGGATATTCTAAACTTACCAGACAAAAAGTTTAAGTCCCATGTTAAACAAGTCCTCTGTAAAAAAGGTTACTATAAACTCGATGATTATTTGAATGACCAAAATGTCTGGTCTTGACAATGTTACACTATGTAATGCAATATTGTATTTTAATTGCACTTTGTACATTTTGTTTTGTTTAAAAGATGTGTGTTGTAGAGTTTCTGGCCGCATCTTCTCTCGACGGAACACCTTCCGGCGCGGTGGTAGAGTCAAAAAATGACGTCAAAAAGCTATCTATATGATATTATTTTGAATAAAAAATTTTGAATTTTGATTTTGAAAAAAAAAAATGTTGTGTTTTGAATCATGTGTTAACAAAAACAGAAAGTCCTCCCGGCCCGGTGTGCCCAGCGCCCTCGATTCACTCTCAACTCGACTTGTTTGCCAAACCTCTGCTCCGGGCCGCGCCGCGCGGTCGCACTCTCTCCTTATATACTACATCCTCTATGTACAGTACAGTACTACACACGGTGCATAGTAGAGTATTAACTAGTGGGGATGACTAGGGGGTAACTTGTGTGCTGTGCTGTTCAGTTGGACTGTCAAGTTTACAATGTTGTCGAGATATTTGGAGGAGTTGGACAGGTTGTTTGAATAGCTGATAATAGTACAGGTAGGTTGTTGTTTTGAACATTTTTGAAACTTTAAAGTTTTAAGCGTAACTTTAAAACGCCTGGTGATAAATTCGAACACTACGGTAGTAATTATAGTGCTATAATATAAAATGTTACATAGGATGTTGGTAGAAGAATCTTGTTCGAACTTTAATGACGGCATAAGCGTCGTGTCAGAACTCAGAAGTCAGAACCCTGCTTCCAATGTGAAATGAACATTTTGCTATACAAGGTATAGATTGAATTAAAAGTCAAGTGGCGGGTAGCCTTTCACAACGACACTGCAAAATATTACTTATCCATTAGTCGCCTCGTCCTTTCGGCACTTATAAAACGTGGAGGTTGCATTATTTCCAGAGCCGCACGGCTAAAACCATTATCCTTTTAGCTATATTTCGATATTTAGGTTCGTTCAAATTCAAGACTGAAAAATTAAGTCTCTGAAGGGACTTGAAACCGCCACCTGCCAAACCAGGGCTGCGCTGTCGTTCAATTAAGTTACCGAGCCTACTATGTCAGAGAACCAAATTCTTCAACCCATCCATCTGTAAGGACGTAGTATATATTCTCACGTCTGTCTGCCACTGGGGTAGGCAGAGACATTCGGAACGCCAAATCCTGAAAAACCTCGAAACCTGAAAAACCTCTAGCTTCCTCCTCCAGATTAATTAATCCTTTCATGCATGCTCGTCGGTTTCGGGTAGATCTGACCTGGTCCTTTTTAAACACGTCGCTAATTTGGTCCGTACGAGTATACGAGTATGTACGTCTAGGCCGTCCTCTTCCAACATTTCTTGCACTCGTCAATCTGCTCTCATCCATTCTTTCCATGTGACCAAACCATCTCTACATACCTTTCTCTATCAAGATTGAAAAATTTTGTCTTGGACGGGACTTGAAAGCGCAACCTGTGCTTTGGACAAAACGTAACATGTTAATAATTATTTTTTAATATATTGCAATCATGTACACCTCTTAGGGGACGAAATAAAAGAGAATTAAAGTTTGATTTTTGTACAAAAGATATAAAAATTGCAGTAGAGTCGACCTTCTGTGGATGTGTGGAGGGCGCCCGCGGCAGCCCTGACCCGCCCGGCGCGGCCCGGCGGAGCGCGGCCGTGACGCCGGTGTGCCGGCTGTTTTGGGCTACGACTAGGTAAATGTATACTTAGTTAGGTACTGTTACGTAATAGTGTATTATCAAAACAAACATTGGTTCACACGTAGAGTAGAATCAACGCTGTGTTATCCCGTTTTCTATCTCATCCAGCTTATGTTTACAGATGATTAACTTTAGCTTAACGAAAAGGGGATGATTAGACTGTCAAACTAAAAAACTTTTGTATGTATTTAAGTAGAGTGGCCAGTACTTTAGTAGCGAATATGCTAATTTGGTTTACTAATCGCGCCCCCAATCAAGATTTTTTACTTATACAACGTGTTAATGAATTAACGCGAAACTAGAAAGTAGTTTGTTTAGAATCGAGAGCAGAATCGAATTATCATGGTATCAACATAGATAATTTTTTTCAAAATATTAATTAATTTGTGTCTAAAATTTAAAATTTACTGAACCCAACGTCAACCCTCCGCACAGGCACACTCACCCGACTTACTACCAAAACAAGATTATTAAAATGTATCCATGAGTACGTTAGCGCTTTCATTCATTGCTGAAATGATAACAAATCATTTTTGCCTCAAAACTTAAAATGCGAATAACTTTTAATTTTATCTATCAAAATAATGAAATTATTGTTTCAATCTAATTATTTTGTTATAAATCAGTTGGGGTGTATGAGGTTTTGCGTTAATTCATTAACACGTTGTATCCCTGGTCAGGTTTTAACTGCATACATATTTTAACGGAAATCCGACAAACCACAGGCACATAGATTAATTATTTAAGTAGTTATTAATCTCTGTGCTTGTTTAAAAAATAATAAAGTCGGTTTACGATAGTTTTACGTGATCTAACATAACATCATAAAGCCGACGCTTGGGCCGATCGTGCCTCTCTATCGCTTGTTCCGCGCTCTCGCTTGCACGCTCAGGCTCAGGCGGAACGTGACACTTTTTCGTGCAGCCGGTGTTCATCGATTTACAAGACGTTATCAAAAAGAAAATATTGACTTTAACTGGTTTACATTACTTCGTTTGTATGTAGAGCGAGTACGAGTATTAAGGTTTACCCGTCAACCCATTCAGGTGTAACACACAGCAGCAGTTTCCCGAGAGCATGGGGGCGCTAGGGGTGGGCGCGGGGGGAGGCGTGGCGGGGGGCGTGGTCGCGGTGGAGGTGTGCGCGCCGCTGCTGCTGCTCTGCTGGCTGTGCTGCTGGCCAGACGACGCCAGCTCCGGTACGTACGACAACTGTATATCCATTACATTCGTCCGTCACTTCAGCGTAGCATACCTTGGCAATGCTGATCCTTTCATTAGAAGTATTTGCAAAACCGCCTCTCCCACGTGGCCCGAATAAAAAACTGATATAAAGAACAAACTACAGGGTTTAGGGTAAACAGTTACTTTAAGGAGTGATTGTACCCTTTATACTGAACAACATTCCCTAATTAAGAAACATATCATAACTATAAGAATTTCTAAAAAAAAAACACTTTTCATACTAAATGCAAACCGCTGATCAAAAGTTTGTATGAAAAGCCGAAAAGAGCCATTGTTTACATGAACTGAAACTCCCACGCATCGATGAACACTGTAAATACTAAAAAAAAGGACCCCAAATTGTAAATGTCCCGACGGGGCCTTGGGGATTTATGGCAACCCTAACTTACATGCATTTTAAGGCAATAAAGAACTGAAACTGAAACTGAATACCCAATTAAATACCTACGGCGGTTTTGAACCAAGAGGTAACCTATCCTGAAAGCCTACCCTTATAATTTAGATGTTATTCTGTTAATGTTTCAGAGTCATCGACGAGTACAGGGAAGCATCAAAGGAAACCAGTCGTTGGTCACGGTATGTTTCGGCCGGACACACTTACTTGCGCAGCATGCGGCAATACGTGAACGTTCACGTACACGTTTGGTACAAATATCGTTGCGCATGTAAGGATGTACCGAGCGCCGCGAGTTTGTATGAAGCTGGTTTTCAGATTCTGTGGTTTAGTTGTCTGCATGACATCGATGTTGGTTGGTTGCAGAATCCGGGTCGCGGCGTCGGTCGAGCGAGCTGCTCGGGCGCCGCGTCGTGGCCAGTAGTGCCGTCTCGCTCCACCTGCCCGGCACCTCAGGTGACTAAATACATTTGGTTACCTTTGAGTCACCTACTTACTTGTTCTTTCTGTTTCTTAGAAGAGCCCATGAAACACCTCTTGTTCTTGCAGCTTCTTACTGGACTGTGGCTCGCAGTCAATTTGAACCTACTATGATAATGCAACTTCCCTTTGGACCACAGAATAGAGTTGATTAAGTGAAAAGACTGCCTCAAACAATGGATCGACATGCTCCGGAATTTCAGATTGATTTCGGTATATGTTTGTTGTGTATATGTTTGGTCGACCACACTGCACTATATCGGGGACGTGTGGATTGTGGTGACAACGTCGATACATCTTCACCATGACGGTTATTTGTGCTTCAATGACGGCCTATAAACTCTATTATCATAATCTCAGCCGACACACGTTCACTGCTTGCCATAAGCCTCACCAAAGGATTGCCACAACGACAGGTCCTGTGCTGCGTATTTACTAAGTTGATGACTATAATAAGTTCAGTGCAAGACGTACATTTAATTCGACCACGCAGGTCACGCAAAGCAGCCACTGTCAGCGCACAGAAGTCACGAGGAGATCCCGAGTCGCCTGCGCTGCAACCACGAGCCCGCCGCGGTGGATGAGGACGGCCGCTACCACTCCGCACCCTCCGTCATCGACGAGGTTACTTCTATCTTTATCGTCCATTGGTCACTTATACCCTCAGGAGGTCTTGTTTACATTGCCATTTTAGTGGAGAGATTTGTGAATCAGCGTTAGAGGCTTGCTGGTTTTCCGAATGTACCGGTTCGCGAGAAAAGTTTCCCTAAGACCTTGTCCTAATTGATAATCAATCGCGCGAGCAATTATTGAAGAATCGTTTGATTTCAGACAATCGTGACAAATTGGGGCGATGAAACCAATGCAAGCTCACGCGAGTGATGGCCTATAGGGCAAACGGCCTTACACCAATCAGGGAAACCGTTGTTGAACCACCAACATATCTCTGCATATTCCCGATTTGCTTGCGTTCCACATTCTAGGAAAATTGTATTGACTGGTCTATTCTTGACGACTCATTCCTGTTTCTCTTGAAAATCCTGTCTCTAACCACACTAATAAATGATTCTGCCTAATACATTGCATTACATGACATACATTACTCTTCCAAACAGGTGATACATCGACGTGACTGGGACAGATCTACAAGAGAGTTATACATTCCCTTGAGACCTGACGCTGACATAGATCACCGTTCGCAATCACCGAGTCCTGATCCCAAACCTGAGTGCAGCACCAACGAAGAATCAAGTACCTTAGACGTAAGAGACAAGATAACCTGCAAGAAGCATTACACCAACATCAAGTCTTCAAAGAACAAACTGAATAAAGAATCGAATAAAGATGATGTTAAAGACACTGATGCGACGGAGAGCGGCAGTAGCTTCTACATAGGAGAGACGAGAGATGAGGCGTCAGAGCTGCAAGAGAGAGAGGAAGTACCAGAGCTCGTCGTGAGCGATGATAAGATTAAGTCGGTTTACAAGGGGAAGGACGACAAGCAGTCTATTAATGAGTCTATTAAGATCAAAGAACGGCCTATAGGTTCAGTTGCTGAAGATTATGACGAGGTAAGACCTTCTGCATAAATGCATATAATTGTGTTCCATACTTGTTTATGTGCCGGGCTCTATAAATTGCCTATCAGCTTATAATGATCTTAGATAATAATCTAAGATCACTGGAGAAACAGAAAGTGATGGTTTTGGTTTGGGAGTTGTATACTATCTTATCTTATCGAGTTGTATACTAGAAGTCATCGTAAGATGTGTGTGAGACTAAAATATTCGTGTCTTTCTTATTGTGCCGTCGCAGCCATTCAACCTAGATTAGATTAGAGATCTTAAAGTGTCACGTCACCGAAATGTTATAATTATAACTATACCCATTAGGTCCTCGTCGAATTACAATCGATATTCGATATAGAGTTAAAGTAAGCATGCCTCTTATCTAAATGAAAGGCAAGAAAATGACCGACTGAAAGGTCCAATGCTTAAGGGTCGTGCAGCCAAACCGTTCTTTTGTGGGCTAATGGAAGGAGGCAGCTCGCTTTTGTAATAGATAAGGTGCAAGCAAGTCCTCGTCACCACCCGTCCTTTTGAAAGGTGACCCAGATGGGGAACGAGGCAAGCGAGTACTTCGTTGTCAGATATAGAACACATTTAGACATCGGGTCGTCGGAGACCCTCTCCTATTTCTCAGACGGTAGCAGTTGCGTGCGGACTATAATCAATCAATGAAATCAAACCCACTGTTGGAGACCTAGGCCTCCCTTTTATAGCGCTATTCGTCATAATTATCACGGTCCTGTGCTAATAATTTTATGCGAACCAATCTTTTCTTGTAATGTTGCAGGTAGGCGCAGGTCTCCCCGGCTACTATTTCGAGGTGGAGGAAGACCGGTCAGGCGCGTGGCACAGCGCGGCGCCGCACAGCCCCGCGCCCCGCACCATCTACCCCCCGCCCTCCGTCGGTACGTGTGTGTACCTTCATTATATTATACTGGCTGGCCGTTATCTTGCCTCTGTACCATGTTCTCCTTCGATCAGAAACGGGTGTCGTTTTAATGTACGTGTCATTTCGCTATACAATCTTTGCTTATCGTGGTGAAAGGACTAATAGTAATATGTGACCGAGGTCACAAGCACTACATGTCCATCTCGTGATTTTCCCTTGATTTTTATCGTCAGTTGTGCAAAAGATTTGCTGTGGAAGAAATCTCTAAAAAGATTATACTCACAAAATATCAAGATCAAGTACCCTATACCCTGCTTTGATGTAATAAATAAATGTTCTGCATGTGCCGCATGAGCTCAATCATTCTCGCTAGATAACAGAATTTGAACAGAATGATTTCTGACTTTGTGCATTAATTTTTTGAAATCTACCAACCAAAATCTTACTTTGGCCAAAAAGCTTTGCTACTAACCTGAGCTCTTTTAGAATGGTTCAGAATGAAAACACTTTTGATAAGTTATAGTCAGTCGAAGCTACAAAATAATTACGTATTTACGCCTATTCTGTGACCAAACCCATTCCAAAACTATATTAATCAAGTGCCTACTTATTGAACAAACCTCTCGCAATATCTAACGTGTGTCGTGGCTTGTAATGTGTTGCATGTGTGGGTGGGTACAGCGCTGGTTGGGTACGAGGGGGCGGCGTGCTACCTGGCGGAGGAGACGCGTCCCCCGCCACGCGCGCGCCGGGACCCCCCGGGGGGCGCGTGGGCCCGCGGGGGCGGTGGGGGTGAGTGGGCCGGCGCCGGCGCGAGGGCGCGTCACGCCAGCGACGGCGATATTCTTGCCCCGACGCATCGCCCTGAGTCCGGCGCTTTTTCTGGTGAGATGCTAATACGCGCTATAGTGTTCTGTCATGCTACGCTGTTCCCCTTGGGTACAGGAAAGAGATACACAGGCCTGCTAAGGTACTTCAGTACTGTTGTGCCCTGAAGTACCTTAGCGGTCCGCGTACGTGGAGCTCGTCTGTGTGCGTGCTTCGATTTGAGCGCTTGCATGAAGTTGCTTTACTGTTTATCTCTTTTCTATGCCTTGAGGGTCTGATGACTGATGAGGTGACTACTGCTTCAGCTCTGATTCCAACACCTTGTGGCCACTAGTTAAGCCTCTAAGTCTAGATGCAGTCTCTCTAACCTACTTAGGTATCAGTAGAATCACTGCATCCGTCCGATTCCGTCCCCGCCTTGGAGAGAAGAGGTATCCCATTCCTTCAGATTCAGGAGGGTAACGAGAGTACATTTGTGTTTAGAGAGTCAGTCAGACATACGGATTTAAACTTTTTGCTGGTCAGATTTAAGGACCATCGGGATATAAACCTGATAAACCTCTGGTAGCATGCAAGATTTCCTTGAAACGGCTCAGGGCCAGAGTCTTCTCCTATCGAATCATTGGCATGTCATCGTGGTAAAGAGATTTGGCAATCAACATTTGCTCACGATTACGCAGAAGAAGTATCTATCGGTGTTTTACGAGTACAGTATGTCACTTGAGTGGATCTCTTTGCGAACTCTCTTGCCCTGCCCTGTCTGATGAGTGATGACAGTGTGACCTGTGTGATCACTTATTAAAACTTACGTACTTCACACATGATTACAGAGAGTGACCTTGACCTGGAGCCGGAAAGCGAAGACCTGCCGCCCCCGTACCACGAGCTGGAGGAGTGCGTGATCACGACTGCTACCCACTCTCACTCTCAGACTGAGACTGCGATATAGACCGCGCCCCGCGCGGCGGTGTGGAATAGCGTGGTACCGGCCAGAGGTTTGAATGGATTAGAAAATGTACATACATACCTATTTCATTTATTTGCACTATACGATAAGCCGCGGCTTTTTCGTTTGATTCGGATGAAATAACTCATAAAAGATTGTAGACAGATTATACTCGAATATTTTACAAAATAGCTCAAATTGACAGTCAGCTGTCTCGCTGCCATGTTATTCGCACGGGTGGCATGGTTTCCGCGATATGCGATACAATAAAAGGCGCGATAAAACATTTATCGCTGCCATGCCGCCCGTGCTACTGATCTGCTACGCATCTGGTTAATAAATCCTCGCTTTATATGTTTAGTTAAGAAAATTATGAGTCCAACTGCCGTTGTTTGTTCATATAATTATTATACCTTCCTACTAGTATTTTTTATTAATTACTTAGATAACGCTTAGCAGTTGGAACTATTTAAAAAAATTCAAGTACCTACTCGTATAGGTAATAATTTACTATGATTGTTTATAAGCTTGACAGATTATAAAATAACACGACTCCGCAATAAAGAATTCAAACATTTTCAGACATTCTAGTAAACTGTGTATTTATGATTACAACTCCTATGGACAAAAATAGTCTGAAATATATGAAAGTTGTTATTATTATATTAATAAGAACAAATCCCACAAGTGCCCACAAAGTTTGAAAGTTACAATTCTTTACAATATAATCGTTTCAAGTTATATTAGTTGTATTGTACAAAATTGTTATTAATTAATTGAATGACCTATGCCATATGAATACATAATAATAATATTATTGAAATTCATATGCCTATGCATTTTTACGACATTAGGTATATCACGTTCCTACCCTTGTAAATATTTGAGTTCCCTATAGTTTTTCGATTTTTTATTTAAGTACTTAATTAAAATTTGTAAGTACCTACTTATAATCTTATTATTAAGTCATAGTTAAAGTCTAACTAGCAATCAAATGGTTTCAGTCCATACAAACGTTTGACGCACAATACGCGTAGACGAAATTAATAAAAGTAATATTTTATATATGGAAAAATAGTTTTTATAACTTATTTTTCCATATATACAAAAAGTTACTTATATTAATACTTCTACGCGTATTGTGCGTCAAAGTTTTGTATAAAATTCATCCCACTGCAACCGCCTTAAAGATATTTTTCATGTGGTAGGTACTAAGTAGTACAGTATATTTGTCCTTCGTTTGGTAATACTAGATACCTACTTATGTGCGAAAAATAAGCTTTTCTTGTTGTTCTTGTTGTTAGAAATGTTTAGGAATAAAATTATACCTCATGTCATTAGTTATTGTCAATTATTGTATACTTTTATGTCTCACGTTATAAAATATATTAATAATTTTGTAAATAAATGAATAAAATTATGCTCCTACTTATAAATTATAACTGTTGCCAAAAAAACAAAATGCTTTAAATTATGTTCAGTCAAAGTCAATGTGATATAAAATTACCTACATACAGGGTGTACAATAAAATGGGACAGCTACTCAAAGGGGTGCTTCAGACCATCAAACTGAACAACTTTCTCTATGGGACCAATATCGAAATCGCGAAAAAAAAAACCGCTCCCCCATACAAAACTGCAAACATAACTCGACTGAAATGTATGGGACAGCAGATTTTTTTTCGCGATTTCGATATTGGTCCCATAGAGAAAGTTGTTCAGTTTGATGGTCTGAAGCATCCCTTTAAGTAGCTGTCCCATTTTATTGTACACCCTGTATATGGAAGTCAACTTAACTAGTTAGTCAATATAATTATTGTTTAGTTGTAAGAAATAAAATATTTCGTTAATATTGGACTTGTTTCATTTTATTATAATGTAACAAACACTTGTAAGATCTGATAAATTACACACGATGATACGATTTTATAAATAGAGAAACATTCATCTGAAAAAGTAAGTAGGTACTGTAGTGAAAATTGCAAGCAATATTTTAAAGTAGGTATAAGTAAAGGTACCTTACTAAAAAATATGACTTAACTTAACATCTAAGGTTAAATAGTTAAAGGTATTAAAGTTTATAAAAAACCGCTCAAGACAATGAAGTAAGGGCATGGAACTATTTGCAAATAGCATCCAGAAGAAAATATAATTTCGTCTAAGAAAGTAATGAACCAAGGGACAATGAATTTTGGAATTTTTTATAACGCTCACAGGCACATACATTGTAATGATTCCAAGTTAAGCACTATAGGCTTTTTAATATGGAAACCATACAACAACGGCACGAACATATAACATCCATGACCGAACCGGGATTCGAACCCAGGACCCTGGTTTGGCCGTCTGGCGTGGTAACCATTACACCAACCGGGTCGTCAAAATAATAGGGGATCGGAAATAGTATACAACGTGTTAATGAATTAACGCAAAACTAGAAAGTAGTTTGTTTAGAATCGAGAGCAGAATCGAATTATCATAGTTTCAGCATACGTAATTTTTTTCAAAATATTAAATCATTTTTTTGAAAAATTTAAAATTTTCTGAACCCGTTATCAACCCACCCCACGGGCACACCCACCCTACTTACTACTAAAATAAGATTATTAAAATGTATCCATAAGTACGTTAGCGCCTTCATTCAGTGCTGAAATGATGACAAATCATTTTAGCCTCAAAACTTAAAATGCGAATAACTTTAAATGTTAACTATAAAAATAATGAAATTATTGTTTCAATCGAATTATTTTGTTATAAATCAGTTGGGGTGTATGAGGTTTTGCGTTAATTCATTAACACGTTGTATACGAGCTTTTACCCGCGACTTCGTCCGCATAAATTATATACCAGATTTTAAGTCAGATGATAAGCTATCAAACAAAAAAAGTTTCATCAAAATCGGTTCAGTAGTTTTTGCGTGATACTCGAACAAACAAACCCACAAACAAACAAACAAACAAACAAACAGACAGACAAAAAATCAAAAAATCAAAAAATTTGTGATTTGGAATCGGAGATCTAAAAACCATACCGTAATTTTTTTTTTGTAAAAGTCTTCAATGTACAGACACACTTACAGTTTTATAATAGTTTAGATTATATATATTAATATATATTATCCGTGAATACCCAGCAGTGGGGTTTACCAGGCTGATGATGAGGATAGTCCGGGACAATTAGTCAAATTAGCAACTTTTAATCGAACGTCAAAACGCGCGCGATGTATGAAAAATTGTACTAAATACCCACAAGTGACGTCATCAACGTTTCATTACTTTTTATAGTTCATCGTGTTATTAAAAATAGTATTCTAGCTTAAAAAAACTAAAAATGTGAGTATAGCGTTAATTTCAAATGTTTTTTTTACTAAGAAGATAAAACTAAAAGATATTTTATGTAGTCCGCTCCCCTATTGCACCTAGGAGGTATTTGCACTTAGGAGATACATTTTCAACTAGGGGGACAGTTATTACAACTAATATTAAATAAGGGTTTAGTGCAATTATTAAATTATACCTACTTAATTCTTTTGTTGCTATTGTCCCGGGAGAATTTAATTGTTTTTCTGTTTTTAGGGTTCCGTACCCAAAGGGTAAAAACGGGACCCTATTACTAAGCCTACGTTGTCCGTCCGTCCGTCTGTCCGTCCGTCCGTCTGTCCGACCTATTTAGGACTGTAACTTTTGAACCGAAAGAGCTAGATAGTTGAAATTTTTACAGAATATGCGTTATTACGGCGGATTTGCTAACAAATAATAAAAATGTCAAAAAGTTAAAAATTAAGGGGGTTCTCAACAAGAAACTAGTTTTTATCAACGTTTTTTCTTCTCGCTCTATGGTCAAAACGGTAATACATACAAACGTCAAACTTTCTGTGATTATAGAGCAAACTCTACAGTATAACAACAAATAATAAAAACCAGCCAAGTGTGAGTTGGTCTCGCGTTAAAAGTGCCAGACTAAAACTAGTTTTTTTTTACATTAATATGTTGTAATGGTGTGGTACCAAGTGGTACGGAACCCTCGGCCGCGGTGCGCGAGTAGACCGACTCGCACTTGACCGGTTTTTCTTATACTTATTTTGGCACGTATCTTTATTATAATAGACATTAATTTAATAATAAAAGTATGAAACATTAAGAACAAACATCAAATACATCACGTTAAATATTGTCAGCAAAATGGACGTTTCATTAAAATCTTATACATTTTTACAATTTATTAAAATATCGTTTTAATACAAGTACAAATAGATTTGGTACATAGACAATGATATTACAATGTTACTGATATACAGGGTGGATTTTTGAGACGGGGCAGTAAGGGCAGGTACCTTAACCGTTGTAGCTACAGCAAAACGTTCTTAAGATACTATCCTTAACTTTTTGAGACATTTTGAACTGCATTCACAGATTTGGAAAAAAATGTACAGTCAGCTAGAAAATAGGCAATTTACACAAAAACTTTTTTTGATGCCAATCGATCCTGTTCCTTATAAGGATCAATAAACTCTAGCAGACCAACCGAGGTTTGAGTACTAGAAAAGTCAGAAATCTCAAAAAAAAATTCCCATACATTTCGTAGGAAATGAGACTCCAAATCACTTTTATACTTAACAAAACTCTTTATTATGGAAAGACTAAACAGGAGTGCGATTTTTAAAGTTCACACGTTCAAATAAGCAGTATAAAATTTCAAAATTACTATGGAGATTATGCATTATTCGATCATGATTTTGGATATCACGATTCAAAAATCGCACTCCTGCTCGTAAATAAGAAAATAAATTAAAAAATTAAAAATTTTACATTCCATACATACCATATTTTTGAAAGCAAAGATAACATAGTTTTCAAGGTAAATAAAATACTTTACATGTTCATGTAGGTTTGTTCGAAATACGAAGTTAAAATTTTTATTCTTTTTGTTTATTCTCGACCAGAAGTGCTATTTTTGAATCGTGAGATTCGAATCATGATCGAATGATGCATAACCTCCATAATAATTTTGAAATTTTATACTGCTTATTTGAACGTGTGAACTTTAAAAATCGCACTCCTGTTTAATTTAGCGGCCAGTCTTTCCATAATAAAGAGTTTTGTTAAGTATAAAAGTGAGTTGGAGTCTCATTTCCTACGAAATGTATGGGAAAAGTTTTTTGAGATTTCTGACGTTTCTAGTACTCAAACCTCGGTTGGTCTGCTAGAGTTTATTAATCCTTATAAGAAACAGGATCGATTGGCATCAAAAAAGTTTTTGTGTAAATTGCCTATTTTCTAGCTGACTGTACATTTTTTTCAAAATCTGTGAATGCAGTTTAAAATGTCTCAAAAAGTTAAGGATAGTCTCTTAAGATCGGTTTGCTGTAGCTACAACGGTTAAGGTAGCTGCCCTTACTGCCCCGTCTCAAAAATCCACCCTGTATATAACATACAAATACAAGCAACAAGTGTTTATAATAAAGATCACTAAGTAAGTATATTATAATACAATATACTACACCCGTTACAAAGAGGCAGTATTTGTTAACATAGAGTCACATATAGGCACGTAGATTGAATGCACATAAATACATATATGTATATAGCTACAGTAAATAGATACAAGATTGCAATATTAAATATCCAACAAGATTCTAAAATTCATTTTCATTAGGTATAATAGATAGACAGATATTAATATAGGTAGGTAGGTACCTACTTATTATAATCAGTAGTATAAGTAGTAGTTGACAAAGATGAAAATTAAATACAGACAGGAAACAATTTTTTTTCAGTGCTGTGCGATTTTTAGGAGATTCCGTACTGACTGAAGATTTATTCTGTTTATAGACAGGGTACAAAATCAGTTAAAAATCTGTTAGGTAAAAATGGTCCGATAGTAAATTTTTAAAACTTTAATTTGATTTGAATTTAGAATCAAGCCGACACATAGCTATAAAATTTTAATAACCAATAGGTTTTCATAATATTTTATACATTTCTGGTACTTACTTTGATTGGGCCTAGATAATTTTGTGTGATAATGTCTGTGATTTTAATTTGAATTTCTGAATATTTATTTACTTTTTGGGGAAAGCCTTCGCCGAGTAGACGTCTTCAGGCTAAAATGAAAATAATGCTAAAAGTATAAAATAATTAACAATATTCCACAAGATCCCACTGCAAGTTTTCTACAGCCTTTGTTTAGGCAATGAAACGTATTCCAGTGGAAAGGTCATCATTTATTATTTTAAAATAGGGTTGCCACCCAAAACCTTGACCCTGAAAGCTGAATACAAATAGATAAATAGATAAAATAGATAATTTGTGTGACATTGTCCAAGAAAAAAAAAAAAAAAAAATCTTCTAGTTGATTTTCGATAAAGTTGATTTTTTATAGGTTATTTTCTCTATGGGACCAATATCGAAATCGCGAAAAAAAACTGTCCCATAGATTTCAGTCGAGTTATGTTTGCAATTTTGTATCAGACAGCCGTTTTTTTTTTCGGGATTTTGATATTGGTCCCACCGATAATTTTTTTCAATTTTGATGGTCTGTATCCCCTTAATGGCTTCGGAGTGACAGCTCTATATTTTTAGGATCCTTACAGTACGCCATTTACACTGGCATAATGTAGGACCATTGCCTAAACAAATAAGTACCAAAACTTGCAGTGAGACTTAGCCTACAAACCCGACCCAGCCTACGTGGCGGGTCGGTCGTCGGTCGCGGCGGTGTCGGCAGGCGTCGGTCCCCCGGTCGAGTCCTCGTGGTGGAGATGGAGCGCGGCGGGGGAAGAGGCGGCGGGGAACACCGTGTCCGTCTTACCAACGGTCTGCTGCTGAGGTGGCTGCTGTGGCTGCTTGCACAGCGCGGCCATCGCCGTCGCGCTGTCCCGTACCACTGCACCAAACAACAACACACATCTAGGTATACAAACTGTTCTTAATACCGGAAGATTTCTTTACCGTTCCGAGCAAGGCTCGTGCTATCGTCTGAGCCCTCACCGGGCAATACGCCACAGGCACGATGATGCACAAGATGAAACTCAACCTAAATCCCAGCTGCCGAGTGTGTGGAGAGGATGAGGAGACTATGGAACATATCCTTTGTGACTGCGATGTCTTGGAGTCTAAACGCATGTGTCTCCTCGGAGATGGATATCCAAAACCGGGAGATCTTAGGTTTCTTCCCCTCAATGGTATTGCCTCCTTCATTGACCATGTATTTGAAGGGTGAAGAAAGCAAAAAGTATTGGGGCTAACACAAAAGATCCCACTGGGTCGAAGTGTTGCTGGCTTGCCAGCCTCCACAACAAGATAAGATAATATACCGATCCGAAACTTTCAGGGTGGTTCAGACCATCAAACTGAACCACTTTTACTATGGAGAAAAACCGGAATTCGTGAAATAAACAGCTGTTTCTGTCTCATACATTTGGGTCGATTAGGCACTGCAGTTTAGTATGGAACAGGTGATTTTGTTTTTGCGATTTTAATTTAATATAGTAATATAGTAAAAGTTGTTCAGTTTGATGGTCTGAACCGACCTTGAATGTTTCGGAAAAATTAAAAAATCATCCGGTATATCTTTACGCAGTTTTCAATCTCACCACTGCACTGTATGAGGTACTTCCCAAGCAATGTGAAGCACAACTATACCATAAAAATAATTGATACTATACAGGTACTACGTAAAACTGTGTACTACGAGTCTCTACGTAGCTTCGTAGCGCTATGCGTCACACAATATCTTAATATTAAGATAAGATAAGATAAATGTTTATTAGGATATGAGTTGCATTAATTTAAGGGATGACTTGTACAACGAAAATTGTAACTTTCCCAAAGGAACAAAAGGAAAGAAAAAACATTTTTTATACAAACGTTCGATCAGCTGATTTTAGTATGGTATTAATTCCGACTTTTTTTTATTATTTTCCTATAAGTTTCTTAGGGAAAGTGGTTACAATCACTCCTTGAAGTAATGCAACTGTTTAACCTAACACCCTGTAGATTTTGTTTTTCGCGTAGCGCTACGAAGCTACGTAGAGGTTCCTAATACAGAGTTTATTACTAGAGAACTAGAGTTTACCCACGACTTCATCCGCACGAGTTCTCGTCATCGTAGCAAGATAAGTGATATACCAGATCTCAAGTCCAATCGTAAGCTTTCAAACACAAGAAGATTCATCAAAATCGGTCCAGTAGTTTTCGAGTGATCGCGAACTAACATACAGACCACCATCCCCCTTCCATCATCGTACGACAAGACGTAGTGCGAGACTGCATCCATACGTTGTCGATATTCCAACAATCCGCACAAACAGGTTCGCATCCTCTTTTATAATGAGAACCGGTAAGGTTTGGAACTCTCTCCCTGCGTCTGTTTTCCCAAGCAAATACAATCAGGATATTTTTAAAAGAAGAGTAAATAGGCTTTTTCTGGGCGAGCGCGCTACATCCTCGGCTTCATCTACACTTTCCATCAGGTGAGCTGAAGCCAAGCGCAAACCCATTATGAATAAAAAAAAAAAAAAAAAAAACAGACAAAAAATTCACAAATTGGTGGTTTGGAGTCAGGGATATCTAAAACCGTATCGTAATTTTTTTGGTAAATATCCGCAATGTTACACGCTTCTATTATAGTTTTATAATCGTAGAGATAGATAGATTGAACAGTGTCTGTATGATAGAGAGAGACTCACGTGGCTGGACGGGGTATGCGATGAGGGGAGGCGCGGTGCTCTTCACGACGGGCTGCGTGAGCGACTCCGGGTGCTGCGTCAACTCTGTGCGACAACGATCAATGCTTTAGCAAATTATTAACTTTAAAGCCAGTGTCCCGAATCACAGTATAAGAGGGAGGTTACACGGTCAGTATTTCATCAGTCTGGTCATGTATATTTGATTTGAAGGGAAACTGACTCGAGATTGAGCCGACTAACATGGTGCTTCAGTATATCAGTTTCTCTTCAAATCAAATAAACATGACCGGACTGATGGACCAGAATGACGAAATACTGAACGTGTAAGACAGTAATTCATCTTCATACAATGGTACCAAACGCGGCTTGTATGTGTGCTCGCCAGACTCGAAAGTACGTATAATTTATTTACTCTATATGCCAAGTACGTACGACGATATCTCAGGCAGCCAAGGCAGCGCCAGACGGGGCTACGCGGAGATATTGTCAGTGTGTGCGTGCTACGAGGCGAACGCCGCGTTTGGTACCATTGTGGGGAACTACTACAGATGGTCAGCACCCACAAGTTATAGCAAAGATGCCAACAGATGGCGATACCGTCGCTCGCGGAAATATGCTCCATACAAAGACAACGTTCATCGTAAATACGCAACTCGTAACCTACTACAAATAAGGTTCACAATCGAATGCAAGTCATAAATCGCGCAAGAGAAATAATCACAGAGATTCGATATATATACAAGGTCCAACTAAGAACTGTTGGACCACGGCCGGTCCCCAGGCATCACACATAGCCTGGCGGAAGTACTTCCCTTTTCAATGGAGGAACCCTTTAAAGTACGAGTGAATAGGCATCTTCTGGGTAAGCTCGCTACATCTACGACCCCATCTTCGTCCTGAAGACTGGATTGAGGTCAAGAGCAAACCCATAGTTAATAAAAAAAAAAAAAGGAACCTCCATACCATTGTATGAAAATGGATTACTGTCTTATACTGTGCCCGAGTGGCGTTGGCATAGGTTTCTGCCGCCAACAGAGACTGAATTAGCCGACCAAATCCGCCTGCACTGGTGCAGTCAGATAGGTGTCTGTCTTGGTGACTAGTTCCTTCAGACTATCGGCATCTCTTCAGCCTTCACCGTGTGGTAGCTACTGCAAACTTTTTTCTCAAGGCCAAACCGTCAGTTAAGGCATATTAATAATAGTACACTATAGAAGCGAAACTATGGTTAAACCAACATGAGATTAGTTGGCGTATCTTGACAATTTGGAGGCGAATTTAATGCGGGACTTTCGTTTCTATAGTGTACCTACTATTATTATCTGTTCATGTGGTTAAGGGTACCTAAAGGCAGATCGTACGATCGCAAACCCTGTCCCAAGCAACAAGTAGTGATGGGTGAAACCACCTGTGCGAATTGGCCTTGATTGTAAGCCTGCGATAAATTTCAGGTCTAAAGGTATATCCTGATTAGGACGGGCGGTGTACGGGCTGGCGCAGCAGCAACAACGCAAAATAATACCTACTATAGTTGAAATACCGTCCCTTAACGCATTTAAAATTACACCCTGTATAACTGTCCACGCTGTAACCTGTCGAGGCTTTAACCATTCGATTTTGTAACCTATCATAGTATAAGAGATAAGTGTACTTTTTGCAACCATCAGCAGCAAGGCTGATTCAGTGTTTATGGGATGTAGAGCATCTCTGTGATGGGGATGGACCAGGTCTGCCTGCATAACTCCAGTCGGTTTAGGAGTTACTGATGATTAAAGGTCTGTAAAAAATTAACGATCAGCTGCACGGCTGATCGTATGATATTGTTGTAGTATGCACTGTAGCTATGTGAACAGTACAAAAACTGTCAAATTCTGTCAGTCGGTTTAGGAGATACAGCCAGTCAAAGTTCCGATCTTTGAACGGCTGTATCTCCTAAACCGACAGATGAACCATGTCAGTTTTTGTACCGTTTAAATAGCTACAGTGCATACTACAACAATAACATACGATCAGCCTTGCAGCTGATCGTTAATTTTTTACAGACCTTTAATCATCAGTAACTCCTAAACCGACTGGAGTTATGCAGGCAGGCCTGGTCCATCCCCATCACAGAGAAGCTCTACACCCCATAAACACTGAATCAGCCTTGCTGCTGATGGTTGCAAAAAGTACACTTATCTCTCGGAATATCAGTTTCAAGACATTCGATGTAGCATGGACCATGGATTAACTGACATTGGATGAACAGTGTTCGATGAAGCGACACTCTAAGTCTTGACTTTCGCAGTAACATAGGGGACCTTTTTTTCGCACAGCTGGACGGAGCGTTCTCCTGTCAACATATTGTATTCTCTACCAGTGTTAAAATAGAGTCAATTTTAGATTGCTCTCACTGTGCCCATCCGTCGACGCTCCTTTGTAACACAGAGAGTACCTACTACTAACTAGTCAGAGATATTCTGAACCCTCAGACCATCCACATTTCACGAGTACCTAGCTTGAAGTAGGGTTCAATATAATGTTAGTTCAGTACCTCGGACCCTCTTAACGCAGAAGTAGACGAAGTAGCAGCAGAGCAGCACGAGCAGCACGAGGATGCCGGCGAGCGCCACGAAGTACGCCGTCTGGTTCGGAGGCTTCGCGCCGCCGCGCGTGCTGCCCATCGTGCAGCGGGGGTGTGCGCTGTGGGGGTGGGGGGAGGGGTCACTATACCATGGCAATCTGGTAACCACGTCAAAGCAATTCAATTTCCATTCGATTCAATTCTTTGCTTAGGCGCTAACTTAACTCTGGACTTTCTGAGTCCTGGTTACTTGAAATTATTACCACAATGAGCAGGCATACTTTGAGAATCATATATTCATTAGAACAAAAATACAATGATACGGACCAATTTGTTGCGTATCGTTTCTTCCAAATAAAAGATTTCTTCAGAGTTGTTTATTCCTTGCTCTCGCATTCAACACTTGCTCTTCGTGTCGTGGTCGGCCGTAGCTAATCTACGTGGTCCGCTTAAAAGTTATGATCCTCACGACTCTAGACCGTAGCGTCACAGAGTCTAGCATGTTTCAGGATCACGAGATCCCGAAGAGTCACTTACTATGTCTCACATGAGAGCTCCTTGTTAGAAAAATAATAAAACCGGTCAAGTGCGAGTCGGGCTACTCGCGCACCGAGCGGGTTCCGTACCACACCACCACAGAACACAAAAAAAAATTTTTTTGTCCGGTATCTTTAGCGCAAGACCGACTTACACTTGGCCGGTTTTTAGTATTTGTTGTTATTCTGTAGAGTTTGCTCTATAATCACACTAAGTTTGACGCTTGTATGTATTACCGTTTTTACGATAGAGCGTGAAGAAAAAACGTTGATAAAAACTAGTTTCTTGTTGAAAACCCCCCTTAATTTTTAACTTTTTGTCATTTTTATTATTTGTTAACAAATCCGCCGTAATAACGCATAATCTGAGAAAATTTCAACTATCTAGCTATTACGGTTCAAAAGTTACAGCCCTAAATAGGTAGGACAGACGGACGGACAACGTAGGCTTAGTAATAGGGTCCCGTTTTCACCCTTTGGGTACGGAACCCTAAAAATAAATTATTAATTAGGTAGGGATAGGGGGGGGGGGGGGGGGGGGTTGGTAGGTAGGTACATCCAAGGAGTGGAATGCCCTGCCTGCGTCAGTATTTCCGAGCACTTACAACCCGAATTCCTTTAAAGTATGAGTGAATAGATAGGCATCTTCTGGGTAAGCTCGCTACATCTTCGACCCCATCTTCATCCTGAGGACTAGAATGAGTTCAAGAGCAAACTCATCGCTAATAAAAAAGTACTCACCTGATTAATTTTTATTGTCAAATTCTTCGTATGTTGATGCTTGGTTTAACCGCATGGCATTATTAGGTAGGTATTCTATACAAATTTGTGATATTATAAATTTTATATTTTGATCTTATCTGTAGGTAATTCAGCATCTTGCTGTAAAGCTGTAAGTATAAATATAAAGAGACTTATTTTGTTCCCAAAGATTTGTTCTAGCTCTAGTCCATCAGTCAGTGACTCAATCACACTCCTTATCACTGTTTTGATAAGTCACGTCGTCATATAATAGTAACTATAAGCCACTAAACACTACAGATCACTGACACCTCACAGTTGATATCAGATCATGGCACGATGCCCGATCATCACCCCGTCGCGTCAACCTTATGTTCCCACTAACCACTGTGTACTATACCTATATATCTAGCTACATCAGATCTATGGGGACACGAGTGACTAGTGACGAGGGAGGGGGGGGGGGGGAGGGGAGCGGGGGATGAGACGAAGCAACAAGTAATCGGCGACACTCCGGCGCCTGTCCCAAGGCACTAGGGTTGACACTCGTTTCTTACTAACTTTACAATCCTTGGTCGAAATCTTTGACGATGTTCATAGTGTGTAAGAAGTAGTCTTTTGAAAAAATTTAATTAATCACCGTTTCCCAGGTAGCAAATACTCGTCCTAGACTCTAAGCTATTGATCGTAGAATGTCATCATTTCTTCGACGGACGTCAGCTTGTAAAGTTGCAACTTAGGGTTGTTGCTCGAGACCTTTAAAGAAAATATGGAATGTGTTCACCTACCTACCTGAAAATTATGAAAAACTTAGGCTCTTATGTCAAATTTGGAGCTCTATATAATCTTTAAGTATATTAACTTACCAATGTCAAAACCAAAATTAAACATTTTAGCGGGTTCTAACATAAAATATTTAATTTTAGATTATCTCATAATTCTCAAAGACTATCGAATAATCATGAAACGTCGGGCGCCCAACATCAACTGGCGCCCAACGTGGGGCCTCAGTGGAGCCAGCCCTGCGCCGCGCCAAGAGCGACGCGACACTTGGAGGATGCGAGACGTACGATCTACGCCCGTCGTGCTGAGCGTCGCGACGCTAAGGCGCCACGCTACGCCGCCGGCGGCGCGGGGGAGGGGACGACCTCTTACTACAGGATGTAATTGAAATAAACCGACGAATTTTCAGGGGTGGTTCGGACCATCAAACTGAACAACTTTTTGTATGGGAACAAACCTGAAAACCAGGGCCGTCTTAAGCGGGGATGCAAAGGGTGTGTGGACCTAGGGGGCGCAAGCCGATCGCCTTTTACTCATATCATGCGTAATCTGCTAGTTTTGAAAATTACTTCAACAAGCATTCATGCACCCATGCATATTGTTTACAAATAAGTACGCCTCATGCAGCTCACGAACCATTCTGCTTGCTCAGTTACTACTTTGCGATGTGCAAGCCAATTAGATTACCAGTGTAAGTCAATGGATTACTACAAGAATTAAATTGGTGTTCTAACAAACACGTGCGGCAAATTCAGAGTGTGGGGCGAACAAGGGGCGAACCATTTTAATTTGTTGACTTTTTTGTTGGAAAGGGGGCGCAGGCTGATTCGCACCCCGGCACCCACAATATGGTTAAGAAACCCTTGGTGAAAACACAAAAAGAATCTGCTGTTCCATACTAAACTGCAATGCAGTAGGCATTAGACCATAGAATAACTATAATACTTACACAAATTCTTATGATTAGACTCAAATGCAGAAACATTGCAATTTCAACTTTGCTCCCATAGTAAAAGGTTTTCAGTTTGATGGTCTGACCCACCCCGAAAAAATTGACGACTCATTTCAATTACACCCTGTAGATGTAGATGGTACGCACTCTCAACTACATGAAGAAACATCTTGACGAAGCCGGACCAGAAGACAAGCTTCATACAAGCGGGTCACCGCGCCAAAATAATATTAAATCTCGCACCGCCCCGGCGCCATTTTAATCCTTAAAGCAATGGATTAGGATTCTTTGCGCGGGACTACTTTAGTTGCGCGCGCTTGTATGAAGGTTGTCTTCTGATTGATATCTATTCATGTGCTCTCCACCATAGAGAAAATAACGCGCTCCCCTGGGGTAGAGATGTTGTATCGAACTGTGCACAGATACTCAACTGGGCCTGACGTCATAATAACGGGAAGTAGCGTATTTAAATGTTAACCCTTCCCCTCACCCGTTTTTCACCCCCTTTGTTGGCGACAACATTTTCTATAGAAACAAGCCGATATGCCATCTCTTCTTACTCTATGCTCTCCACGCTCTCCAACCTGCGAACTAAACATTGTACAGTCAACAGCAAAACTCAATGACCTTTCACAGCCTAGGCGTGACTAACACGACTCTGCTAGTGTATATTTTCTTTGAATCTGCTCAATTAGAGGTTCTTCAAAACCGATCCCAAGACTATTGTCGTAGGGCTAACATGAGCTGTGTTTCCCAAATAATAACTCATATGTATGGAGACAATACACATAGGCTACAAGTTTGTAACATAAACATAATTAGTATGTAGATCACCTGCAGGTCAAAAACAAACACACACTCACATCCACTAGTAACAAATGTCGTGTAGTAGGTATTTTTATATTTTACTTTTTATTTTTGTTCTCCTAATTTTATGTAATCTCACAGATTTTACTGAATAACTTGGTTCGCAAATGTCGTTCCATGTTTTCTTTCTATTTCTAGTCATAGATCGGGGGCCGGTGAGGATTTCGTATACCAATCTACACAAAACCCACCAGGATAGGGGTCGGCCGACCAAGTTTTTTCGCATCTTCTAATAGTAAACTATTGCATGAAAACTGAATTATGGATGAGCTCGATTGGTATACGAAATCCTCACCGGCCCCCGATCTATCAGAACGTAATCATGGTCCGGTCCGGCGGTGGAGGCCTGGTGTTTGTTGCACAATTCCTAAGTTTCTAGGTTTTTATACTAATAACTCCAGTCTCCACAAAAATTTGTAGATAAGTACTCTAAATTTAAGACAAACAAATGTATTCCTAACTTTGTGGAGATATAAACTTTATTTATTTACCTTTAACGATGACGTACTAAACTATACGTTATGAATTTAATCTCGAACAAATCGTGAATGTTATGAATAAATTTTAACTAAAAATTAAGTTACTCAATCAATTATAACAGCAAACAATATGAAAGTTTCTTTCGACATCATTGACTTTTGATTTGTGACAATGTCCAAGATATTTATTTATTTTATTTTAAAGTTGACTGTACCTAATTTATGAGGATGAAAGACCTAGCAACATGTTTCCTCGCAATTTACGGTTATATTGTCGGTCTAATCCGCAAGAAATTTTTTATTGTAGATTTGCCATCATGCCATCCTTGTTCGAGCTACGATGCGGTCTGCTGCTACGGCGTAGCAACGTAGCGGCTGCGTTTTCAAAATTTTATTGGTTCGACATTTTATAGCCGTACCATTTCAAATCAACTTGATGAAATGAAAAACTCGCCAAGTGCGAGTCGGAGTGCAATTTTTGAATCTCATACGTTGAACTCAGCAGTTGAAAATGTATGGAGATACGCATCTTTCCACTGCTGATTTGACTTTCAAAAATCGCACTCGTGGAGTATGATATTTTAATGTCAAATCAGCAGTAGAAAGATGCACGTCTCCATAGTAAAATTGACATTTTCAACTGCTGAACTCAGCGAATGAGATTCAAAAATCGCACTCTCGGTCTCACGCACCGAGGTTTCCGTAATCACCATATTTACCAAAAAATATTTTTTTGTCAGGGATCCCTACCGCAAGCCCTACGCACACTTGGCCAGTTTTTATTATTAATTAAAATATACTTTATAATCACACCAAATTTGACCCTTTTATGTATTGCCATTTTTACGATATAAAGCAAAAAAAATCCGTATAAAAACACCATTTTTGTATGAGGACCTTTAATTTTTTTTACTCTTGTTTTTTATTTCGTAAGCAGCGCCATCGGTCGGCTGTGGTGGTCCTTGGGGGAGGCCTATGTACAGCAGACAACTCCACCGTCCACGTGATGATAATTTTGTTAGCAAATCCATAACACAATATTTCTATGAAAGTTTCAACTTTCTACCTTTTACGGTTCAAAAGATGCAGTCGTTTGGAGCTAGGTAGGACGGACAGGGGAATAGTAGGTAACATTTATGTTATTCATGGTTTAAAATTATAATCATACGGTACTTACATAAGGGGGTGCTTCAAACCATCAAACTGAACAACTTTGACTACGAGACCAAATCTCAAAACGTAAAAAGAAAAATCAACTGTTCCATACATTTGAGTAGAGTAGGTAAGTAGCTATTCAAATTATTGAATCTAACATGAAACAAAATTTTTTTTCGCATGTTAACTATTGGCTGTGTGCACGACACTAGCACCATCTAGCGCGATACGGCGTGGATTATTTGTACCTACATAAAAGGTTAGGATAAAGTTTGTTATTTTAATTTAAAATAAACTAAATAAATGTTCCTCTCAAAACCTTTCCCTCAATATACCCGTCCATTCCACAGATTTCTACACCCACTCCTTTACAGTCCAATCTGTCCGACTCTGGAACTCGTTGCCTGAGTCGATTAGACGTGCTCCTTCGCTGGATGTTTTCAAGTCGAAGGTCAAAGCTTATTTCCTAGAACTGTGACTATTTTATTTATTATTATTTTTTTTTTTTTTATCTTCTCCTTTCCTCTCATTCTGCTTTCCTTCTCAGTCATGGTGGTTGTATGTGTGTTTGTGTTATCTTTCCTTTACTATATATTATAGCTGTAGCATGTATATTTTATGCGTATATATTATGTATGTATATATTTATATATGTAAGTATATGTATGTCTATTATTATGAAATGCGTTTATTTTTCGGTTTCTCCTTTATTTCTGATATTTACTATTTATTTTATATAGCACCGACCCGTTGTTCTTTGTTTAAATTTCCTCTACCCTAAGGTTGTCTGGAAGAAATCGCTTTTTAGCGATAAGACCGCCTTATTTGTACCATTATCGTTTTTTATTCCTATGCTGTATCTGTGTTTGGTGTAAATAAAAGTATATTTCATTCATTCATTCATTCATAAATGAGCAATATTGACGATATTAAAAATGTTATAATACCTAACTAGCTGGGATTCCTATTCTTTGTTATAAAATTCTCATACAAACTTTCACCACCGTTTTCACACCTTTGGGGGTTGAATTGAGAAAATTTTTTTTTTTTTTGTGAACACCTAGATGACAATAAAACATCCCTGCCAAATTATAAGTTTGTAGTTTTGAATATTGGAGTGTTGAGTGAGTATGCGGATTTGCATAGATTCAAGATAATCTGACACAGCTTCGCCGTCAGTAGTACAAATTTGTGCCACAGCGTGCGCTGCGATCGACTTTAAAGTTCCCAACACCCACTTCGCACATAGCCAATTCTTCTTCTTCTTCTTATCGTGTGGGCAGAGCCCTGGTGTCAGAGTTTTTTCAGACCGCCTTACGGCCTCTGACGTGGTTTTTATGTAACGACTACTACCACCAGAGATAGTCGCCGGGACTAATGGCTTAACGTGCCATCCGAAGCACGGAATCATTTTTATTTTCAGACAATCAGGTGATTCAGCCTGCTATGTCCTAACCAACTGGGGAAAAACGCACAAAGTGACATATCACTAGGTGTCCCCCGTGGGAATCGAACCCACGACCTCCGTGTCGAGAGCCAAAGCTCTTAACCATTAGACAACGGAGGCAGTTGCCAATTGAAAGTTAAAAGTTGTACCGCTTGATGTACTGAAGCAACCAAAAGAATGTAACGCATTTAAGTAAACACAGTGACCTGTATTCTTTTGGGGAAGTAAGTACTTAAATAAAACAAATAAATATTTTGACGCACATTTTAACGATTTATTTCAGGAATTAGGTACAAAATAAATTTTAATTTGGTATTTACACTGACTCCACTACTTGAGTAAGTATATGAACGAACACAGCAATGTGAGCTTTATATTGTTTACGTTAAGATACATTGTTCTACTAAACAAAATGGAAGATATATTTTTAATTTAGATTCAAATCGAGATCATGTCACTATACAGGGTGAAATTGATATCATTGGCATCCTTTTAAACTAAGAGTCTACCCATCAAACTGAACAACTTTTACTATGGGAGCAAACCTAGGAGCAAACCGATCGAAGCAAAAAAAAATCAGCTGTTCCATACTAAACCGCAACGCCTACTCGATTTTTTAGTTGCTCCGATCAGTTTGCTCCCATAGTAGTAGTTATTTAAGTGTTGCGTCGTTACTAACAAACTTAAATTAAATTAAATGAATTTTATGAATTGTAATTGTATGATTGTAATTGTATTGTAATTTATTATTATGAAATGTGTAATTTTTTATTGTAATTGTAATTTTTAATTGCTATCTTAAATCTGAAAATGCCAAATGTAATAGAAATAAAAATTATTTTATTTATTTATTTTTATAGTAAAAGTTGTTCAGTTTGATGGGTAGACGCTTAGTTTAAAAGGATGCTAATGATATAAATTTCACCCTGTAGATACATAAGACAATAGCACATATAAAAATATTCATTTTAATGTTTTAAAAAAGAAATCAAAGAAAAACATGGAAATAAAAATTTCCTAAAGTTAATTTAAAAAATCATAAATGTTTACCGTAGGCTAAGAAAAAACTGTTACCATTTCTATCATTTAGGTACTTATTTGTTTTTATTATTTCGAAAAAACTTCATGATCAAGTAAAAATGCAGATTATACAGGGTGTAAGGGCAAAACTGGCAAATATTGAAACGGTGAATTCAGATCATCAAACTGAACAACTTTCACTATGGATCCAACCGCAGGAAACTCGCAAAAAATTCAGCTGTTTCATTCAAAACCACTGTTACAGTACCTAGCCGACTCTATCAATCAATTATAATTTATTTTACACCAAAAAACACAGTATACAGAGACTAACTAAATAGACAGGAAATACAGAAGGTACAAAAATAGGCGGTCTAATCGCAAAAAAGCGATTTCTTCCAGACAACCTCAAATGTATGAAACAGCAGATTTGATTCGCATTTCCTGAGTTTGGCTTAGTGAAGGTTGTTCAGTTTGATGGTCTGAATTCACCGTTTCAGTATTATGCCAGACTGCCTACGCAAATAATAATTATTTTAAGTTTTTTAGTTCATATTTTGACCGAAAGTCTAATTTATATAAAACATAATGTGTACTCATCTACCTATAATATATCACATAGTATCTTATAATTATATTATATTAAACACGTAACATTTAACTATAAGTATAATATAATATAATATATTTAGTTGCTATCTACTTGTATGTATAGCTATAGGTATAGGTAGGTATGTATGTTACAACAGTTGGAAGAATGCAGTACTAACAGTTGAGTATAACATCTACCTTAATACGTTGAGATAAAGTTTACTTTGCTATGAACTTGCAACTTTTTCATTTCAATGCATTTCTCATGATAAACACGGCTCTGCCCACACGATAAGAAAGAAAGTTTAAGAAACACCATAGAAAGTCATTGTAAACACCACAGAACATTATAAAAGCGGTTAGAAATGTCATCATCAATGTCATGTAAATTTTTTGTCATCAGCTGCAAGGCTGATTCAGTATTCATAGCGAGTAGACCATCTCTGTGATGGGGATGGACCACAGAACATTATACGAGGGGTTAGAAATGCAAAGTAGCGCTTTTGCTTCGGAGACGGCTGTCGCCACTTGTCCTCCCGCTCACGCTGCTACAACTACTCATGCCCTCTCGCTCGCACCACGCCGCGCGCCTTATATGCAAATCATTGCATAACCTCTGGCGACACGTTCCGAGCCTACTTTGCACTTCTAACCCTCTCTTATAATGTTCTGTGGTAAACACCCCTATTTTTAATTACTTACCTGTTTTTTGTGTATTCAGACAATGAAACTAAACAACTTTCCCGTATGAACTTGGATCCAAAAATGAGAAAATTGTTTTGAACTCCCATTATAAATGGATCGGTTGATCCGCACTTTTGTATGGAAGCTTGAAAGAATTTTCTCGTTTTTTGACCTATGGAGGTGCTACTTGGGAATGTTCCTCCATTGAAAAGGGAAGTACTTCCGCCAGGCTAGGTGTGATGCCTGGGGACCGGCCGTGGTCCAACAGTTCTTAGTTGGACCTTGTATATATATCAAATCTTTGTGATTATTTCTCTTGCGCGATTTATGTCTTGCATTCGATTGTGAACCTTATTTGTAGTAGGTTACGAGTTACGTAGTTACGATGAACGTTGTCTTTGTATGGAGCATATTTCCGCGAGCGACGGTATCGCCATCTGTTGGCATCTTTGCTATAACTTGTGGGTGATGATCTGAAGCAAGTCCCCACAGACCCATGTTACTCCGGGAAAGTTATTCCGCGTAAATGGGCGGGTTCATTCAAATGTAAACTTTAAAACAATGTGTTCAAGTGTTCATTCGGTTACTAAACTCCGACTGTATGGAGCAAGTCACAGCGTAGTAGTAAAAGTTATAGATATGACACGGTTTATATTATACTTATGATTATGATAATATTTATGTCGATCGACACATGAAAAGGTACCTTATGCGCGAACGTCACTTACGACGTTTTTATAGTCTTCTGTGGTAGATTAAGCGCTGCGATTGAGATGCTGCCCTTGAGGGCAAATAGTCTGTGTGACAATAGCCTGTGTGGCAAATAGCCTGTGTGACAAAAGTCTGTGTGACAAGTCTGTGTGACAAAAGTCTGTGTGACAAAAGTCTGTGTGACAAAAGTCTGTGTGACAAAAGTCTGTGTGACAAGTCTGTGTGACAAATAGCCTGTGTGGCAATAGCCTGTGTGGCAACCTGTGTGGTAAACTGTGTGTATGTGTGTTAAAGTAATTCGATTGTGTGTACTATGTCAAATTTGTGAGTAAGATGACTCATTGACTCTTTTCTCTTTGTGACTAATTGTTTAGAAATAAATATCATGATTGATCATGATATTTATTTCTAAACAATTATACAACATTTCCAAAAAAACAAGAATGACACATTCGTCAATTGTCTTAATCGCCCGCCATGTTGATCTTTGATAGAAAAGTCTAAAAACGTCATAAACGACGACCGCCCGTGAGGTACCTTTTCATACGTTTAGACACATGATGTTGTTTATAAATTTATTTTACTAATAAAACGTTTGCATTTTATCTTAACCATTGAGACATTTCTTAATTTTAAAACAAAGTAATTCCAAATCAAAAGGGACCTTAATGCGGTACAACTGTTGTGTCCGATCTCAATTACAAAATCCATACTTATTACTAATGAGGAGTATAACTAAGCAATAAAAAAAAATATTTGTTAATAATAATGTACACACGGCGACAGATCAACCTACCCATAGTTGAACTCTATGTTCATGGACATAAGGTCGAAATATGGGTAGGTTGATCTGTCGCCGTGTGTACACACGGCGACAGGTCAGGTTACCCTGTTTGGACTTTGAACTATTAGAAGTTGAACGCTGCGAATCGTGCGAGAGGGTGCGGTATGTTGTTGTTGTTTCGTCTCACAGCACGCTGCGCCTGCGCCGGCAGCCACGTCTATGCAGGCTCTCTACCGCACTATTTTGTGTTTTGTACGTAGTGTAGTTATGGGTATATAGGGTGCGTAACCTGATGTGTCGCCGTGTGTACCTCTATGTTTTGTCTCCGTCAGATTTAGGCAGTATTTTATGACAACTGGAAATCTAGGCTACCTTAGAACTTTGTCACAGCAAGCTATTAGCAGTAATGTTTCACAGAAACTTACTGATTTTAATAGAGATGACTTTGACAAGGTTGTGAGATGGCCTACATTTCACACACACTGGTTGTATGTACAGTCGACGGCGAGTTAAGCTTCTGTATGAAGTACAGTTGTCTTTAAATTCATAGTATTGTTAAACTATAGCATCTACAAGAAGTTCTAGATCTGGGAATGCTTCTACAAGATGTAACAAAACACCCTAGGTATACTATAGGATCTACCAAAATTAGCTGAAACTATTTTAAGGGGATGATCAGACCATCAAACTGAAAACTTTCGCTATGGGACCGATATAGAAATCGTGAAAAAATCCCCTTAAAATAGTTTCAGCTACTTTTGTTAGACTTTATATTTAAAGAGGTGGTTTAGACAGTCTATCCTGAACAACTTTCACTATGGAGGTAACGTGGAAAATAATCAAAAACATCTGCTGTCTGTCTGTCTGAAACAGCAGATTTTTTTAAATTTTATTTCGCCTTTGCCTCCATAGCGAATTTTGTTCAATTTAATGGCCTAAATAACCCTATTAAATATTACTAGTGTGTTTTGTTACAAAAACTTATGTACCTACTTAAAAATTTAACAATATAATCATATTGTCAACCACGTGACTACATTACAAATAATCTATTCATAAGTTCTATCAACAATTGGTTTAGTGGTAAAATTAATAGAAATAAAAAAATCTCAAAAATAGTTCAAAAAAGGATTATAATTGTGGGACCCTGCCTTTTTACAATTCGGTTATGAAAGTATTTAATACCAACCTAATTTTTAAAAACTATTTCTGCATTGGTAATTGTTTATTTTCACATGATAGGAGCCATTTTCTTTCTTTTAAGTAGTTATGTTTCTTTTTATTTTTCATTTAGAAATGAAAAAATCTGGAAAATTTCAGAATGTTTCAAATAGGATTAGAACCGGTATTCGAGTAACTCCAAGTTTAGAGCAAGTCTAGTTTGAACAGATTGTTGGTTCAATCACATTTATTTTTATGCGATTTTTTTTTCAATTAATTTTTATAGATAGAGTTTCTGCTTAACAGTCCTTTGTACCATTTAGTGGCACCCTCATCACAATACTTAAGATTTCTCCTAAGAAAGCCGTAGCGTTGAACCTCATCTGGCAGCCCGGAATCGCATTTTTTCACGCTTCATCCTGCTCTGTTGCTCAGTAACGTTATCGAGAAAGGTAGCAGGAACGCGACAGCACCGGCAGTGCTGCGACCTTTCTTGCTCTAACAAATGACGTTCCTGAGCGACAGAAAAGGATGGAGCGTAAAAAAATGCGATTCCGTGCTGACGGGAAATTTAAAAAGTGCTACTCCAACTTACTACAAAAGTTTATAGGTTTTTTATAGGTATACATAAAAATTCGAAGATAGAAAAAAAAGGCCACTTCTACATTTATTTCGATATTCTTAAAAGTGGAATGTTTAGAACCTACAAAAGTATTCTATAAAATAACTTTAAGGCTTTTGTAGTAAGTTGCAGTAGCACTTTTTCATTTGGGGTTTTAATTATTGAGAAATCTTTAATATTGTGATGAGGGCACCACTGAACGGTAACTAGGACTAGGACTCTTAAATAGGACATAAAATAACATTAACAAAAAAGTAATTATAATAAAAAGATAGTAATCTCTTACATTACATGTTCACTTACACTAACAACATCCCTGACTTGAGACAGACAGACAGTCTGTTATATGAGTACAATTTACTAAAAAAGAGCACCTAAATAGCACTGTTGTAAGTTGTTGAGACTAATTCAGGTTCTTACCTCGTTCATAACATATCGGAAACTTGATTATGAATGTAAGAACCCCTAAACTGTTTAAACTTAGTTTTAATATAATCAATGCAGTTGAAGTTACATTGCTACAAAAAGGTAAGCGCATATTACGATTGGTCGCATCGGGTCGGACCGCAATGTAAAAATCCGCCCAAATTGATTCTATACAATTTACAGTGTGTTAGGGTAAACAGTTGCAGTACTTTAAGGTATGATTGTACCCATGATACTGAACAACTTTCCCTAAGAAACCTACAGGAAATAAGCAATTTTTTTATCGTAGTAGTATCAAAGAATACTTAACTATTAGTACGTAAAGAGCCGACAACGGCGGCTCTCACGTCGGTACAGCTGGAGGCTACGTTGTGAGGTCGCTCGGTCGCGGCGACTAGTGGCTGGTGGCTGGTGGCAGGTGGCTGGAGCTAGTGCGGCGCGTGCGGGTTGTAGGCGGCCTGCTTCTCGAGTGGCGATGATGACGCGCCCCCCGCCGGCGGGGCTCCCATCACCTGATCGTAGGACGGCGGCAGCGCTGCGGGAGAAATAGGTACTTTATTTAACGAAGATTACTGAGTTTCAACTTAGTTTAATATGCCTCGGTAGATGGTGTTGATGTTATAAGTCGCGGCACGAATTGACCTTGAATGCGCTGACCGTATGTACAAGGCACTACGCACTATTTTCGTCTAAATTTACTGATTCGAGCGCTAGAGTTTCGAGCGGCGAAGTATACAATGAGACCGAAGGTAATTTAGGCTAAAGAAGTTAAAATAAATGCACGTCAGTTGTACCCTGTATACAAACAAATGTTGCTCGTTTAATAGTATGGGATTATAATGATTACGGTTAGAACATTTTAGACGAAACTAATTACAATAAAGACATTAGAAACTGCACTATCATAGTCTTTAGGTCCATAATGGATGGGATGGGACCAGCAAACAAAACTGATGCTGATGAGCTGAAGGGCTGATGACATCGTACAGATCGCTGGAAAAAATGGATGAACGTGGACATACTCGTATACAGAGAGTCGTGGTAGAAGTTGGAAGAGGGTTTCACCCACAGTGGAGTTCATATCTCACATTTTGAAGACAATTCATCATACTAAGTAGTTTATCAAGTAAATCTACAAACAACATTTGAAATGTTACTTATGATGTATGCAAAATAAATGATATTTTTTATTTGTATTAATTTTTTAATGAAAATAAGGGTGTTATAGTATGGGGTGCAAGGTAAGTTTTTCCGAGTGACGAAACCTGAGTTCGTCTGTCGCACCCTGGCTTAGACTAATTATATCGGGACGCGTAACCACGTGTCATTCTACTAACAAACTTTCTGCCACTTTTTGCGGGGGGCGAGGTAACATGTTATCCGCAACTTTGGATTTTATTCCCTATGACTTTAGATTCTAATTTTGAATGTTCAAAATCATGAAAAGTAGTCTCGTGTAAACCCCAAACGTTCTAAGTTCGAAATTATTGTTTCGCAATAATAGGCTGTCTAGTTTAGTGATAAGTTATAAAATTGAATGTTGAATGTGCAAGTGCATGATCATTGCTCTTATACCGTGGCAGAGGGGAAATGCTACCGCAAGGCCGGTCCGGATATAATTAGTCTAAGCACCCTGGGCATTGGCCAGTCAACCTCGATAAATGACCATTACAAACTAGCTAATCTAAGCACTACAGCACGAGTGATTGTTATGAGAAGAAGAATATTATAAGCAAGCAAAGAATAAACGCAAACTCAAGCAGAATGAAACAGTAGCGGCAAAATAAACACAAAAACTGATAAAAATAAAAAATGGTTCAAAATAAAAATTGGGCTAACTAAATAAAAATAAAATGCACGCTAGCACACGCTAGTCAGTATACAAATATTACTTTTCAAGGTAGTCCTAATTACACATGCAGTGAGTGCATGGGTGGGTGAGGTTGAGTGGGTGGGTGGGTGAGAAGGTTGGGTTTGAGAAGGTTGGGTGGGTGGGTGGGTGAGAAGGTTGGGTGTGTGGGTGGGTGAGTGTGTCTATGAGTGGGTGGATGAGCGGGTGGGTGGTGAGTGGATGAGTAGGTGGGTGGGTGAGAGGGTTTGAGTGGGAGGGTAAGAGGGTTGGTTTGTGTGGTCACGTACCGGAGGCTCCCCAGCCGGGCGGCGCGGGGGCCGGCGCGGGCACCAGCACGCCGGCGACTGGGTGCGGGTAGTACACTACACACACACCGACATTGTTAGTTGTTAGTTATTAGCACAGACCAGTAGGCTTACTGGTCTGTGGCTTAGATCAATGTAAAATTAATGGATAAGCCATACACTAATATTTCAAACCAGAAAAATGAGGCAAACCAATTGACAGTTTTACTTCAAATATGTACCGAGATGACAGACCAAGTGTGCTAGTTTTTATGGACCAAGTGTGCTAGTTGCGTGCTTCAACTTAAAGCGCTTTGGGCCTATCCATTGATTTTACTTTGATCTAAGGTCTGTGGTTGTTAGTTATTGTTAGTGCCCGTACCGGTGCCAGTACCCGCCATTACCACGAGCGATATGTTACGTCAATTATATACTGTCCGATATAAACTTATTTAACTATTTGTTTGTGACTGAATCAAGCATATAAACGACTGAACGGTTATATACAGGGTGTAACAAAACACCCTAGTAATACTTAAGGGTGCTTCAGACCATCAAAATGAATAACTTTCACTATGGAGCCAACACTGAGAAAAAATAAAAAACCTGCTGTCCCATACATTTGAGTCGAGCCGATACTGCAGTTTTGTATGAGGCAGCTGATTTTTATTTCACGATTTCGAAGTTGGCTCCATAGTGAAAGTTGTTCAGTTTGATGGTCTGAAGCACCACCTTAAGTATTACTAGGGTGTTTTGTTACACCCTGTATAGACCAGATCGACGAAGTCGCTGGCAATGGCTAGTACTATATAAATCGCTCGACATGATTGCGGGCACTGGTTATATTATGTTAATAATATTATGTACAATAAAGTTAATAAATAGCAATATACTTTAGAACCATTTATAAATTTGATAACAATGTAACGTAGGGCGGTTACGACGACTCGATCTTAAACCTTTGTTATTAAATGAATTTTTTTAGGCCTCCCATAAAAAAATCGACTCTTATGGAAAGTAGTTTAGACCTAATAATCTGAAAATCTGAATACACCCTTCACATTTTTTTTTTTTTTTTATTAACTATGGGATTGCTCTTTACCTCAATCCAGTCCTCAGGACGAAAATGGGGTCGTAGATGTAGCGAGCTTACCTAGAAGATGCCTATTCACTCGTACTTTAAAGGAATTCGGGTTGTAAGTACTCGGAAATACTGACGCAGGTAAGGCATTCCACTCCTTGGCTGTGCGCATTATAAAAGATTCAGAAAGGCGCTTGGTGCGGATATGTGGGATGTCAACCAAGAAGGGGTGATATCCCGCGGTGCGTCTGGAAGTCCGATAGTAGAAAGGGGAAGGTGGGATCTGGTGGGATAATCTCATGCAGCTCTTGGTATATTTTATGGTACTTAATATAAAAATAATAATAATACCTTATAATAGTTTCTTTTAATTGACTCTTGACTTCAATCCAGTCCTCAGGAAGAAGATGGGGTCGTAGATGTAGCGAGCTTACCCAGAAGATGCCTATTCAGTCGTACTTTAAAGGAACTCGGGTTGTAAACGATCGGAAATACCGACGCAGGCAGGGCAATAGTATAATGAATAAACACGCCAATCTGATTCATGGGTTTTTACATCCAATGTTTTTCTGTTATCGTTAAGTATCGGTTCTTTACAAGTGGGTTTCACATTTTACGTTAAATAAATAATATCTTAGACATTATCTACCTAACAATTATCTAATCTCGAATTCCCTGGATTCCCTCAAATGGAAATGAGCAGAAATCCCGAATCTTTCAGCAATGAGGTGTTTACCAAGAATCAATAGATGGAAGTAGTATTAGTGTTCGTATAGAATAGACGCAAGTTAATCTGTTATTGACTGTGGGGAACTAGTGAACTACTACAGATCCCCAGCACCCACAAGTTATAGCAAAGATGCCAACAGATGGCGATACCGTCGCTCACGGAAATATGCTCCATACAAAGACAACGTTCATCGTGAATACGTAACTCGTAACCTACTACACATAAGGTTCACAATCGAATGCGAGACATAAATCGCGCAAGAGAAATAATCACGTCGGGGTCACCAATATGGAGGTGCTACTGGGAATGTTCCTCCATTGAAAAGGGAAGATCTTCCACCAGGCTATGTGTGAAGCCTGGGGACCGGCCGTGGTCCAACAGTTCTTAGTTGGACCTTGTATATATATCGAATCTCTGTGATTATTTCTCTTGCGCGATTTATGTCTCGCATTCGATTGTGAACCTTATGTGTAGTAGGTTACGAGTTACGTATTCACGATGAACGTTGTCTTTGTATGGAGCATATTTCCGTGAGCGACGGTATCGCCATCTGTTGGCATCTTTGCTATAACTTGTGGGTGCTGGGGATCTGTAGTAGTTCACTAGTTCCCCACATTGACGAACATTGAATGGAGATGTACTCGAAATATACTTTTATAATAATACGAGCTTTTACCCGCGACTTCGTCCGCATAAATTATATACCAGATTTTAAGTCAGATGATAAGCTATCAAACAAAAAAAGTTTCATCAAAATCGGTTCAGTAGTTTTTGCGTGATACTCGAACAAATAAACACCCAAACAAACAAACAAACAGAGAGACAAAAAATCAAAAAAATGATTTGGAATCAGGGACAGCTAAAAACCATGTCGTAATTTTTTTTTGTAAATATCTTCAATGTACAGACACATTTCTGTTACAGTTTTATAATAGTTTAGTTTCACCATCCTTTTTTTGCAATAGTCTCTGCACCGAACGTGGTACGCCTTCTGGTGCATTTGTATAATGCATTCAGAGATAGACCACAGTTAGTGCATCCCATCACATTTAGATAAAATTGTCCCAAAGGGGCCTCTACGTACGTAATAAATTAAATAAATTAAATTAAATTACGTGTTGGACCTGTGTCCCCGCGCAAGCCTTCCAAAGGTTCGGGCTACGTCTCTTGAAATAATAACAAGAGATACAATAATAATATAATGTTTAGTGTCTAACTATAAGCTACGTTTAGGCGCTGTCCTATTGCCATCGCTCGCGCGATCATGCGTTCGTCCGACGAAAATCATTGTGCCACTGTGCGTTTAAATATACTTATATCTGAATAAAAATAGAACAATTCGATCGCATCTCATGATAGCACGACCTTCTGTAGGATATTCCGCAGATATAAGTATGTTTAAACGCACAGTGGCACAATGATTTTCGTCGGGCGAACGCATGATCGCGCGAGCGATGGCTATAGGAAAGCGCCTTAAAGCCTGTTAATAGTATGCGTAGTTAGTTACGAGCGCCGCCGGTGACGTCACACTTGCGGTATCCGCCGAGATAACAGTTATTACAGTAAACATTTATATTCTAACTCATCATTAGACATCGGATTATATGCATTAATAATTTACGAAATGGCATAATATGCATGCAAATATGCTCTATTAAGAGCTAAATATGCACAAAATATGCACTATGAAAAAAAATTTTTTTTTCTTTATTGCACTAATCTATCTATCTATCTCTATCTATAACGTCACGCCTCTTTCCCAGTGGGGTAGGCAGAGACCAGGGCGCGCCACTTACTACGATCTTTACGTACCTCTTTTGCCTCATGCACATCCATACATCTCTTCATACATGCCCGTCGGTTTCGAGTACTCCGCACCTCCCCTTTTTGTAGGACGCAACTGATTTGATCAGCATACGTCCTACGAGGGCGCCCTCTGCCGACACTTCCACTCACATTAGCAACATATATCTCTTTCGTACATCTGCTGTCACTCATCCTTTCCACATGACCAAACCAACGAAGCATACCTTTCTCTATTCTTGTCACAACATCTTCTTTCAATTTACATCGCGATCATGCACTAATCATGCTAATCAATTAATTATTAATTCTTATAACCATTACACAATCACCTATTTTTCTAGATTTTCTAGAGCAAACTTGTTACGTCTCAATTTCTTCAAGACCAGTGTTTTTATACGTCAACCTTTTCTGGATAGTAAATTAGTAAAGATGTCAATTTGTACCACATTTTATTCTTGTATTTCCATGGACTTGAAAAGAGGACGGTCGCCTTGTGTAATAAATACGTCTATCCACGCCTATACATAATCGTCTTGCTACCGAAATAAGCACGATCGGCAAGAAAGTACTAAATTATGAAATAACGCTATAAATATCACGTTATATGCGTTTGGATAATTATATAAACATGTAAATGCATATAATCCGATGTCTACTCATCACGTAGAGCGTCACGTGACGGTCTACGCATCATCATACCTAATCAATAATCATCCTCTCTCTTGCCACAATGTTGTCAAGGCCATCACTTTTTAGGGTTCCGTACCCAAAAGGTGAAAACGGGACCCTATTACTAAGCCTACGTTGTCCGTCCGTCCGTCCGTCTGTCCGTCAGTCCGTCTGTCCTACCTATTTAGGGCTGTAACTTTTGAACCGTAATAGCTAGATAGTTGACATTTTCTCAGGTTATGCGTTATTACGGCGGATTTGTTAACAAATAATAAAAATGTCAAAAAGTTAAAAATTAAGGGGGGTCCTCAACAAGAAACTAGTATTTATAAACGTTTTTTCTTCACGCTCTATCGTAAAAACGGTAATACATACAAGCGTCAAACTTAGTGTGATTATAGAGCAAACTTTACAGAATAACAACAAATACTAAAAAACGGCCAAGTGTAAGTCGGTCTCGCGCTATAGGTCCCAGACAAAAAAGTTTTTTTTTAAGTTAATAATGTTGTGTTCTGTGGTGGTGTGGTACGGAACCCTCGGTGCGCGAGTAGCCCGACTCGCACTTGACCGGTTTTATTAATGGATGGTTGACATCATGCACGCTTCGCAATAGTGTAAGTTTAGCAGATAGTCCGATTCTCAAAAGGTCCTAATTGTGAAAAGACATATTCCCAAATGGCTTTTTCACGGAAAGTCTGTTTCTCAAAAGGTCCTATCGGCTAGGGTAGTGTGTATCGGTGCGAGTCGAATGATGCGCGAGAGACGGGGGTACTAGACCGAGATTCAGGAACGCCCTTAGGACGGGAGTTTGAATTAAACTCACGCTCGAGACACGTTGCTAGTTTGGCCACGAGCGGTTATGTCATTCGCACGGTGTTCGTGATTGAGCTTGCCACGAGGCACCACCATCTCTTTTCTCAAATGCGTTTTGAAAAACGACATTCCTTCTTCTTCTTTTCGTGGCAATTGTTCTACTTCTTGTTCTGTTGTTATTTTAAAATTCCTTGAGATTGAGTGAGATACTCCTACAAGTTACATGACTTTGACAGAAATACAGTAGTAGACACCAGCCACATATGCTCACGACTAAATCTACACTAATATTATAAAGAGGAAAGATTTGTACCTATTTTTGTATGTTTGTATGTTTGTAATGAATAGGCTCAAAAAGTACTGGGCCGATTTAAAAAATTCTTTCACGCTTTCATTAGAAAGCTGCATTCCCCCTGAGTAACATAGGCTATATTTATTGCTAGAAAAGATTAGACGTCCACCCGTGCGAAGCCGGGACGGGCCGCTAGTTGACTATATACGGCAGGCAACGGTTCGATCCCCGTCCAGGCCGACTCGTAACAATGAGTTTTTCGAAATTTACTGGTAACACCACTGGCTTTTCGGTGAAGGAAAACATCGTGAGGAAACCTGCATGCTTCAATTTCGAGGCATGTATCGTACCTATTGTCCATTACAAGTGGCGACGGGCTCACTCCCCGTCACACTGGACAGAGTTTCGGTACTACTAGTGAAACGTGGATGTTCTGAAGTTTCAGAATATCTCGAACTACCCCCTCGGGGAATATAGCACCTTATAGCAGCAGCAGAATATAGGCGCCAGCCAAACGCTATTAATTTATAAGTGAATTAATGCAGGCTCAAAAGACATCTGAATCTAGTCCCTAAAGAACATGTCTTTTTAACACTAGGGGAGCGTGTAATTTATCTATGTTTGTAACGATTAGATTGACATCAAACTCTAGTGTTTAAATCACATGAATGAGCGGATACAGAGTGTTGACATTCAGATTGTTACAGATATTTATAAACTACGAGCTTTTACCCGCGACTTCGTCCGCATAAATTATATACCAGATTTTAAGTCAGATGATAAGCTATCAAACAAAAAAAGTTTCATCAAAATCGGTTCAGTAGTTTTTGCGTGATACTCGAACAAACAAACACCCAAACAAACAAACAAACAAACGAACAAACAAACAAACAAACAAACAAACAGACAGACAAAAAATCAAAAAATTGGTGATTTGGAATCAGGGACATCTAAAAATCATATCGTAATCTTTTTTTGTAAATATCTTCAATGTACAGACACACTTCTGTTACAGTTTTATAATAGTCTAGATAGTAATTATACTGATACACATAATATCACTTATCTCTCGTACTCGTCACACTAGGTAAATAACTACCCACACTCAAGTGTACAGCCGAGCCGGTGGATGTGTGTTTAACATTGTGTTAGTGGTTATGTCTCATTGTGTTTGCTTTATTATAGAACAGATAACACATTACGACCATCTTCCTTATCTACAGAGCTGTGATAAACTCTACTAAACTACATTAGAAGCGAAAGGTTACTGTTACGTTTGTTCGTTCGTTACGTTGTACTACCGTTTGATAAAACGTTTTTATTTTGGATTGATTAGACTCTCTAAGCAAACAGGGTTTCTCAAACTTATAGTTTCACGTACCCCTAGACTTTCAAGACAACGGCGAAACCCTTTAAAAAACGGACTATAATAATAATAATAAATGTATTTATTCAAATAACCATGATTCATTTTGTTAGTAACACACTTATGTAAACTATGTTAGTAGGTGCTTAATATTCAAATTACAAATGTTCAATGTCACATAAATTTACACAATACAATTAAATTAAATTAAATACAATTAAATTACATTTCATTCATTTCAATTATATTCAATTCAATTACAATTACAATTCAATATGTCAGTCAAGCGATCATTAGTTGCGCGACAAGTGCATCCTACAACAATGACCCAAGTACGGCCCGTCCAGTCTGTCGGCAATCATCATCAGGATGCTGTTGGTGCTGTCCCGCACTCTGCGGATTAAGGAGCCACATCTTTTGCGAATCGTGGCATAAAAACAATCCGTGCGCGCCTCCGCGAACATAGTGGATGCGCTACAAAAGCGGGGCAGCCTCATCAGCACCCTGAATGCATTGTTATATTGAACGCGAAGAGCGCTGTACTATTTTTGAGTATAATTTACCCACAAGCTGCACGTATAGAATGATGTGCAGTAGGCTCTGAATAATGTGAGTTTGACCTCTTTCGAGCTACGTGCGAACCTGCGGGCAATCATATTAGCTCTGACAGACAACGCTCTTCGCTCTCTTTCAATGTCTGCATTGTCCTTGAGGTCAGAGGTTATGAGATGTCCGAGATATTTAAATTGTTCAACTCTTTTAAGAGGAACACCATTTAATTTAATAAGAGGAACAGTTTCTGGACGTCTAGTTAGAACAAAATAAGGTAGGTATTTTATTAAATAAAACCGGTCAAGTGCGAGTCCGGCTACTCGCGCACCGAGGGTTCCGTACCACACCACCGCAGAACACAACATTGTTAACTTAACAAAAGAAAATTTTTTTGTCCGGGACCTTTAGCGCGAGACCGACTTACACTTGGCCGGTTTTTAGTATTTGTCGTTATTCTGTAGAGTTTGCTCTATAATCACACTAAGTTTGACGCTTGTATGTATTACCGTTTTTATGATAGAGAGTGAAGAAAAAACGTTGATAAAAACTAGTTTCTTGTTGAGAACCCCCCTTAATTTTTAACTTTTTGTCATTTTTATTATTTGTTAACAAATCCGCCGTAATAACGCATAATCTGAGAAAATTTCAACTATCTAGCTATTACGGTTCAAAAGTTACAGCCCTAAATAGGTAGGACAGACGGACTGACGGACAGACGGACGGACGGACGGACAATGTAGGCTTAGTAATAGGGTCCCGTTTTCACCCTTTGGGTACGGAACCCTAAAAATAAGTACAAATTAAAGAGCAACAGACGTGTATTTTTTTATTAATTATTGTTATGGGTGGGCTTGTTTTTTGTCGCAAATGGAGTCGATTCTCAGAGAAATTATATGCGTATGCAGATTGTCTTAATTATCTACGTCATCGTTTGCAGAAACAGAAAAAAAAATTGTTAACGCATTCCATTAGATAGGTACTTGTCCTTTTGTTATCAAAGGTTACTGAGTAGCACAGAGTATTATAATAGTTTCCCTTGACTTCGTCTGCGTGGAATTTTTTTATGCCTGCGTCCTTCCTCTAGGTTCAAGCTATCTCTATACCAAATTTGACCAAAATCGGTCCAGTGGTTGAAAACATAACAGACAACCAAAAACTGGCATAAGCACCTAGTTAGTTATAATAATAGAGACATTTCGATTATTATCTAGTTCGTTAATCAAGTGAATGAGTTTTGTATTGGGTTGGTACTGGAATGGAATGGAAGCGCAAGCAAAGTTAATCGTTTCGTTGATTAATTGATTAATCAGCGCGAGTGGCGTTTAGTTCATATTTGTATATACATATATGAACACGTAGCGATCGAGGCGGGGCGTGACCTGCCTTCTGATGCTGGCGTGATGACATCATTTGTCAAATAATATAACTACAGGATTTTAATATGCCGATACTTTCTTAAGGAAGTTAACAAACTATCACACTAAACAAGTTTCTCTATGGGACTAATATAGGAATCGCGAAAAAAAATCCGCTGTCCCATACATTTGTGTCAAGATGGTATTAAAGTTTTGTATGAAATAGCAATGCAATTCTCTAATCCATCGCAAACATTGTCACAACCCTAAATTCGTCGTTGAAACATCGCACAGTGTGGGATTTTCCCAAAGTTGCGGTCGTCTTATTTTATGCGCTTTTTGGAAAGATAACATTCAATCAAAGCTTCTATTGAAACTCTTTTGTCTTTATCTATCATAGTTTTAGAGAAATTAATAAATTAAAAAATGACCATAAAAACCATAAAAAGACAATATCTGCTTTCTAACTATGTTTTTTTTATTTTATGTTTCATGGTATGATAGATATTCGCTAGAAGCATCAATTAATCCATTAAACAAACGCGCGGCGCCGGCGGTGCTGCGGCGTTCCGTCTATCTTATTTGCTCTAGCAAATGACGTTCCTGAGTGACAGAAAAGGGTGGAGCGACAGAAAAAGGCGATGCGATGCTGCCAGATGAGGTTCAACCCTAGCACTCCAGCTGTTTTTTTTCACGATTTCGAAGTAGGCTCCATAGTGAAAGTTGTTCAGGTTGATGATCTGAAGCTCTCCCTTACTAGGGTGTTTTGTTACACCGTGTATAATGATGTCAGTGTGTTTTGTTAGATAATTAGAACATAATATTTTTATTTGCATACACATAGAGAAGTTCTGGATTTTCTAAGTGAATGCAAATAAAAATATGTAATTTGTTTCGTTCACTCACCGTTAGGGTCTGGGGCGCTAGGCGCGGATGCGTACGGCGCCCCTGTAGGGTAGGGGGCGCCTGTAGGGTAGGGCGTCGCCGTGGGGTAGGGCGCCGGCGCCGCGGCGGGGGGGTAGGGCGTCGGGTAGGCGGCGGGGTAGGGCGCGTTGGTCGCCGCGCTCACCGGGTAGCTCGTCACCACCGGCACTGTAAGCGTTACGTTCAACATTGCTTTATTAGTCATTACTTACTAGCTGTTGCCCGCCACTTCGCCCGCCTAGCAAATACTGAAACTGTGAACTCAGACCATCAAACTGACCAACTTTCGCTATGGAGCCTACCTCAGGAAACGTGAAAAAAAATCTGCTGTCCCATACAAAACTGCTGTGCCTACTCGACATCAAGGTATTTTTTTTCGCGTTTCCTGAGGTAGGCTCCATAGTGAAAGTTGTTCAGTTTGATGGTCTGAGTTCACCGTTTCAGTATTTACTAGGCTGTCACTTACACCCCATAAGATCTAACAAAATCAGCTGAAACTAATGTAAGGGGATGGATGCTCAGACCATCAAACTGAAGCTCTATAGGACCAAAATCGTAATCGCGAAACAATTATGTATGAAACAGATGTCTTTTTTTTGCGATTTCGATGTTCCTTGGGTTAATAACTGTTCCATGTCTAGGAGTCTAATTGTGATTGCTCTAAGACTTCGCACCGGGCACATTCCGATGAACTTTGCGTTTATAATGGGCAAAGTTCCCTCCCCAAATTGTGACGTTTGTGGCGTGGTCGAAGATGTGCACCATGTGATGATGGAGTGTGCTCGGAATGATTCTCTTAGAAGACAGATCTTTAGAAATTTAAGTCAAATAGGTATATGTAACAGTGTTCTGGCTTCTCCTTCTTCGGATACAGCTAGAGCACTATATAAAATGTATCAGAGTAGTGTATCACAGTGTACTCATTAATGGTATCAAATTGTAGACGTATGGAGCGACATCTTCTGTAAAGAAAAAGCTCCTTAAATAAAGAGAAAAAAAAACTAACTAAATATACAGGGTCCCTTTTTTAAAAGGGGAAATCGATTGTCTAAAGGGACCCCTTTTGTAAATCGATGATAGTAGAAACACATTATTACTAAACAGTTACCCGATACAGACATAATTAATTTATGTCGATCGGATATATGACGATATAACTTACACAGTCCTCCCACTGCCCTACAGGACCTACTTTGATTGGGACTAGATAATAATAAAATAATAATAATAAAAACGTTTATTTCTCACCACAAACCAGAATGTACATAATAATAAGTCTTATGCTAGAAAGTACACAGAAATTATTTGGTTGTGGATCGCTGGTGCCTGTGATGGGTAATGAAAACCTATACTACAGGTCACCAGGCCTCCACTCTCGGTGGGTGTTAACATTTCCATAGTATATTTGAATTAGTGACTTACATATTGCAATACTTATTACAAACGACTATAGATGGGAAAGTCGGTGAGAGATAGATAACTAATCTGGCAATGTCCAAGATATTTATTATTATTGTGCAAATGAGCACGTGGTGACGTCAGGTCGCACCGGGCGTATGAACCGGTTTGAGTTTTTTATTCTGTCTACGGAAGGCATCGATTCACCTAGTGACGTCATCGTCAGACAGAGATCCAATGACCACTTCATGTTTTATACTATGGCATTTCCTGTTCCGTTCCTTTTTGGGTTTTTTGTTAAGTCAACTTTAAAACTCGGCGCGAGCGCCTACCGTTGAGGAAGACACCATGCTTAATATATGTATGAATTGTTTAATGTACCTAAACACTGTGAATATTGTGGTTTTTGTTTTTTTCCTCCACTTTATGTTGGGGATATCAAGCAGCACTACAGGCCATAGCCAACCATAGCCAAGCAAAGCTGGAGTTATGTTAGTATTATTATACAGTCAATTAATCAATCAGTCAAATCAGTTTACTGCTGAGCCTTTATATTAATAGGCCTCGCGGTCTTGTCACAATCTAATCCATTTCTGTCCCGTGCGTGACCCTCACAATCAACACACACCAAACAAAAATCAACCGGACAATCAAGCACGTATCCTGACTTTTCCTCTAGCCAAGTGTTCAACAATCTGACCCACTACTAACCTACTAATGCGTCCAAGATAGCTTGGTGATTTTGACAGATCGTTTTAGAGCGATTATTTTACTTTCTGAAAATGTTTGAGCCGTAGAACCTTTCATTTTATGTTAATAGTACATTACTGCAGCGGCCAGCAACAGAGGCATTGATGGACGAACGTGTAAATGTCGGCCGAGGCGAAGCCGAGGCACACATACGTAAGTTCATCAATGGCCTCGATTCGGAGTGTACCACGACTAAACTAAACTAAATGTATTCCTGTCACTTTCTAAAATAAGATTAAGAAAAGAGACAGAAAACCAACAGCTGACTTTAGTGCTGTCAAAGTGACGTTAAAAGCCCAAAAACGACTTAAATAAGATGGCGTACATTATGATGGCATCTTATTTTGCGCATTTAACGTCACTTTGACAGCACTAAAGTCAGCTGTTGGTTTTCTGTCTCTTTTCTTAATCTTATTTTAGAAAGTGACAGGAATACATTTAGTTTAGTTTAGTCGTTGTACACTCCGAATCGAGGCCAATGCCTAGTTGTGGCCAAGGCTTGTATAGTACTTTTCTCAAATAATGCGCGGAAATGAAAACAATAAATTTTCTCAAATAATTCGCGGAAATTAAAACTCTTTTCAAAATCAATGACGAACAACGAACAACAATTTGTTTTTTTTTCAAGAAACAGCTTTCTATTTGCAAGTTAGTTCGAAAAAATAAAACCTTTTTTGAGTTACCTCCTTGGTCGCCATGTTTAGGAGAAAAAGATCGTTCCATTTTTAAATTACACGACAGATATGAGTTTACTATGTAATTTATTTGGCCGCAAAACACGACAGATATGGATTTTCATACAAACATTGCCGGCCGCTGCGCGCATGTAGTTGGCCAGTACAGCAATTTCGATTTATCTCGAAGAAGGTTGTCAAAATAATGCTCACATTTCCAAGCATGTTTGAGAAAATGTTAGTTAATCTTGTATATTTTTAGTGTATTATTATTATTTTTATGTATATTTTTCAGTCAAAGCTAAAGCTTTGACTAAAGCTTTGACTGCTCATCATCATCATCATTGGCCTTTCCATCTATAAAAGATGATTTAAGCAGCGTCTTGACTGCTCAAACAGCTTTAAAAAGTAAAATGAAATCTCAAAAACTGCCGCGTCTGTCAAAATCACCATGCTATCTTGGACGCATTATTATAGTATTATTCAATGGTTCACATTTACTTATACGATAGGTACGTGACTATTTTACATTTGAAGCTTATTATATCGTATAGTAATGTTTAAAGTGGGAGATGGGGGTGTGTACTGCAGCGCTTACTCTAACAAATGTTATGTTGCGCAGTCAAGGTCATGCTCGAGATGTTTGCCGGCCATTGTGTACAGTGTGTACTCACCAGGGTAGGGCGCGTACTGTTGCTGCGGGTAGGGCGCGTTGACGACGGGGCCGGGCGGCGCGGGGGGCGGCGCTGCGGCGGGGAGGGGAGACGTTACATTACTGTTAGCATAGTTACATCTAGACTAGACCCAGGCTGGAATGGGGGCTACAGTAACCACTGGACCACCATATTATTATTTGAACAAACAGATGCCTAGTGTTGCAGAATAGAGCAAGTTCAACATAAAATGCTAGGCAAACAAACCACAAAAACATATAAGTATATTTTTGTATTTTTACATACATATCCTCACGCCTGTCTCCTGCTGGAGACGACTGAACGTCACCTGTTACGATCCTCATCATCATCGTGGTTATCAAGCAGTAGGTGAAATGTACTCACGAGATATTATTTGTCCGTGCGAGCGGCGCCGGCGGCAGCAGCACGCGACCACGCAGCACAGCAGCACCACGGCCGCCGCCACGTACACCACCACCGACACGCCCATGTCGTAGAACCACGGCCGCTCTCTGTCACCGTCTCCCGAGTACACCTCGTGCGTGTGACGCTGCGGGCACACGGTCTACTGTTACACTTGTGTGCCTGTTCTATACTGCTACGATCTAAGTACAAAACACACATTATTTTACACACCTATATGTGTTTTGTACTTTGATCATAGTAGCAGTATAGAACAGACACAGAAGTTTAACAGTAGATTGTGTGCCCGCAGCGGTTATATACATATATAATTTTATAATTATGCGTGTTTATTCTTTGATCATAGTAGCAGCATAGAAAAGACACAGAAGTTTAACAGTAGATCATGTGCCCGCAGCGGTTATATAATATAGGTGTATATAATTAAAATAAAAAAAATAAATAACGCTCACAGGCACATACATTGTAATGATCCCAATTAAGCCGCTGGCTTTTTGTCATGGGAACCACACAACGACGGCACAAACATATAACATCCATGACCAAACCGGGATTCGAACCCAGGACCCTGGTTTGGCAGTCCGGCGTGGTAACCATCACACCTACCGGGTCGCCGGGTCGATAATTATGTGTGTTTTGTACTTTGATCATATTAGCAGTATAGAACAGACACAGAAGTTTAACAGTAGATCGTGTGCGTCACACTCACGACTTGTACTATTAGGATCCAACTTAACATGCTGACGATTTTTTAAGAAGATGATCAGAGCATTTTTAAGAAGGTGATACGTCAGAGAACTAAAGTGGTTGTGATAGCTCAAAAAATTGCCAAGCTAAAATGGCAATGGGCTGGTCAATGTCTGCCAATGAACTTACAACCGATGGGGTGTAAAATTCTAGAGTGGAGACCGCGAACTGGTAGGCGTAGTGTGGGATGCCCTGCTGCCTGCTGGTCAGACGACCTAAAAACGGTAGCGGGGAGCGACTGGATGAAGAAGGCCGAGGACAGAGTATTGTGGCGCGCCTTGGGAGAGGCCTGTGTTCAGCAGTGAACGATGATAGGCTGATGATGATGATGATTAGATCATGAAACTGAACAACTTTCTCCATGGCACCATTAAAACACGAAAAAAATATCTGCTGTTCCATACTAATTGAAACCTACTAGACCAAGATGTTTGGGACAGACGATTTATTTTTCGTGATTTCGATGTTGGTCCCATAGAGAAAGTTATTCTACTTGACGGTCTGATCATCCCCTTACAAAATCGTCAGCATAATAAGAAGGACCCTACACTCAAGGTGTGACATAGTACGCTAGTAATGTTTTTAAAATTTAAAGTTATGCATGGTGGTTCCATCGATCTCGACTCAAATGTTTGTATGTATGTATGGGCCAGCAGGTGTTTTTTTGTGATTTCTATGTTGGTCCCATATACATATATAAAGTTGTTCAGTTTTATGGTCTGATCATCGTCTTAAAAAACGGTCAGCATATCAAGAAGGACCCTGTATAAAACATACCAACAAACAATAAATTACAAAATGAATATAAGTGTGCACTTGACAACATTATCATCATCAGCCTATAAACGTCCCACTGCTGGGCACAGGCCTACCCTCAGGTAAGAACATTAGTCCACCACACATGCTCAATGCAGCTTCGTAGACTTCACATATGCATCAGAATTTATTCTTCAGTGTATGCAGGTTTCCTCAGGATGTTTTGCTTCACCGTTTTGAGAGCAGTCAGTATACAACAACAACAACAACAACAACGACAACAATATATACTACTACTATAAAAATATATAATAATGTTACTTTTGGAGTTCCGCAGGGGAGCATTCTCGGCCCAACACTGTTCCTGATTTACATAAATCAATTATGTGGATTAAGGGACTGTGGAGGGCGGATTTTCTCCTACGCGGATGACACTGCTATAGTGTTTACCGGAAACTCCTGGGAGTCCGTAAAGAGAGCTTCAGAAAATGGTCTTACACAAGTGGCTGCATGGTTAAACTCGAATCTTTTAACACTAAACATTCTGAAAACGAACTATATCTGCTTTTCCCCTTATCAGAGTTCCCTACCAGGAGCAGACTTTGTTATTAGGATTCACGCCTGCGGTGACCCACCTGCTCACGGATGCAGATGCATGCCTATTCAGAAGGTAAGCTGCACTAAATATCTCGGTATCATGGTGGACCAAAAACTGTCATGGCATACCCACCTTGAGTTGATCATGGGCAGAGTGAGAAAACTAATTTACATTTTTAAAACATTAAGACATGTGATGTCAAAGGAATTAATTAGTAAAATTTACATTGCCTTGGCACAGTCTGTGATAACATATTGCATTCCGGTGTGGGGTGGAGCTACCGCAGGCAAATTTCTGGATCTCGAAAGAGCTCAGCGATCCCTTTTAAAAGTATCTTACTTCAAGCCATATAGATTCCCGACAGAATCTCTGTATTCTATAACTAATCTTCTAACAGTGAGACAACTTTACATCTTACATCTGATTATGAAATTCCATAAGTCATTACCTTTTAATCAAGCAGTGCAGAACAAAAGAAGAAACGACATTGTAGCTTACTCGGCCCCAGTCCGCACTGCTTTTGCTGAACGACAGTACCCCACCCAATCAGCCTACGTGTATAATATAATAAACCGCAATTTACAAATATATCCTAAAATACTATATGAATGTAAAAAGACTTTAATCCAGTGGTTAAAAACTCAAACATACGAGGAAGTAGAATCTCTTTTAAAACGAACAATTTAAAAAACCAGTCAGACACGGATAAGGTATACACACACACATATACACGCCCCACCCACACACACACACACTCTCACACACACCCCCGCACACATTTCCCTAAACACACACTTACGCACTCACAGAAAGGCACACGCGCGCGCGCTCATACACACACTCACACACGCACACACACACACACAAACACACACACACACACACAAACACACCCTTCACCAACACACACACTCGCGCGGGCACTCATGTTTACTCACACGCATATTCCATTTCTTTTTATTTCAAATCTTTTAGTTTCTTTTGTTAATTAAATTTGTATACTTACATTAGTTTAAGAATTTTTGGCATGTCTCAATCTAAGATTTACAATTAAGGAAGTAGCGAGGCATTCCCAATACGAGCATTCTCGAATTGCTCTAAGGGTAGTTCTCAAAATATATCATGTAACAAGTATTGAGTGAAATAATTTTTTTTTTTTTTTTTTAAATATGTAATATGTCAATGATTAGTCACAGGTCTGTGTCAGCTGCCCCTCTAGTATAATTTCACAACTAGTGTGCAACACACCTTTTCCTAAATGTCTCTTGGTTTAAAATGTACCCAGCACGTCTAGCATGATTTCTCTTCTAGCGTGCAATTCGGCTTTATTCCATACTGCTTGTCGCGGGAAGCGCGGCTTTCGCTCTCCGAAAAGCGCGGGAACCGGTTATTTTCCGTGGAGCAAAATCGCGTCGCACGCGTGTAAAGAAAATAAAGAAATCATATTAGATGTGGTTGTCAGTGTCCCTTTCCCAGAATGTCCCTTTCCTGACCTCTGCTATGCATATCGGTACATAGTGTTTTATTTTGTATTCATAATCATGTTCCACTTCACACAATAGTCTATCTGCATACCAAGTCGCATGGTGATTGATGGAACCATAGAGGTGTGAAATTGTAATAAACAGTCTCACTTGTACAGTACTTAGGTACCTAGGGAAATATTTACAATTGGGGCCCAGGCTTTGGGGGGTCATATTTTTTTTCCAAAAAGGTCTTGTTGGTCTTCTAGTTAAGCTAAATACGAAATTTCAACTTGCGGAAATGTATAGTTTTGGAGATATGATTTTTTGTCCCCCCCTCCCCCCCTACCCACCCCCATCCCCCAAAGCCTGGGCCCCAATTGTAAAGCCAACTCGGTACCTATACCATAACATAGTAATTACTGAACATTTTACTGAAGTAACTGGCTTACCTACAGTACCTACTCAATCACAAGGCATTATGTTAATTTTAAGGTTTCAACAATTTGGTAACAATACAATTTGTACTTAGTTACCTACCCTACATAAACATTAAACTAAGCACCATCCATTGGGGAGTCCAGTCAAGAACATTGCTACAAGCACCATAAACCTGTTTCAACATGTTGTATGGGTATAGCTATTGACTGAGTAGAGGTGCGGAGGTCGGGTAGTGAGAGATGCGGGAGGGGTGAGATATGATATCTGTCGACTGTCGCTCTTCAGTGTGTAAGTTAAATAACATACATACATACATACATATTCTCACGCCTGTCTCCCACTGGGGTAGGCAGAGACAACGGAACGCCACCTGCTACGATCCTGACATACCTCTCTAGCTTCCTCCACATTCATAAGACCTTTCATGCATTGTCGTCGGTTTCGGGTAGATCTGACCTGGCCCTTCTTAAGCACGTCGCCAATTTGGTCCGTATATGTACGTCTAGGCCGTCCCCTTCCAACATTTCCACTTACGCTTGCCTTATAAATTGCTCTCGTCAATCTGCTCTCATCCATTCTTTCCACATGACCAAACCATCGCAACATACCTTTCTCTATTTTTGTCACTACATCCTCTTTCAGACCACAGCGTTAAATCTTTCAGACCACACAGTTAAATAAATAAATAAATAATGCTCACAGGCACATACATTGTAATGATCCCAGCTTTTTGCTATGGAAACCATACAACAACAGCACGAATATGTAACATCCATGACCGAACCGGGATTCGAACCCAGGACCCAGGTTTGGCAGTCCGGCGTGGTAACCATTACACCAACCGGGTCGTCATATTTCACGCCTCCCTCCCTTAGTTAAACATTATATGCTTATGTTGTAAAGAGAGACATTATAGTCCAAACAGAAGAAAGCTACCGACTCATTCATGAGGCACCGGGTCTATTCCTGGCCTGTTAAGGGTACGATGGGACTATTTGGTTGGAAGGGCTTGGTCAATGAACCAATAGCTACCAGCAAACTCTGAGCTTTTAGTAATGTAACTTCTTATTAGTTTTATTGATACTTACTAAATTTGTATTTTCACTCACAAAAGTATGTAAAACGAATGAAATTTATCTGTGGAAACTTTTAGTTGGCAATGTTGTTTTAAAAAATGTTGATACCCTACTATCATGTAATTAGTCCGTAAGTTTTCCTAAAATGAATAAAATAAAATAAAATAAAAATAAGCTGTGACCTGAATAGATCTATTGTAGCTGTAAGGGTACAATGGGACTAACATGTACAATATGTACAAGTCTCTAAATAAAATTAGAATAAAGAAATACACTAAAATTCTACAGAATTTATATATGGTTGTATTTGTCATTATCATTGGCTTGGCGGGGAAGGAAAAATATTGTGAGGAAAACTGTATACCCGAGAATGATGTTTGAACCGATGTATTGACGCTCACGAGGACCTTATGTGCGATTCTGATTCTTTATGTCACTGGGGCAGTATACCAAAAGAGCGAAGGACGCAGTAAAGAATGCAGCCTATTTAAACCACATATAAATATTGTATTTTTTTTACATACCTAAATTTTATTTTATTTCAGTATCTTTTTATAGTAATGACACCCATTCACACACATACACACAAACACATTTGTTTACTCGCATAACACATCATCTCGTCAGCAGCTACGACAAACTGTACATTGATCGGTGTCTCGGCAAGCGATTTGGTCGTATAGTCCACCATTTATATGACTATTGAGATTTATAGAAATTATATTATAGTAATTTTTGACATTTTGTACTAGTGTTTTCAATACGTCTAATGTTTGACTGTATGACCGAATTGTTTATTGAGCAACCTATGGTAATTTATCCCGTAGGAACATATAGATTAAATGTAAGGTAGGTCTTTTTATTTGTCCAAATTTTCATATTTGGTACGTTTTGTTTTTTTATACCTCAAACAGTTTTTAAAACGTGTTATCATGTAATTGGCGCTGTATAATTTAAATGTTGTTGTATTAGAAATTAAGTAATTTGCTGTATGATATCCAATAAAGATAAATTAAATTAAATGATAAGAAATTACCATATAAGTTCAAAATATGGGCAAGCATTGGGGAACATGACAATAACCCACCCTAAAATAATATTTTACAAGGCACATTCTGTAAGCGGAAAAAATTCATCTAAAATTTATACACACTGCATAAGAAACATTATAGTACTAGCTGTTGCCCGCAACTTCATCTGCGTTACCCGGATAAAAAATACCCTATGTGTTAGTCCAGGCCATGGTCTATCTGTATGCCAAATTTCATCAAAATCCGTTCAGCAGTTTTTGCGTGAAAGCGGAACAAACATCCATCCATACTTACAAACTTTCGCGTTTATAATATTAGTAGGATATTGGCCTCGATTCGGAGTGTACCACGACTAAACTAAACTAAATGTATTCCTGTCACTTTCTAAAATAAGATTAAGAAAAGAGACAGAAAACCAACAGCTGACTTTAGTGACGTTAAATGCGCAAAATAAGATGCCATCATAATGTACGCCATCTTATTTAAGTCGTTTTTGGGCGTTTAACGTCACTTTGACAGCACTAAAGTCAGCTGTTGGTTTTCTGTCTCTTTTCTTAATCTTATTTTAGAAAGTGACAGGAATACATTTAGTTTAGTTTAGTCGTGGTACACTCCGAATCGAGGCCATTATGTCAGTCAAGCTTGCCATACCTCTAGCACAAGTTAGGTGCTGTTTATACAGAGCAGAAGACACGTGAGGCGGTGGCAGAATAGTCATTCAAAGTAACACAGTATAATAACCTTATAGTATTCAATTAAATTCAATTCAATTGAATACTATAGTACGCAGCATAGCGTCGTTTGGAGAATTACGCCCGCGCCTCCAGGCGACGTCGCCTAATATACCAGTAACGTATACCACATGATAATAATGTCATCAGGAAATAGTTCCTGCCGATAAACAACCAAAAGTGAACTCTAACTCAAAGAGCTAAGGTCAGCCTGAGATGGCACTCTGACCAAGGTCAGGTCGGCAGGGAGACACCGACTGGGACTTACCTTGAAGAAATCGTCGTCAAAGAAGTCTTCGTCGCTTCGGTGCATCACATACAATCACATGCGCTCTGAAGCACTACACACCAGCTCCAATACGAGCATCGAACTGACTGACTGACTGTACGAACACCGTGACTCACTCCACTCCGCCCAAACTTTGCTTTGCGGGGCTTTACCCAATAAGATAAAGATAAGGAAAAATATACACTTTAATCCTAACACTGGTTTACACAACCCACGGCGGCTTTACGCAATAATTAGAACACTATAAACGTTGTTTTTAGAGTAGAATTACGATCGGAAAAGGAAATTGAAGAACGTTGTCGAGTTTTTACTTTTCGTTTCGAACAACTTTTTTGTCGACAGTGCAATAATGCGAAGGAAAAAGCGTCAATTCGGTCAAAATTCACAAAGCAACAAGCAGAAAAAAAAATACAGCTGACATTGACAGCTTTTTTTTTTTTTTTTTTTTTTGGGTTCAATTCAAGGTAAAGCGATTACAGTATCGCATACAACCGATGTCAGGAATAAATACTCTCATTTATAGCAAATAAAACGTTGGTGTTCGACGTTTCAACGCTTCTTTGGAGTTTTTGGAGGCAATCGAGAAACGCAGGAAACGCAGAGAAGTCCACAGGAAAGAGGTGAACCGACCGCTTGCCGCGCTACAAAAGAACGGAACACTTTTCCTGTTCACGACCCACACCAACATATTTCACTGAACTGTATATTGTTCACTTGCACGACACTTTGTTACGCAAAACAACACCGATTTTACGAACCAAAACTCACTATAAACAATAAAAATTCGATGAAATATGAGGACTCCAAACGTATCTGTTCAAATCCCGCCAAAAACTCGACATTGACAGCTTTTTGACACAACGTAGTGCTGTACAGTACACTCAAAAGTACACTTAAAATAATCGATTTAGAACATAATATCTCAAAATCGATTGAATTCCTTTTTTTAAATTTGATTTTTGAAACAAAATTATCTCATTTTTATTATCATATCATACGAGTATCACACGTACATTAATTTGAGTTCTTTATCTGTGTCAAATATGGATTTTGTTCATGTCATGATTAATGATTATGAACAGAGCAAAGAAAAAGTTATTATGCAATAACGAAACGACAACAATGTATCTTGTAATAACGAAACGCAAACAAAACAAATGTCAAAATAAAATAACCTCAAACTTTGCATTTCATTTCAAACTTTTCTTTTCACTATAAAATAAATAAAACATAAATGTATCGGACGTGTATAGCGCGGGCGGCGCTGCAGGCGCGGCGCGTGGAGCTGGTGCCGCTGGTGCTACGAGCTGGTCCCGCCGCGGCCGTGATCCCGCGCGCCAGTTCGCTCCACACTAACGCCGCGCATTTCGCCGCCGTCAAGAAGACCACATCTGCCGCTGGAGGTATCCTTACGAACCTACTGCTAGCCTCGCTCACAAGCGATTCTTAACTGTTATCTACTCTTAACTCTCTCTACCAACGTTCCTACTGAACAGCAGTAGGAGCAAAGCTCGTGCCATCATCGGAACAGCTACGGCCAAATTTTTGGGGCTGTATATTGACAGTGACATGAGATGGCAATCACATATTGACTTTGTCTGTACTAAAATAAGCCAATTTTCTTACGCTTTATTCATGCTAAAAAAGATGGTTAATCAAAAAGCTGTATTTACAGCATATCATGGGTATGTTGCTTCGAGACTGAGATATGGCATAATTTTCTGGGGGAATGCAACCAATAATGATCGTGTATTCTTGGCGCAAAAAAAGTGTATACGTGCAATATGTGGCATTAAAAGAAGGGATAGTTGCAAACCTCATTTCCAGAGTCATAAGATATTAACATTATGTTCAATGTATATATATGAAACAGCCTTGTTCATTAAACGCCACAGCAGTCTGTTTAGTAATGTAACCAGTGCCCGCCGCTGTGATCAGTTGTGTACCTGTAGAATACACATTTCTACTAAGGATTGGTTGAGGTTGATGTATATAATGAAACACAGATATAGTCTTCACTAGTAATGTGACTAGCGCACGTCCGCACAGCACGGCGTTCGGTGCACGAATACCGAGCGAATGAACGATAGATATTGACCACAGACCGCACCAGCCGATAGATGGCGCTACCGGCGCTTTCCGCATTAACTACTCTTTATTGCTGTACACTACATCCCTTTCTTGTTTTAATTTATTTTTTACGTTTACTCGAATCTACCACCGCTTCGGAAGGTATAGCCCGTGGAGAAGAAGCGGCGCAAGAAACTCCACAGTTTAGCTAATCTCTTAAATCTTATTTACAATACAGTGTTGACTGTTATCAATGCTATTACATTAAACAAATTACGAATAAGTTATTGAGACTAATTTGTTTACAGAAAATAGATATTTATCAAATATTGATCTGAAATTGTCAAACACCAAATTCAACGATAAACAATGTTTATGGAAATTACAATCTCATTATATTAACACATTTCAGTTATTGTTACTTCTGTTCTATACTATCCCTTCCCTGTAAAAATATTTTTCTATTGATAGGTGTAAGTAAACCTACAAAAATAACGTTCCATAGATCTTTATTATCTCTTATTTATTTATTTTGGCTAACTACTAGTCAAAGTCACTGCTTCAAGATCGTATCCATTTCCGTTTTATCAAATTAAGGAGGTAAGGACAAAAGAGTGAATCTGTGATAAGCACATACACTTATGCACTCAAAATATTCTGGCGGGTGCCAGCCATTGCAATTAAGCACTCACAGCTATTTTATTTGCATGACCCTTTAGCTTTTGCTAACAAGTTGATAGTTGCATGGCTCTGTAACCCATATCATTTTATTGTTGCATGATATTTTAGCTTTCGCTAACAACTTCATAGTTGCATGTCCTATAACCCATATAATTTTACAGTTTCATGAATGCTGATATAACGCTGACTGACAACAATATTAAGTAAGGTACACTAGGTCGCTTTCGTTACCAGCTATGTACAGTAGTTACCTTTAGTTAGTCGACTAGACTAGTTTTGAGAAATCAGCAGTTTCAATTTAATGGACCCGTTTAATAAATAGATACTATTTTACTCAACCTATACAGATAAAATGCTGATACCTAAATAAAATAATAATCGTAATAATTTAATTAAATGTTCTTTGACCTACTTTAATGCTGATCTTTGACGGTGTTGCAATTACTCAAAAGATTCGCAGTTTAATACGCAGTCACAATTTAATGTTACGGGCAAGTAAAAAATCAGAGTCCACACATTACTGTCGCTCTCATTTAGGGCTCTATGTCACGAGCACAATTTCAGCCAACGCCCTGTCTTATTCATCTATTTCCCCTTTTGTCTGTAAAAAGTTCTACCCCATTAGGTATGCTATGCTTCGATTGTTCCTAATATTGGAATACATTTTTGTGGTTGAAAAGCTTGTCATTCTCTCACCATTTGGTAAGTCATTCCGTCCATAAACCAAAAATAAAAAGAAGTCTAGCCTACTAAAACAGTATGCTAGACTAGAAACTTGAGATTTGATTCCGCTATCTTGGTACTCACGAATATTGTTTTAGCAAAGGGTCTGATGGTGGTCTACCCTATGAGTTATTTTGTCTGCTATACATAAGTATTCAGTCACTAAAGCAGTATTCCAAATAAATTTTATAAATTGGCATAATATTTCCTGCCGTTCAACAGTGAATAAGTTATTATAATTAATTTCCCTTATACATATATACATTTCTATAACAATAACAATAAAATAAACTATAACCAATTTAGCAATTAGTTGTTAGTTACATGTAACGTCATGAAACTCATGAAAATATTGTCTAATGTAAGGTATACTTAGGTATGTATCTGAAACATTAGTTACTTACTTATTATTTAAACACTAATAATGTTTTCCTTTTACGAAACATACAGTTATATCATTTGGTAGGCTTTAAAAAAAATAATGCTATTTTTAATTACAATGTACATGAATTAAGTGCAACTGTTGTTTCAACTTAATTGCGTGGCGTAATATTATTACAGAACTGCAAATCATTTTGTTTTTTGACTTGCTTGCACTGAAATTATATTCTTTATTTAAAATATTATGAATTTATAACTAACCGATTTGGTTCAAGTACAGTGTAGTATACTTTAACACATACAAATGAATAAATTAACAGTGCAGTGCCTGCAGTGATTAGGTAAGATACAGATTTTATCTATGCAAAGAAGAAAGAGCAATAAGTCATTAATTCCTTATATTAATGTCAATGGAATGACCAACTACAAGCTGCTAATAATAATTTATTTGACTTGTCATTTGAATGACCAACTACAAGGTGCTGATAATGAAATAACAGTTTTTTTTTCAATTGAATGACCAGCTGCAAGTTGCTAATAATTATTTTATTTATTTGATTTGTCATCTGAATGACCAACTACAAGCTGCTGATAGTAAATTTGATAGCAATTGATGCCCAGCTAAAAGTTGCAAATGTCAATTGAATGACCAGCTACAAGTTGCTAATGTCAATTAAATGAACAGCTGAAAGTTGCTAATGTCAATTGAATGACCAGCTACAAGTTGCTAATGTCAATTAAATGACCAGCTGAAAGATGCTAATGTCAATTAAATGACCAGCTGAAAGATGCTAATGTCAATTGAATGACCAGCTACAAGTTTCTAATGTCAATTGAATAACCAGCTAAAAGCGGCCTATGTCAATTGAATGACTGAATAACCAGCTACAAGTTGCTAATGTCAATTAAATGACCAGCTGAAAGATGCTAATGTCAATTGAATTACCAGCGAAAAGTTTCTAATGTCAATTGAATGATCAGCTAAAAGCTGCCTATGTCAATTGAATGACCAGCTGAAAGATGCTAATGTCAATTGAATGACCTGCTACAAGTTTCTAATGTCAATTGAATGACCAGCTAAAAGCTGCCAATGTCAATTGAATGACCAACTGTACTGTTTGTAACTGTTTGTTGTACATGGTAAAGCACTAACCATTAACCAGCTACAAGCTGACAATATGAGAGTAATCACTCTGACCATTTCAAACCTCTTAGCTATTAATTGGAGACATTTTCTCTTTATTAAGCACTAAAGCAAGGAGGTATGGTTCAATCGGCGCCTTAGCAGTCGTCCTGTTGAAGGCTGGTTTTTCTGTGACATCTAGGAACATACAATCTGCGAACAAAATTGTTAACCAGTATTATCGGTTTGGTCATGAATGTTATGATGCTTGAATATGATATAGTTATTAATCTTCTCTCAACTGAGATGAAATTTTTCTTGTTAAAATGTGAGTAGGTATTTCCAGAAATACTAAATTTAATAAGAAATCACCTAATCATTTTCTAATACTTTTTGTAAATAATTGTCTGAATTTACATTGATCCTTAAAATATAAAATTCCTTGCTCAAATAGCCAAAGAAACTAATTAGTTTCACCTGGAGTAATTATATCCATAATTATGACATTAACAACAATGTTGCAAAGATAAGATCAACGTAAGGTTACTGAATTGAAGTTCTATAAAGTATAGAATACGTCAAACAAGTTCCGGTAACAAATCGGATGATGATGATCGGAAATTATGTTGGTACTATTGATGTTTGAATTGAAATATTTTCATGAACTAGTACCACCAAATAAGCTCCGAAAGTGTTGTATATTATTATTGTTCTCGCATACCTACACTGAGAATGTCCAATAAGTAAAACGTTCAAAACGTAAAACTTTGGATTACAACTTAAATTTTTGTGACATCAGAATGTTCGTTACGCCGAATGTTCGATAAGTCGAATGTACGTTACTCAGAACGTTCGTTACGTCAAATGTTCGTGACGCCGAATGTTCGTTACGCCGAATGTTCGTTACACCGAATGTTCGTTACGCCGAAAGTTCGTTTGCCGAATGTTCGTGGCGTCGAATGTTCGTTACGCCGAACATCGGTTACGCCGAATGTTCTATACGTAGAATGTTCGGTACGCATAATGGTAATAAGTAACTTTTATTAGAGACCATCACAACTACGAAGTAAGACAATTACTTAAAAATGACAATGTGTCAATATAAGTATAAAAAACTATTGGAATAAACTCACTTGGCATATCTTGGTTACCTAATCCTGTTTGTCTCGAATCAAGACACTATTCTTAACCTTTGGTATGCAGGAACGCGCATCAGCATGATGAAAACCATTTATTTCTATTGTGTCTGGCTTTTCCGGCATACGAGAGGTTAATGCGCGTATTTTGGATACCCATTAGGGCATAATGACGGACTACAAGCATGCATTAGTATATGCTCACGAGTACACTCCCCGAGGAGCAGTCAGAGACTCAGAAACCCCAGAACACCCTTGCCCCACCAGCACCGGAACTCCGTCCAGTCACGTGTGACGGGCGACTGGAGCTACGGACTTGAATAAATTCTTTCAATCGTTTAAAGTAATAAGGAATGATTACGTGACCTTAAAGATTGATGTCCACAGCTGGCGCTGGCGTACATTTGTTCATCCTAGGCGCCGCGCCGTCCCGTGTTGTCCCACACCTCCCTCCTGTCTGGTCTCCTCTCTTTCCTCCAGCATTCGATGGTCGACATGTGGGAAAAGAAATACAGTATGTAGATAATTCCAAATAAACGATTTAAAATCGGGACAAAAAACTATTTTTTCTTTTCTTTTGAAATATATTTTTATCACTAGGCAAAGGCAAAAACAAAGCAATGCTAGCAGAAACCAGATAATTAAGTTAATTCCAAATAAACGATTTAAAATCGGGACAAAACTATTTTTACTTTTCTTTTGAAATATATTTTAACACTTTGTAACTTTTTAGGCAACAAACAAAGCAACGCCAGTAGAAACCGTCTTCGATTGTGTTTAAATAACTCGCTTAGCTTCCTTAACTGGGTGTCCTTAACTGGTGGATTTTATTTCGTTGGCACCGTTTGTATTTTTTAATTTTCAACCCTCAACAAACTGATAAACACTTTACTCACGTGAATTTCGAATCCCGTCGTCGCCAATGTAGAATACACATTTCTACTAAGGGTTGGTTGAGGTTGATGTATATAATGAAACACAGATATAGTCTTCACTAGTAATGTGACTAGCGCACGTCCGCACAGCACGGCGGTCGGTGCACGAATACCGAGCGAATGAACGATAGATATTGACCACAGACCGCACCAGCCGATAGATGGCGCTACCGGCGCTTTCCGCATTAACTACTCTTTATTGCTGTACACTACAGTACCAAAGGAGGCAAGACAACCCTGTACATGCATAGTGTCTTTGCAATGGCCCCCAAAATATACAATAAATTACCACTTCAAATAAGGAAGTGTGAAGATATAATGACATTTAAGAGAAAACTATTTGACTACCTTACTGATAAGACATTTTACACTATTAATGAATTTTTGAATGTTGTATAATTGATTTATTTATGACTCACAACTATTATTTTGATTATGATTTATGATAATACTATTTAAATTTATTGATTGTATCGATTGACATTATGCCTATGATTACTTCCAACGATATCAATGTACTGTACCAGATTACTTCAGATAAAGTCTATAGTATTGAATTAATTATTAATGTAATGATTATTTTCTAAATATAAGTGTATAAATTCAATGTATATGTACTTAAATACCTATTGTATGCCTTCTGGCGGATCACAGCGAACATAATATAATGTAACAACCTATTCAACCTGTGTATCACAATAAAGAATTTATGATTATGATTATGATTATGATTATGAACCCTTACCAGGCATTAGTATAGTATATTGTGATGGCAACAATTATATTTTAGATTGGTGATAATAATTGTTGCTAGATGTTGGCAACTTTTTCTCTTTGGTACGAAGTCGGTCATTGTGATTTCTGTAAACGTGTGGTAAAGCAAATTAATAAAAGTGTATCCAAAACCTCTGGCCCTTTTATATCCACATTACATAACCATTCAAGAAGGCACGATGATACACAAGATGTTTAATAAGTTAGTGTTGAGATAGACAGTCGAAGCTACGAAAGCGTTGATGCCCTTGTATAAATTCTGCAACTCGCTCCAGACGGCAATGTCGCATATAGCAATAACAACGCTGAGTCGAGCGTTAGAAGATACATTTTCACGCGTATTGTCTGGCACTAAATTATTAAAATGTGAAACTTATCTTTTTCTAAGGAAGTGATATATCTTTCCCCCATTTCCAGTATGCATTTCTGGACTCCATTTCCTCCTGTGGGTGTCGTAAAAGGCGACTATGGGATCTACCAGAGGATGGGCAGCAGCATCCTCTGAATACACACATTCAATCCGACTGCGATCGCCAACCCGCCTGCCAAGCTTGGCGATTATGGCAAATCCCCCCATTTTGGAGGAGGCCTATGTCCAGCAGTGGACGTCTATCGGCTGATATGATGATGATGATGATTTATCTTTTCTTATCTTTTAGTAAGTAACTATAATCTGTGCCCACAGAAATAAATCAAGATAGAACAGTTATAATCGTTGCTTGTTTCGCACCACCCGTGTATTTTAAAATTTTTGTTTTATTTGCCATTAAATAATGTTTTTTATTAAAATTAAGTACTCAAATCTTCAGTCACTTCAGAACTTTTGTTCCTTCAGTTAGAAACTGCATAATAAGACATTTTCTGATTTGTCACCGATGTTTATCGTAGTGTGACTCACTGTAGTGAGTAAACTGTAGTGTGTATGAATAATTAAGAAATTGATTGCCTAATGTTGGCACGCGTGCTCCGCGTACTTCGCTGTTCTATCCTGATTTATTTCCGTGTCTGTGCCTTAGTTACCAAGAAGCAAGGATCTGTCTAAACTATTATAAAACTGTAACAGAAATGTGTCTGTACATTGAAGATATTTACAAAAAAAATTACAACATGGTTTTTACCTGGAGTGCGATTTTTGAATCTCATTCGCTGAGTTCAGCAGTTGTAAATGTCAAATTAACTTTGGAGATATGCATCTTTCTAATTCTGATTTGACTTTCAAAAATCATACTTCAGGAGTGTGATTTTTGAAAATCAAATCAGAAATAGAAAGTTGCGTATCTCCGTAGTTATTTTGATATTTACAACAGCTGAACTCACCGAATGAGTTTCAAAAATCGCACTCCTGTCCCTGATTCCAAATCACCAATTTTTGGATTTTTGTCTGTCTGTTTGTTTGTTTGTTTGTTTGGGTGTTTGTTTGTTTGAGTATCACGCAAAAACTACTGAACCGATTTTGATGAAACTTTTTTGTTTGATAGCTCTGACTGACTTAAAATCTGGTATATAATTTATGCGGACGAAGTCGCGGGTAAAAGCTCGTTAGGATATATTATCTCTGTTTCTCAGGTGTGATGGGGCTGGGCAAGGGCAAAAAGAAGGTGGGCAAGCTCGGCGCCATGGAGAAGAAAGAGCTGCCCGTGGAGACCGACCCAGAGCGACTCGTGACGAGTGTCTGCGGCTCCAATATATACACTACGGGGGAGGATGTACAGGTAGTTAGTTAACTATACATACATCCAACTGCTTGTATTTACTAACTGATCAATGATCATCTTGTTATTTTATGTTGTTATAAGTTGAGAGGGTACTTATGTCCATGGAATTATTATTTTGAAATTGGGTTGTTCTGAGAGAAAAAGTGATATTAAAAGAATGACAGTAGAATGTATTAATATTTGTTCACTTTCAGGCAAATTTTTTATATTATGTGTCACTAGAATGTAATTATGGTCCAAGAGCTTGTGACGATCTGACATTTGTTATTTTATAAAAGCTGAAAGATTCTCAGCGCATGCTCCCAACACAGGTAGGGAATGATGGGCAACTATGAAGTTTGAGTCATGGTTGCTTTGGCAGGTGGCAGGCAATTTATTAAAGTTTAAGGGTGTCTGGCAAGTATACTTAGTATAAGAGCTGAATTTTATATATGTTATTTTGGTAACTATTAGAATATATTTCCTCAGTAGCCCAACAGTTTTGATACTTCCAACCCTTAGCTAGACAATTTTAACCTGCTACCTGCCAAAGTAACCATGACTCAAACTTAATAGTCGTCCATCATTCCTATCTGTGTTGGGAGTATATACTACGCTGGGAAACTTTCAGCTTTTATAAAATAACGAAGGTTTGATCGTCACGGGCTCTCGCTCTATTACGTTATGTATCAATTTCTATGAATGAGCTTTGTGATTTGATTAGTGTTGGTTGCAGATAAAGGAGGACGGCGAGTACCCCGCGTGGCTGTGGACGCTGCGCACGAGCGCGCCGCGCCTCGACGAGCTCGACCCCGACACCAAGCAGTACTGGCTGCGCGTGCGCGCCGCCGCCATGCGCCGCAACAACAAACTGCGCTCCATGAGGAGGTTCTAGTGCCTAGTGCCTAGTGCCCAGTGCCTAGTGCCCGCCGCGCCGTATACTGCAGCTGGATCATAGTTAAGCTACCAGTATTACTATAAAGCCGCGTATCTACTAGGCAACATTTGGCGCGCGACATGTTGCACAACATGTTGCCCAACATGTTTAAGCCTCGTATCCACGAGGCAACAATTGGCGCGCAACATGTAACGCTCAACATGTTGCGCGACAATTGTTGCCTAGTGGATACGATGCTTGAGGGTTGAACCTCATCAGGCAGCTGGATGAGGTTTAACCCTTAGCCTTACAGTACGGGAACGCTCTTGATGGCGAGCATGCCGCCGCCCCCCGCCCCCCGTGTACTCTAGCTGTCACGCGCAGATACGCAAGACAATACCGACACCTTCATTCAGAATTCATGATGCGATCACCCCTTAAAGTAATGCAACTGTTTACCCTAATACACTGTAGAAAAAAAACTGAGTCATGGGTGACTCAGCTTTTTTGCTTGTGTATGATTGATCTTCTTTTAGGCAAGAAGAATCATACTAGATGAGCGATTGTTTATATCTAGTGTAGTATATATCTATCTACACTATTATAAAACTGCAACAGAAGTGTCTGTACACTTTATAAACAAAAAAAAAAGTTATGATATGGTATTAAGGTGTCCCAACAGGTCCCAACCTGCAAATCACAGATTTTCTCATGTTTTGTCTGTCTGTTGGAGCTTCACGCAAAACAACTAGACCGATTTTGATGAAACTTTATTGTCTGAATTAGATTAACGATTCGTCTTCGCTGCAATGTCGGGAAATAGCTATACTTACTATCAATCTAAACCTAAAATCACGGCTCTAATGGCACTACGGTACGGCGGTCCTTTTAAGAGTAATTTAATTTAATTAATTAACTGTTAACTAGTAAATAGAAAATTATAATAATAATCAATAGTGTTTAAAATATTTAACTCGATAGTTTTTTTTATACCTTTAAAGAAAACCTATGTTAATTTCATACAGATTTATTGAAATTAAAACTTTTAAACAACAACATAACGTCACTAATTTAGACTCTAATATAGACGAGGATTCGCGACAAACAATTTATACAAACTAACATCACCATTACAATATACCTAATTATAAAGAGTAACGAATCGAGATATAATCTTGTGGTTTCTAATACAATTGTTTTTAACGTATTTTTGTCAAAACTTACACATACTACGCAAACATTAGCGAAAATACCGAAACCACACCTTTGTAAATTCAATATAAAACCAACATTATAAAAAAACAGTCTCCACTAACTTGCCACTGATTTAGAACGCCTTTTCAAACTACATGTAGATAAGAAAACCACTTTAATAATTTGAAACTGCACCTTATGAAGGATTGAACCTCTTCTTGGCAGCACGGATTCGCATTTTTCACGGTCTATTCTTTTCTGTCGTTCAGGAACGTCATTTGATAGAGCGAGAAAAATAGCGGGAATGCGATAACACTGGCAGTACTGCGACCTTTCTCGCTCTGGCTAATTACGTTCCTGAGCGATAGAAAAGCATAGGGCATGAAAACGTGCAATTCCGTGCTGTCAGATGTGGGTCAACCCTTAGCGTGCGTGTTCATTGACGCGAAGTAAGGCGGCGGAGCGGAGAAACGGAGTAATATTAACCAATAAGATTGCATAAAACGTCCGCTCCGAGATTTTATGCAATCACATTGGTTAATATTTCTACGTTTTTCCGCTCCGCTGCCTATCTTCGCGCCAAAAGTTGACCCACATCTGACAGCATTAGGGTTGAGCCACGTCTGCTAACATGGAATCGCCTTTATGCTCTATGTGCTGCCGCGTGCTATAGCGTGCTATTGCATGCGCTCGATCGGCGCCTAAAGCACACGATAGCATGGTATCGCGCGCGGTAGCACGCGTCAGCACTCCATCGCCTCCCCACCCAGTGCCGCGACACAGAACAATATCGTGATTGTATGAAATGCCCTAGAATGTATGGGCTTCAAGGGTAGAATGCTCTAGCTTCATACTAATTTGGATTTCGAAGCTAGTTAGACAGTGCGGTCTCTTAAAACGTTGTGAATTCCATTCTCTTTGTTTCCGCCGGCGATCGCATTTTGACTGTGCTGCCGCGTGCGATAGCACTCACGCTCGGGCAAATGACGTTCGTGAACGACAGAAAAGGATAGAGCATGAAGAGCAATTCCGAGATGTCTTACGAGGCTCAACCCTTAGTCGGTATCAGTTAACGACTGCAGATCGCCATGTCTATGTCTAGTTTATAGGCAGTCCATGGTGTCCTCCGTGATGATCATCGGCGGCGCCCACTCGGCGTGCTTGGTGCCGAACGAATACGAGTACGGGTTCTGAAACGTGACGTTTTGTACATTATGCTCCGAAGGGGACGAGATACACAAATAGAAATACTCTTGACAGTTGTAGAGAGTTCGATTTTATTGCGATACGGAAACAAACAAGTGATGTACACACGGCGACACATCAAATCAAGCTACGCGAAACCAAAATAAGCTGGCGCGCGACCAGCTTACGTTTCTTTTGCGTAGCTTGATGTGTCGCCGTGTGTACTGTGATGTAGTACTACCTACTATAGTCCGGGATTTACACGGGCCGATTTCGCCGCGCGTATTAAGTTCTATTTGAATATATTGCTGCGTGAACGTGTTAGGTATGCTTCAAGCTTATATCAAATTACCTAATCAAGATATATAGACAGATAACACATTTGTTCATTTAACAGTACAATATAAAATTAGCAATGTACCACTTCAAATCGCACTTTGGTGCATGTGAAGAAGTCGACCTGTGTAAACCCCGCTTTAGGGTGCCTGTCCATTGAAGCTGTGCGTGCTGTGTAGCTGTGTTTTTTTTTTTAACCAATCAGGAGCTCGGGCGAGGCGCGTCCGATCTCGCCCGAGCTCCTGATTGGTTAAAAAAACACAGCTACACAACTCGCACAGCTTCAATGGACAGGCAGCCTTGGGCTGGCAATAGACGTCAGACATTCCATCCGATTGTCTGACCCAATAGTAGGAGTCGCGTGGCTAGAGGGCTTTCGAGTGGACGTCTGTCGTTGGCTCGCGATTTAAGTAGCCACGCGGCTCCGCCATTTTATGGCGGTTTCGAGTGTGTGTTTTTGTATAAAAACAGGGCTTTGAGATCGCCATATCCAATTACCGTACAACGTCAAGCACTAATTGCTCTTTTTAAACTAGATACTGGCAAAATCCACCAAGGAAACGCCATTAAACAAAAATAGAATAGACCCAATAGTATATAAGTCCCTCTCCCTCCCATCACGAAGGAGAGGGATGGAAGCAGTTTCCATAGCTCTCCGCAACGTGCCACCGACCGACGCTCTAATGAAGTAAGTAGTAATAAAGTAGATAGTAGATATAAATATGAGTATAGTAGGTAGGGTACCTTCTTGACGTTGTAGAGATTGGGGGGGTAATTAGCAGGACCGGGGGACTTGGTCGCCTTCCCCGCGCCGTCCAGCCGCGCGCCCAGCGAGAACACCGGCATCCTGCGGGATAGTCACATCGCGTTAGTTATTATACTAGGTACCTACGCTATATCTTACGATCCTATCTATGATCCTCTTCTTAGGCTCGATGTCCATCTGAGCTATGTAGCTTAAGCTGTGCGAGGATGCGTACTTAGTGAAGCTATGAAATTACACGTTTCGAGGCGATGGTAGCTTCAAAAAAAGATTTGACGTTTAATAAGTACACTAAAAAAAATTATCAACTAAACTAGTGTTAAATATAATCAAACTTTAGTGACTTCCAAACTGTTTTGTAGCATATAAACAAACTTTCGGCTATAAATAACAATGTTTGATTATGTGTTACAAAATAGTTTGGAAGTCACTAAAGTTTTGTTATATTGAACACTAGTTTGGTTGATCTTTTTTTTCAGTGTATATTTCAAGCTCGTATATTGAATAAATTATGTTGACTTTGACAGGCTGTAACAAAACACCCTAGTAATACTGTATGGGGAACTTCAGACCACCAAACAGAACAACTTTAACTAAACGTAAGCATATCATTCTTAATTCACTCCCATGGTGTAGGCGGGCGTGACTCACCTGGTGCGATAAATGTTCTGGTCCTTCTGAAAGTAGACGGCGGGCCCCGGGGACTTGGCCTTGGCCATGTAGCCCACGCGCGCGCCCATGGTGTAGGCGGGCGTGCCGGGGCCGAGGCGGAGCGCGTAGGCGTTGGGCGCGGGGCCGGGCCGCTTGCTCTGCCAGCCGAGCCGCGCGCCCATCGAGTACACCGGCGCGCGCGGCTCCCGCATCGCCGGGCAGCGCTCCGGCGCGTGCGCGCCCGGCCCCGGCGTCTTCAGCGATAGCCGCTGCGGGAACCTGACGAGTACATCGAGTCAAGTATAATTCAGGGGAGGTCTATTCATAACAAAGCAATTTTGGCGATTTTCTTGGTTGGGCTATTGCAAGCAAAAGTAGTTATGTAACACTGCTACCATCGCTAGTATATTGTGTTCCCCATGCTCACCCATACCTAAATCCAAACTAATGGTATTTTATTTTCATTCTCGGGTATGCAGGTTTCCTACCGATGTTTTCCTTCACCGCCGAAGTTAGTCATAATGATAAATACTACCGTAGGTACATAAATTCCGTAGAACTTAGTGGTACAGCCGGTACAGGCCAGGAATCGAACGGCCGCCGCTGCCTCGTGATATTGACTCGCTAGCTCTCTTCCGTATGGACTATCATCGCTCTTGAATAGACAAAAAATACCGTAATACCCTAATGAGTAGTGTATATACCTCGCCGACTAGAGTGAGAAGAAGACAACTGCAGCCCGGACCGATTTGATGTAGGTACATAAAATCGACGAAATCTGCATAATTCCCCTGTTTCCTCCACCAAAACTAAACCGATTTTATTAATTCTGTTAATTCTTTCAACATTATTGTTGTATATTATTATGAGGATGACTTTTTGATGTGTCTGTTTTGTTTTTTTTTTTGTTTACCTATACTTATTCGTCAAGTTTGCTGGATGTCTGAAATCGGGCGGTAAAATTTGGCTTTTTTGAAGGTCCCTTAATTCTTACAGTAATTAATTAATGCAAAAAAGCAGAACATAGGGACATAGCAGAGGTAACATAGATTGTATGGTATAAAAATGTTTGCTCTAGTGTCATTATCCGGGGAGAAAACAGGGGAATACCTACCTACATTTGTATAGAAAAAAAAGCGGACCGGCCTATTCTCTTAAAGGACGCCCCTTTAGACGGCAAACTGACCGCAGGCTTTCTGTCAGAGCCTTAGGGTGCCTGTCCATTGAAGCTGTGCGAGCTGTGTAGCTGTATTTTGTTAACCAATCAGGAGCTCGGGCGAGATCGGCCGCGCCTCGCCCGAGCTCCTGATTGGTTAAAAAACACAGCTACACAGCTCGCACAGCTTCAATGGACAGGCAGCCTAAGAGTCAAAGCCATAAAATAATAAAACTCATCATTTGTTTATGTGGGAACATTTTTAATCATTTCACATTTGTATATGGAGGGACATTTTTAATCATTTCACATAATTTGTTTATGAAGGAACATTTTTAATAATTAAAATTTTTATCAGAGCGCGCTTCATACAAACGAAGTCTGGTTTCAATTATTTTCTATACTTACCTACTAACCGATTAAATTCAATGAAAGTTTTCAGAAACCGTCTAAAAACTAATATCTATATCGCCTGTATTTTGTCAGATTTTCGTTAAAATATACCTACAGTTTCAATGCTAGGATTGATTTAATTAAGATTTGTATGGAAATCTTTGAGGCACTTTAACTTTAAAACTGTAAAACTACACATTTTAATGAAAATCTGACTTATTACAGGCATAGAGATTAATTTAAAAAAAAAAGGCATTGACTTTAATAGGTCTTAAAATATAACCCAAAGTGCTATTTTTGAAAATCATACGAGCGACTTGGCAGTAGAAAGATGCATAATCTCCATAGTAATTTTGACACTTTCTACTGCCAAGTCGCTCGTATGATTTCCAAAAATCGCACTTCAGACTTCGTTAGTATGGAGCGCGCGCCGAATTATAATTATCTTCCTTAAGGGGCAGCGAGCCTTTAGTGCTGCTATAATATTTTTTTAAGTTCTTAACACTTATAAAAAGCATTTCCAAAAAACAAGAATGTCATAATATGCAGATTTTTCATTTATTTATTTATTTGTTTTTATAATGTTTGTAGATATTATCGTTAAAACATAATAATCCATAATATTTCAATAAACTGAAAACCAACAATGACTACAATATTGTGACATTCTCGTTTTTTTATAGTAATTTATTTTAAATATCATTAGGTACGATGTATGTAGCTGTTGTTCTAAAATATTGTAAACATTTACAGATACACATTACCTACATTACATTGATTTACATGTATAAATGATGTTGCACTAAAACGATGTATACCTATCTATTGCATTTGATCCAAATCCTTCTATACACCCCTGAATACATAACTGAGTAAACAAGTTGTGTCTTAAAAAGATGTATTACCTACATACATTTTACAATCGAAATCCTTCGCCCGACCCGCTCTACAATTTATGATTGATAAGCGTTTGCTTTGAACAAACGATATCGCTACGATATCACCACAATATTTCTAAGATATTATACGAACCTATTTTTGAAAACCAGCATTGCCCGAACGATATTTTTGCGATAGCGCAGCAACACCGCCCTGACATCACCACCTTATTCCCGTGATATTTGTGAGATTTTATTACACAGCGATTTTCGAGCGTAAACATTGGCGTTACGATAGCGTTGCGATATCACAGTGACATCACCCAGAATTCACTGTTTTACCCCCGCTATAGTATTTCTAAGGTACAGTCAGCAGCAATAAGTTATATACACTTTAGTACTACGACATAGAACAAAAGTGTATACAACTTATTGCTGCTGACTGTACCTATTATAAACAGCTATTTTGAGCGTAGGCATTTCTGACGGAACGATATAGGTACGATATCACACCGACATCGCCCTGACATCACCACTTTATCCCCGCGATATTTTTAAGAACTTATAAACAGCAATTTTTGATCGTAGGCATTAAAACAACGACATAGTTCCGATATCGCTCTGACATCACCGCGATATCCCCGCGATATTTAGTTGCGCGTTGTAGTAAGTAGGTATAGTAGTAACACGAAATTATGAGAATAATTGGAATTTTACGGAATCATGTTTTCCTTTCATCCAAATTAGGTTACAACATAACATAGTACCATGGTACCTAAACATCATTATCTGAAAATGAAATACAGTCATCATCCTGGTATTTCATCTTTTTTTTAGTTTTTCGCTCATAACTCGAAAACGTTTATTATTTTACGCTAATAAATTATCAAATTTCCCACAACTTTGTTCCTACACAGTTAATTTACATAAAAAATGGGATGCAGTTTATTATTTTTTTTAAACTACCAACTTTAGATAGGATAATATAACTTGAAAACCATGCATTTTTCAGTAATTACGAGTACCTATGTATGTATAGGAAAATGTTTCCGCTCTAGGTGCACCGTTTTGAAGTTGCAAGCGAAAAGCTGAAAAAAGGAACTAACGTTCCCACAGATTGCAGGAAAGCGAGAGGAAAGATGTTAATCATCACCGACGCAGGGACTGTCTTGACATGATTTCGCACACTTCTCTATGGATTGATTAACGCCATCTGTTGAGTTTTTTAGGAAGTAAATTTAAAAGTGAAAAGAAAAACGCTCATTTTAATATTGCCATCTACCAACTTTTCGATTTACTAGTCTCGGAAAACGTCTCATCGCTATCCACCACGTCAGCCCCTCGGTCCCTTTGAGCCACATTGTCATCTAGACCTCTATCTGTGGAGCCTAATATTTCCTCATTTTGAGGGACTACTTTTCTTTCTTCTGATGATATTTCTTCTCTTTCTGGATCTGCAATATTTTCAGTGTCATTTTGCACTTGTTTTATTAATTGGGGGTCTAGTTTTCTTTCATCTGAAGATATTTCTGCTGTTTCTGGATCTGCAATATTTTCAGTGTCGTTTTGGACTTTTTTTATTATTTGGGGGACTGTTTTTCTTTCTTCTGAAGATATTTCTTCTCTTTTTGGATCTGCAATATTTTCTGTGTCATTTTGCACTTTTTTTATTGTTTCGGGGACTACTTTTCTTTCTTCTGAGGATATTTCTTCTCTTTCTGGATCTGCGATATATTCTGTATCATTTTGCACTTTTTTAAATATTTGTGGGACTGCTTTTTTTTCTTCTGAGTATATTCCTTCTCTTTTTGGATCTGCAATATTTTCTGTGTCATTTTGCACTTTTTTTATTGTTTGGGGGACTACTTTTCTTTCTTCTGAGGATATTTCTTCTCTTTCTGGATCTGCAATATTTTCTGTGTCATTTTGCACTTTTATTATTATTTGAGGGACTACTTTTCTTTCTTCTGAGGATATTGTGTCATTTTGCACATTATTTATTATTTGGTGGTCTAGTTTTCTTTTTTCTGAGGATATTTCTTCTCTTTCTGGATCTACAATATTATCGTTGTCATATGGCACTTTTTTTATTATTCGAGGGACTAGTTTTCTTTTTTCTGAGGTTATTTCTTTTCTTTCGGGATCTGCAATATTTTTGGTGTCATTTTGCACTTTTTTTATTATTTTCTTAGCTTTTGACTTTAATGATCTGCAGTTGGCTGATTTTCTGAAAATATAACAAGAAAATATTAAATTTTTACCCGACTGCGCCAGGTTTTTTCTAAACAAACTTAATCATAGAGCGTAAACACCTACGGTCTTTTTGATTGTGATCAACACAACAGGTATAGTGTAGGTTTCCGCGAGAGTTGAGGCAAACATAGTACTCTCACATGCGCAACTTTTGTATTCATCATCATCATCATCTCAGTGACGTCTGGACGTTGACGTTATTTAAGGGGATGATCAGACCGTCAAACTGAACAACTTTATGGCACCAACATCGAAATCGCGCAAAAAAATCAGCTCTTCCATACAAAACTGCAAACCTACTCGAGCCAAATGTGTGGGACAGCTGATTTTTTTTTTCGCGATTTCGATATATTGGTCCCATAGAGAAAGTTTTTCAGTTTGATGGTCTTGTAATCGCCTTAAAAAAGTGTCAGCATATTAAGAAGGACCCTGTAGATAATACCACAGTCCCATTTATAGTACACTTGTGTACTTAGTTTTGGCAGAATTAGTAGACTGCATGCATGCATATTATGTTGCTAGATGAAGTTTTAAATGTAACTACAAGCTATGTAGGTAATTGCATATGCATAGGTTTAACCATAAAATGTTTGGAGCCACTGACATCGGATTAACATGGCAAGAATTGAAGAATAAGGCACATTAACACGGTAGCCATAAGTACCTACATTAGAATTGAAAAATAAGTCCACTCGAGTCTACTTTGTGACTAAACATTGTGACTGCCTTTTGAAATCAATGCAGTGGATTTCATAACAAAGAAATAAACCAAATTTGCAGCTACTTGCTGTATAACATAATGAAACCAGATCCAAACACACTACACTCTCCAATTTTCAACCAACATAACATGTTTTTCTAATGAAAAATTAACTAATAAAACATAATTGATTTTCCTTACCTCTTAATAAATCGCGAGCGCTCTTGTTTTTCAGGATTTTCTTTTTTTTTCACTTTAGTCGATAAGCACCAGCTTACCGCACTTAGCTAGGTAGCTTTCGCACTTTGTGAAACACTTAAATCACTTGTCAACAACACCTTAGACTGATTGATAATTCAAATAATTATATAAAACAATTAAAATAATAAATGGCTGCGGCGAAAAAATAGTTTTGGATAGTTTACAACTAGATTCATCTTTTTTCATTCAATCATTCAGTCACCGTTGACATGGAAGTAGTCCTAATCTGGTAACAAAGTGTCTACATTTTTACGAAACAACTTTTTTGTTTCTAAACTATCCCACTTTTGGTCGACTCGACGACACTATGTAGTAATATCTTTTTTACCAGTGTAGTAACACAAAATAAGTAAAAGTTACAGTTACAACACGTCGACCGAAATGGTTGTATTACCCGTTTTTACAACGATGGCGACCGTTTAGTCACAAGAGCAGTCAAGTACCTAACCAAGTAAAGTACAAAAATATTGTTAGGTACGTCGATAGGAACAGCAATAAGGAACCTATCTCTTTTATCTAGATCTTTGCTATATGCATCTCTTTTTTGAGTGAATAGGACAATAAACGTTAAGGGGCCATAGGTTCAGGCGAATATTTTCTATAAGAAACGCGATTGCCCAGCCCAGCCCTCCGAAAAGTACCTACGTGCGTGGATTAAAAGAATTAATAAAAGTACTTTTTATAGGTTTTTTTAATGATTTCACTAAATAAACTAATGATGAATATGTGAGTAAAATTCCAGTAATTATAAACGGTTGCAAGTTATTCTAGTATGAGAAAATAATGTTTAAATAATTTTTTTTATGTTCTTATTAACTTTTCGAAAAGAAATTCTATCGTGAGAAGTAATTTCAATCGTGTATTCAATTGATGATTTCACTAGATAAACTGGCTAATTTAGTATTAGTGGTAGTAGATATTCTTGGCTAAGAATACTATGAAATTTTTTTCGCTTCGGTAACTTGTATAAATCTTGTCAAAAAACGAAAAATAAGAGACCCATTCCCAGGTAATTCCGGGACGTATGGCCCCTTAAGATGTCTATTTTCTCTCTCTACGTGTTCCAATATACATATTAATATTATGCGTACCTGGTCTATATTAATCAATGTGTACCTGGATCCGAAGCTCCATGCGGGCGCGGTCATGAGGCCATCGCGCGTGATGCGGTCGATCTTGTACGCGGGGCCGGGGCCGAGCGGCTTCAGCCTGAAGGCCGCGTTCGTACCGAACGAGAACATGGGGTTGCGGTACCGCGAGGGGTCGTGCGACGGGAACCCCACCGTCGTGGGCAGCCGGTACGCGCCCGGTCCCGGTCCTGAGCGTGAGCGTTACATTACATTTTATATCACGTTGGAAATAAAAGAGTGGAGGTGTCGCAAGTTAATTAGGTCTGTCACCATTATTAGGTCATGACGTCACAGAGGGCGTGGCCTATGATGCTCAGTTTGAAGAGGACCGCCATCGCCTTTCTCAATAAATGATGAAGTTCCTGTTCCTAGATGGGTTTAGAGGGCGGAACCTGCGCGAAAAAAATACCAACTTCTCCAGATTACATGAAAAAAATTTGAGAAGACGAATGCCTGGTAGAAGAAGAACTTTTCGGCTTAGGAACCTGTGTGAATGGTTCGATATGAACTCGACCTCACTATTCAGGGCTGCAGTCCCCAGCAGGGTCCGAATAGCCTTAATGATAGCCAACCTCCGATAGGAGATGGCACTACAAGACGAGAACCTGCGCACCCGACTTGTCGCTCGTCGCTGCATTTTTGCGACACTTCCGATAGAAATATTGCTTTCCGACACCTCCACTCCTTTCTGTCCTCCATGGATTATATCATATAAAGAGCTGGCAGTGTAATGCAGCCCAACATGGTTTCACAATAACAACCAAGAGCCTCGCCCGTGTCAAACGCGTTCGGTACTTCCGAAACAAAATATCTCGCACGCATTGCACCAAGGGCGTCGCCAAAGGGGAGCAAGGAGGGGAAGCTGCTGCGAAGCGTCGGTATGCTCGTGCGCGTGCGCGTGCGAGGCTCAATCTATGCGCCTTCTGGTCCTAGGTCACAGGTCCGGCACTCAATAGAACGTTTTTGAATTTCGAAATGGCGTCTGCACATGCACACTTTGTGCAAACTGCCCATGACATTGCGTGTAGGGTTGAAAGCCGCGCTTTGCATTTAACGTCATCTACAATTCGATACTTGTTATTCGTTCTGTTATTAAAAAAAACATTAGAGCTAAAGAATTACTGAAAATGTATTAGCGTTATTTTACAACGTTGTTTATGCACCGAAAAGACAGAATTATTTTATGTAGTCAAATCCAACGGGTGCGCGCGCCTGACCGAATTCCCTTGCTCGGCTTCCCTCTGGTTACCCCATAAAGTGTGAGGGGAGGTTCATATCTGAACTGAGAGGGGGGGCGGGGAGTGGCCGTTCGGTCAGTGGGTCATTTTCGGGGCGGCCGGCGTCCGCGGCGTTCTGCATGTAGCCGCCCCGAAAATGACCCACTGACCGAACTATATACTAGTAGGTACCTACCTATTCTGTACCTAGGTCTTGTGGATTGTGGTGGACGTGGTCAAGACAAGACCATCTCTATTTGTAGACACTATTCGGTACTCACTCACCTAGCGGTCGCTTCGCCATGCTGAGTGTTTGGTTTGTGAGTTGTTAGACTGAATACACTGTAATTTTACCACAATTTTGAAGATTAAATAACGAAAATTTTGACTGGACCTTTCGGCCACGACCTGTTTGTAAAACAAATGAAGCTAGTTTATTTTTTTATTTTACCATTTTACGTCAAAATTGTTCAAGGAGACATCATGACGAAAGTTTGAACAAACTTTTTTAAATGCAAAAGCCGATCGGCTGAACAGACCTTGAACCACCCTTGAACAGACAATATCTTTGCCAGCTTCTTCCTGATCCTGTGTCTAATCCAATCAGGAACGCCGGCGCCGATCGATGTGGGGCGAGCTCCTTGCGTTCAAATGTATGTAACTTTTTGAGCTTCTTGCAGTAGCCACTGGCAAGTCAGTCCCATGAAGCTGGCATAGGTATTCCTATCGTCTAGTCTAGAGTATTTTTAAGCGGCAATCAAGAAGATTATGGTTCCAGACTGGGGTCCCAGTAGCACAGATTATTCAATAAATACTTAGTAGGCAATTATTGTCAGACAACTGGGAAATAATGAAAATAACGTCTTTGCTTTGGTATTTTTTATTTGATCTGTTATATTATTTTCGTTAGATGGTCACATAAATTAAATAGGTAGTTACATAAGTTTCCTTTCTACTTATACTTAGTTACCTAAAAATATTATGCGAGAAGTTTATTTTGAGATCATTAAGTAGGCACCTAAGAAAACACAGTTAATGTAGCATACTATCAGCACCTACTGTAATACATATGTTTGTGATCAGCACATCCTATTATAATGAACCGGTAGATCCGGTAGCAATATTAAGCTCATCACAAAGGGCCGCTATAATATGTTGCTGTACTCTTCTAACGCATGCAAGTTGCTAATCGCTCCCTCTCACTCACACGCAGGAAAGAGATTTTTTTTTTTATTCTGTTTTTTATTTTATTTTAATTGGAGCTTTTAACCCTGAGGTTATGTCAGCCCCATCGTGCCTTAACCTTGACTCTACAAAACAAAACTCAACAATAAAATGAAAACCTAACACTTCCTACCGAAAACACAACTAAACACTAGTACTATAAATAAAAAGGTACACCATTTTAGCCTCTCCCGATGAAGGGGCAGGTAAAATGGTGACGAAAGGGCCTACATTTACAATATTTAGATTTAGACTATTATAGAGTAATCGCCTCTGCGACTGATACCGGACACATTCCACCAACAAATGCTGGACATCCTCCACAGTACCGCACACCTCGCAATTAGGTGAGGGTGCCTTTTTCATTAAAAACGCAAATTTGTTTAGTGGAATGTGTCCGGATCTCAGCCTAAAGGCTATTTTAACTAACTTCCTACTAAGACCGGTACCACTGAACCAGGGTATACGAGGAGGTTATGGTTGCATGGTTTTATTCCTGTGCTTATGTAATTTTGCGTGGGTAAGAAGAGTAGGTACAGCAACATATTATAGTGCGTGTCTGTGACGACCATTATGAGAACAAAGTGACGTATTCTTATTAATAAGTATAAGAGAGAGACGTACTGTTAGCGGAATGTGGTTTTTGGCAGACCCCCCCTGAATGTTCTATGGGTCACCCCTTTGCCTACACCCGGAAGCTGTAAATACTGACAGCTGTCATTTTCTCCCCGCGCTACGCACGAGTCGCATACGCCGATCCGATAGTTTTATATAATAATTGAGGATTTGTCAGTATCAAGGCTACCAGCTGCAAGGCTGATTCAGAATTGATAAGGTGGAGAGCATCTTTAGTCGGTTTAGGAGTTACAGCCGTTCAAAGATCTGGGCCTCGATTGCGCTGTTTTATACGGTTTTACCATTCGGACGGAACGTTTATGGCTTTGGTTTAGTTTTGGTTTAGATTTGGTTTAGCTGATGTAAAAATGCTATCGCGCTATTTTTTTCTGAACGGTTAAATAGTCGACGTTACCAAAGCATGACGTGCGTGCACCTCCATACACCTCCATACACCTCTCCATAGCTCCATACAGCTCTCCATACACCTTCATACACCTCTCCATACACCTCTCCATAGCTCCATACACCTCCATACACCTCTCCATACACCTCCATACACCTCTACATACACCTCCAAACACCTCCATACACCTCCATACACCTCCATACACCTCTCCATAGCTCCATACAGCTCTCCATACACCTTCATACACCTCTCCATACACCTCTCCATAGCTCCATACACCTCCATACACCTCTCCATACACCTCCATACACCTCTCCATACACCTCCATACACCTCCAACCACCTCCATACACCTCCATACACCTCCATACACCTCCATACACCTCTCCATACACCTCCATACACCTCCATACACCTCTCCATACACCTCCATACACCTCCATACACCTCTCCATACACCTCCATACACCTCTATACACCTCCATACACCTCCATACACCTCTCCATAGCTCCATACAGCTCTCCATACACCTTCATACACCTCTCCATACACCTCTCCATAGCTCCATACACCTCCATACACCTCTCCATACACCTCCATACACCTCTACATACACCTCCAAACACCTCCATACACCTCCATACACCTCCATACACCTCTCCATAGCTCCATACAGCTCTCCATACACCTTCATACACCTCTCCATACACCTCTCCATAGCTCCATACACCTCCATACACCTCTCCATACAACTCCATACACCTCTCCATACAACTCCATACACCTCTCCATACACCTCCATACACCTCTCCATACACCTCTCCATACACCTCTCCATACACCTCTTCATACAACTCCATACACCTCTCCATACAACTCCATACACCTCTCCATACACCTCCATACACCTCTCCATACACCTCTCCATACACCTCTCCATACACCTCTCCATACACCTCTTCATACAACTCCATACACCTCTCCATACAACTCCATACACCTCTCCATACACCTCCATACACCTCTCCATACACCTCTCCATACACCTCCATACACCTCTCCATACACCTCTCCATACACCTCTCCATACACCTCTCCATACACCTCCATACACCTCTCCATACACCTCTTCATACACCTCCATACACCTCTCCATACAACTCCATACACCTCTCCATACAACTCCATACACCACTCCATACACCTCCATACACCTCTCCATACACCTCTCCATACACCTCTCCATACACCTCTCCATACACCTCTCCATACACCTCCATACACCTCTCCATACACCTCTCCATACACCTCTCCATACACCTCCATACACCTCTCCATACACCTCTCCATACACCTCTTCATACACCTCCATACACCTCTCCATACAACTCCATACACCTCTCCATACAACTCCATACACCTCTCCATACACCTCCATACACCTCTCCATACACCTCTCCATACACCTCTCCATACACCTCTTCATACAACTCCATACACCTCTCCATACAACTCCATACACCTCTCCATACACCTCCATACACCTCTCCATACACCTCTCCATACACCTCTCCATACACCTCTCCATACACCTCTTCATACAACTCCATACACCTCTCCATACAACTCCATACACCTCTCCATACACCTCCATACACCTCTCCATACACCTCTCCATACACCTCTCCATACACCTCTCCATACACCTCTTCATACAACTCCATACACCTCTCCATACAACTCCATACACCTCTCCATACACCTCTCCATACACCTCTCCATACACCTCTTCATACACCTCTCCATACACCTCTCCATACACCTCTCCATACACCTCTTCATACACCTCTCCATACACCTCTCCATACACCTCTCCATACACCTCTCCATACACCTCTTCATACACCTCTCCATACACCTCTCCATACACCTCCATACACCTCTATACACCTCTCCCGACACCAACTAAATCAAAAACGTTCGTTGAACAGCGGTCGAACGTTACGCCAACGTATCTTCCGAAAAAAAGCTAAATCGTTACCGTTAATATAATTTGCGCGATACGAATTGTGCATAACGTAACGTTTTTGGTTGTGGTTTTGTTTTGGTAGTATCGTTCAAACTTAGGACGATTGAGTCCCTGGTAACTATATGTTTGCTAAAAATGAATATGCATGAACATGCCGGTATTATTGTAATATGCACCGTAGCTATGCGAACAGTCCGAAAACTGAAATGGTCTGTCAGTCGGTTTAGGAGAATACCGTAAGTTGCAGAAACGCTCATTAGAGTTAATTCTCCATTAAATCTCTTGATAGCTTTTACTACGACAAAAAGTGACGGCAAGAAATTTAATGGAGGATTCTGCAACTGAGTGACAGCCGTTCAAATGTCGGACCTTTGAACGATTGGTTCCGGATACTGAATCTGCATTGCAGATGATGATAACAAGAAGTACGTCTACATCTATCTCTCGTCATAATTATGGTAGAGCTCAGACGGGTAGGGTAGCGGGTGGCATCAGCGGGCAGGTGTAGCTGTGGACGCAAGCGGCTTCGGCAGTGTCGTCGTGAGCTGCAGCCCCCCCTCCCCCCCGTCCTCCTCCTCCTCCTCCCCGCTGTCGCTCTCCGCCGGCGACGTCGACGCACCCCACTGCACACATACACAACGACTTAAAGACTCGATTATACATACCTACCTGCATGGGTAGCATGACAACCCGTGATAGCCGTGATACAGCTTTATCACTTCTTTTATCTCTTTCGTTTGTGCGCGAACGAACGAGATAAAAGACGTGATAAAGCCGTATCACGTCTACGGTACCGCGGGTTGTCATGCTACCCATGCCGATACTACACTGTTATTCGCTCCAGCATGGCTAGGCTAGCATGGCAGCGTGATTTTTATCGCCAAATAGAAAGAAACCGAAGGCGTGATAGCGCTATAATAATATCACGCTGGCATATACTAGATTACTAGCTAAGCTGCGCCAACCCGCGATAGCGTGATATAGCGCTATCGTTTCAGCTCTCTTTCTATTTGCGCGCGAACGAACGAGCTAAAAGACGTGATATATGTAGATGGAGATAGCCGTATCACGTGCAACGCGCTAGCTAGGCAGGAATTATTAGGTCTTGATGGTCTAGTACCTACTTAGTCTCAGCTTGCATGCAGAAGCCGACACGATATGGTTCGGTCCCAGTCCGGGTGACTGACTATACTATACAGTCAGCTGCATGTCGCTTTCTTGGGCCCACACATGCACTCAGTACATTTCTGACAAGTCATCCATGTCCTACCGCAGCCGACCGTAGCTACCAAAGTTTTTAGACGGCTGGCTTTTCGGTGGCGTCAACATCGGCCGTCGGGTTCTACCTATAGGTCTACTACCTGTCGCGCTGGGTAGATAGTTTGGACACTATAATATAGTATAGGTACTAATCAACTTTTATGCCTCTGACGACCCTCTCGGGGAGTATAGCCGTGACTGTCGTGAGCATACGCTTTTTTTAAAACGTCAAAGTTTTAGGTAGATGTGACTATTGTGTCCATGATTATTCTCATGACATTAGTAAATAGTAATCATGTCTGTTTACTAATTATTAATTATTAAATAGGTATTTGAAAAAAAAAATACCTTTTCCTTTATCTTTATTCAAATGTATATTCTGTTTTGGTGTACAATAAAGTATTATTGTATTGTATTGATTTTTTTTTACTTAGTAGTCATAGGTATACCTACCTACTGACTTTGTTATGTCTGGGTATTAGTCCTTAGCTGATTTTGTTGTTGGTTTATTTAATAAAAAAATCGGTAAAGCACGAGAACGTGTCAAAACATTGAAATAAATATTTTGAGAAGCTATATAATTCGCCATAATTTAATAATGATCTACAGTTTATAAAATATAGTTTGATACCTGTGACAGCAGGACGGGGCGATGCGTAAGAAATAAAAGCGACAGAACTTTTAAAATAATCGATTTGACATAATATGTCACAGGTTATCAAGCTATCTATATTTTAAGAACTTTAGTAATAATAACTGTAAGTAATGAAGTGAGAGACCTGTTCGGACAGCGGGTTCGCGCAGAGGGCGCGGTAGAGCAGCGCCGCGTACAGCAGGTTGAGCACTCCGAGCGCGCGCAGCGTCGTCTCGAACCCCACCGCCCACGACATCACCCCGCCCAGCACCGGACCTGGCGTAAACACTGTGTGAGATAACATCAAGACGACGGAACGGAACCCCACCGCCCACGACATCACCCCTCCCAGCACCGGACCTGGCGCAAATACTGTATGAAATAACATCACTACGACGGAATTAACCCCACCGCCCACGACATCACCTCGCCCAGCACCGGACCTGGCGCAAACACTGTGTGAGATAACATCAAGACGATGGAACCCCACCGCCCACGACATCACCCCGCCCAGCACCGGACCTGGCGCAAACACTGTATGAAATAACATCACTACGACGGAACCCCACCGCCCACGGCATCACCCCGCCCAGCACCGAACCTGGCGCAAACATTGTGTGAGATAACACAAAGACGACGGAAACCCACCGCCCACGCACGACATCACCCCGCCCAGCACCGGATGCAATAACCGTAGAGACATGGAGGATTTTCGTAGTTAAATCAAAGACATATTCCGTGTTAGGTGTCGATATAATGAATGAATTAAAACTAGTTACAATGAGGTATTGCTTAAACTAATTACCTACGTCACATGTGCTGACGCAGCGCGTGCCCCATTTACCATTTCCGATTCGCTCTTCGACTGTATTTTGAATGTATAGTTATTAACATTTTATTTTGTTATAATACTACAACTCCCCCGAAAAAGAGGGCCTTTACATCCCCTTCCCGAGGAAAAAAAAAATGTTAAATGAGTCACGTTGATACATTTTTTTTTTTCTTATTTTATAAAGTATGTCTAGGATATAAAAAAAAGATGATAGTTATAGTTAGGTATTTCAATATAAACTTCTGTATTCTATTAATTAAGATAAAAACAATTTCGTATTATTCTTATGTACTACGTATTCAACTTTATTCTTTAGGATTTTTACATTAGGTGTAGTTTCCTCTAACACCTCATATGGACCAAGGTAAACGGTGTCAAGTTTATTGCCTTTCTGATTTTTTAACAATATTAAATCACCCTTTTTATAAGTGATTGGGTTAGAATTTTGGTCATACAATAATTTTCTTGTCTGTTTTCTGTCTAATAAATTTTTTCTTGCGTCACATTGGGCTTTTTGTAATCTATACTTCAATTCTTTTGGATAATCGTCAAAATTATATAAAGGATCTATTGTTAATTGTAAGTTACTTGGAAGGTTACATAATTTTCCAAAAACTAGCTCAAAAGGCGTATACTTAGTTTCTGAGTGAACAGTAGTATTGAAGGCAAAACACCAGTATGGCAACCAACTACTCCAGTCTGAATTATTGTTCTCACACTGCATTCTAAGATATGCTCCAAGATTTTTATGACTATTTTCTAATGACCCTAATGTTTGGTGGTGATACGCAGTAGAGTTGAACTTTTTTATATTAAGCAAACTACATACTTCCGACATGACAGAAGATATGTTCTCTGTTCCTCTGTCCGTAATTATTTCCTTTGGAATACCATAACGTAATATAAAATTATTAACTAAAACACTTGCTACTGAATCTGTGTCCTTTCTTTCTAAGGCATATGCTTCCACAAATTTGGTGAGGTCGCATTGCAAAGTAAGGATATACTTATAGTTTAAGTTGTCGACCGGAAGTGGGCCCATAATATCTAAGCTTATTCTTTCTAGTGCTGTGCTCGCTGTGGTCGTTATAGTCATAGGTTCTTTTATAGTTTTATTAGTAAACTTATTAAACTGGCAGTGTTTACAACGCTTAACATACTCTATTACATCATTCGTCATACCTGGCCAAAAGTAATACCGTTTTATACTATTTGTCATTCTATTTATTCCTGCATGCCCACTGGTGAGCAAAATATGAAAGTCATTTAAAATAATTGTTTTCTGATCTTTGTCAGAGATTCGTATTACATCTTTAGTTATAACTAGACGCGGGATATCAACACTATACATTTTTATACAACTTGCAAGTGATTCTATATTGGTTGCATTACATTTATTTTTAATCATGTGCAACTCATTTATTTTTAATTCTTTACATAATTCTTCTAAATCCCTCGCTAACACCTGTGGGGTAGATAACGATCGGGAATTTAGATATATCGCTGATTGCGATGGTACGTACGTACATAAATCCGCGTTTGATAATATTTTTTCTCCATCTCTTATTTTTTCTAAGTTTTTGTCGTTAATAATTAGTTCTGTCATAGTGTTCGGTTTTTTGAGAATTTCTACGACCCTTGGGCGATCAAGTCTGTGGTCTTGAGAATTATTCAAAGTCAAATCCGGTACGCGCTGTTCTTGTAATTTTTTAGACTGCGCTCGCGTCAAAACAGAAATCATGTGTTCTCTCATATTTTTTAAATCTTTGCTCGTTGCCGGGAGGCGGCTTAATGCATCTGCAGCTGCGTTATTTTTTCCTGGTACGTATTCGATTTCAAAGTCGTAATCTTCTAAGAAAAGTCTAAATTTCGTTAACCTACTTGATGGATCTTTTAAACTAAAGAGGTAGACAAGTGGTTTGTGATCTGTAATGATTTTGAACCTTCTTCCATACAAATAAGGCCTAAAATGTTTTACTGACCATACTATAGCGAGTAATTCTAAATCTATAATAGGATATCGAGTTTCGGCTGGTGTCAGTGAGCGACTGGCGTAAGCAATTACTTGTCCGTTTTGATTTGATAATATTGCACCTAGCCCTATTTTTGAAGCGTCGGTCTGCAATCTAAAAATATTGTTTTCGTTAAAATCTGGATATTCTAAAATAGGTGGCTGCATTAGAGCTAATTTTAAACTCTGAAATGCTGACTCACATGAACTTGTCCACTCAAATTTTGTATTTTTCTTACTTAACTGATTTAACGGATGTGCTATGTTAGAAAAAGAAGGAATAAATCGTCTATAATAATTCGCAAAAGCCACAAATCGTTTGACATCCTCTACACTGGTTGGCTTTGGATAGTTTTGCATAGTTTCGATTTTGCTTGGGTCAGGAAAAATTCCTGTTGATGTGATCTTATGTCCTAAATAAATAATTTCTTTTCGTAAAAATTCACACTTTAAGGGATTTAATTTCAATTGTACACCCTTTAAACGTTCTAAAACGCTTATTAAATTTTTGTTATGATGGTCTAATGAGTTTCCTATTACAACACAATCATCAAGATAAATAAAACATTTACTATAATTTAATCCAGCCATTGCTATGGTCATTAATCTGGAGAAGACACTTGGGCTGGTCTTAAGGCCCATTGGGCAACGTTTCATTTGGTACATTTTATCTGTCGTAAATGCTGTATATTTACGTGAGTCTTTGTTTAATGCAAGTTGGTAAATTTTATCAACATTAAATGCTGTATACTTTCTCGAATTTTCTTCTAAGGAAAGTTGATAATAAGATTGTGAAAGGTCTAATTTTGAGAAATACATACTACCTGATAACGAGTCTAAGATGTCTATGATGTTTGGCAACGGAAACTTGTCATCTTTAATTCTATTATTTAATTGCCTATAGTCCACTACTAATCGCCATTTTTTGTTATTATATTTATCTGCTTTTTTTGGAACCAATAGGACTGGGCTAGACCACTCAGACGTGGCTTCTTCTATTATATCGTTATCAAGCATCTCTTGAATCTGCTTATTAACTTCCTTTTTTAAAGCATGCGGTATTCTGTAAGGTTTTAAATACACAGGATTGACATTATCTTTTAGTGATATAGAGTGTTGCATCACATTTGTTACAGTCAACTTATCGCCTGGCAGGTGAAACACATCTGCATATTTGGCGGTAATATTTTGAATAGTCTGTCGTTCTTCTTTATTCAAATAGTTTAAATCTAATAAATCAAGCAAAGTTTTGACTCTGTTCACCGAAATATTTTCATCTGATAAATGACATAACTCAAAGTTATCTACCGTATCTATTTCTAGGTCACAAAAGTCTAAAATTACTTCCCTATCTGTTGTGTTCAATATCCGAATAGGTATGAGACCGTTTTGTGGTTTTGATATCATTCCTGCTATAAAGACACCCTCTTTGAGTTCTTTTGCCAAAACAACTGTATCCTCATTATACGTAGTGGGAATATATTTAATTGTTTCACATCGAGGAGGTATCAAATGTCTATATCTATGATTCATATTAGTATGAACACTGTGACCGTTATTTGTCAATTTCAAGGTGTTATTTTCATAGTTAAGGTGACCTTTGTACTTTCTTAAAAAAATTTCTCCTAATATTCCATCAGCTGAGCACGACATATTTTTAAATATGTAAAACTTATTACTGAAATATACTCCTTCTACTCCTATTTCTAAAATAATAAATCCTTCCGAAATCAACTTTCCACTGACACCCCTTATAGTAATCTTATCGTAATATATTTTATCTAATAAATCTGGATACTGACACACCCATTCATATTTTAAAACGCATAAGGACGCTCCACTATCTACTAATAGGTTTACTATTCTATCTTTTTCTAAATAAAAAGTAACTGAATTATTATTATTGTAATTTAAAACCACGTTTTCATTCTGAACGAAAAAACTCGTCATTATTTATATTCAAATTTTCCTCATTTCTACTGCTACTTGGTTCTTGCTCATCGTGCTGAGTTTGCTGAACCCGCGGCGGCGGCGTACGTTCGACACCGCGACCGTAATATGTGCCGCGACTGCGTGAAACATAATGCCCACGTGCTGAAGGCGCGTGCGGGGTATTGTTGAATGAAGGTTTCGAGTTATAATCATTTCTATAATTGTAATTGCCTCTATTATTTCCACGATGGTAAAAAAAATTATTTGGTTGATTGTAATTACCACGATAAAAACTGTTACCTCGTCTATTCTGATAATTTCCCCGATTCGAAAATGTATTATTAGAGCTGTTAATTCTGTAGACGTGGTCCTCACCCTGGGTTAAATTTTGTTCATCTACGGCAGCTCTGATTGCGTCTGGGAGGGAGTTAAACTCTCGAGACGCTATGATCGTACTTAAACGCTGATTTTCTAGCCCATCAGCAAAACGTTTTATTGCTAATTTCTCGTTTATTGGTCGTAATATGTCATACTTTTTATCGTCTGAATCTGCTTGTGCTATGGTCAAATCAACAAATAAATTTTCTAGGTATGAGCCGTACGCTTCTACAGACCTACGACCTTGTTTAGAATGAATAAGCTGTGCTTGCAAAGAGACAGCCGATTTTTTTTGTATCAAATGGGTCTTCATATCGCTTACTAAGCTATCGACACTGCTGTAGGACGATTTCAACCGGAGTTTCGAATTAGAATCTAACCTCGTTTTTAACACAAAATTAATTAACTGTGTTTTTGATTCTTCAGTTAACATGGCAGAGTACAAATCAATGCCATCAATTAATTGTTTTGTTATTTGCTCCTGGCCATTCATAATTGGCAACAGGGCAATGGCTGTCTTTATTTCAAAGTTTGTCATGGTGTCCGATTTCATGTCTTTGCGCACTGGCACTAAACTATTTATTCTATTGTATAATAAATGAATTTCTTCTACTACTTTATTTATACAAATAATATCTTCGGTGCATATCTCTGATTTTTCAATAAGAAGGTTTACTTTTTTTAAAAAGACTGGTAATTGTTGGTATGCCTGTGTTGCTTCCTCTTGTTTTTTAGAAGCGCTTTCACTAGTTAAACGCCTTTCAGGACCTAGTTTTATTAAATATTCCTTTAGATACTTTAAAGAATCTCTTAAGTGAATTAATTCTTTCAGCATAGTCCTAAGTTACATTAAAAAAAAATGCTATATATGCTAAGAAATGGAATCGATAAAATGTGGTTATTTTAACATAATATTCAGATACACTTACTTCTATGCAACGTACTTGATTCTAACAGCTTACTTATTCCTGGACGCGTCCGGATGTTCTGGAGATGACGGGTAGTTGACTCTGGTGCATCTTCGGGCCGGGTAATCCCTGGACACCTCTTCGGGCCGGGTAACCCCTGGACACCTCTTCGGGCCGGGTAACCCCTGGACACCTCTTCGGGCCGGGTAACCCCTGGACACCTCTTGAGTGGTCTTCTTAGTTTTCTGGTGGGTTTTGTTCGGGTCTTGAAATGGTGGCAATTTGAATTGAGTTTAGTTCTCGGCGTAAGGTTTTAATAGTATTTTTTCTATGTTTCTTCAGTATATAGTAGACTGATGCGACGATTGCAATTATAAGGAGTACAATTAGCAGTATCTCTGATGTGGAAAGGTGTTGCTGTGTATTTGCTTGTGCATCTCCGCTTGCAGTTTGAGCTATTACAACTTCGTCTTTTGAGTAAGATTTCCCCATCCTTCGAGGACCTTGTGGTGGATACTTCTGTAGATCTTCTTTTCTTCTTGATTTGTACTTGATCTTCTATTCTTCTTGATGTTTATTGGCTGTTCTATTCTTCTTTCTTCATAGTATTTTGTCTTGTTTGGCAGGGTCGCCATGCAATAACCGTAGAGACATGGAGGATTTTCGTAGTTAAATCAAAGACATATTCCGTGTTAGGTGTCGATATAATGAATGAATTAAAACTAGTTACAATGAGGTATTGCTTAAACTAATTACCTACGTCACATGTGCTGACGCAGCGCGTGCCCCATTTACCATTTCCGATTCGCTCTTCGACTGTATTTTGAATGTATAGTTATTAACATTTTATTTTGTTATAATACTACACGGACCTGGCGCAAACACTGTATGAAATAACATCACTACGACGGAACCCCACCGCCCACGACATCACCCCGCCCAGCACCGAACCTGGCGCAAACACTGTATGAGATAACATAAAGACGACGGAAACCCATCGCCCACGCACGACATCACCTCGCCCAGCACCGGACCTGGCGCAAACACTGTATGAAATAACATCACTACGACGGAACCCCACCGCCCACGACATCACCTCGCCCAGCACCGAACCTGGCACAAACACTGTATGAGATAACACAAAGACGACGGAAACCCATCGCCCACGCACGACATCACCCCGCCCAGCACCGGACCTGGCGCAAACACTGTATGAAATAACATCACTACGACGGAACCCCACCGCCCACGACATCACCCCGCCCAGCACCGAACCTGGCGCAAACACTGTATGAGATAACACAAAGACGACGGAAACCCATCGCCCACGCACGACATCACCTCGCCCAGCACCGGACCTGGCGCAAACACTATGAAATAACATCACTACGAGACGGAACCCCACCGCCCACGACACGACATCACCCCGCCCAGCACAGGACCTGGCGCAAACACTTTTTTTTTGACAAATCCCACCTATCCCCCCCCCCCCCCACCCTGGATACGTGCTTGGTCATGCGTCACATGCAGTGCAGGTACATGGAGCGTTGGCGGGTGAAAAAGAATCTAGTGATTTACAGAGCGAGGACACTACCGCACTTGAATGGGACGGCGGAAGGCAATAACGGTTTATCGGTTGAACTATTCTAACGCGCAAAAGTTAGAGGCGCCGGGAGGCATGCATCACGATGCATAGCAGTAGGTAAGGTAGTGGCGACAGTCACCGAGCACGTAGGCGGCGCTGGAGGCGGCCTGCAGCAGCGCGGCCAGGTGCGGCACGCGGCGCGCGCGCGCCATCAGCGCGGGGACCAGCGCCGCGTCCGTCGCGCCCAGCCCCGCCCCCAGTACGCCCTGCGGCAGCGCCAGCACCCACACCTGCCGATGTATGCGCACGATATTAGGTAAGATTAACTATGTTAATAAAATTAGTCGGCCGGCCGGTTAAACGGCCTCTCTATTTAGTATGCGGCGAAGGTCAAACTCTCTTTAGAGAACGACCTAGACTCGATTCAATTCAATTAAATTATTTATTTTGGGTCAGATCATAGATCCATAGTAGGTGATTCGTTTCGTTACTCGTTTTTCGAGAGAGCGTTTGAGCCGTCCATAAGATGGATATTTTCTTTTCGTTCAGTGTAATAGAATATATACTAACACTTCCGGCGTGCGGCACGGCGAGCGCGGCGAGCCCCACCGCGAGCACCCCGCACAGCGCGACGCGCTCGGCGCCGAGCCGCCGCACGACGCCGCCGAGCGCCGCCGTGGTCGCGAGGTAGCCGGCGCTGTCCGGCACGAAGGCGGCGCCGGTCTGCCAGCGCCGCGGCCGGAACTTGTGCATGATCCACAGCGGCAGGCACGGCTCCAGCGCCGCCATCGCGCTCGTCGTCACCAGCACCGCGCCCGCGCCCGCGCGCGCCGCCCCGCGCCGCGCCTCGCGCCCCACCCCCGCCCAGCCCCACGCGTCGCCCGACGCCGCCGCCTGCGGGCGACCACCTGCGTCACACTCACACCATAGTATTACTATAAGCCTTACAGTATGGCAACGCTCTCGATACTTACGCTGTCATGCGCAGATATGCAAGGCGATCCCGACACCTTCATATACAGATCTCGTAATGTGACCTCCATCCCCTCGCTTCCCGGCAAGGCCCCCTCCGTTACTTTGCGCGAGTACATCCGTTGCCATACTGTAAGAACTATGTATACATATAGTAATGCTGTGGTCACACTCACAGCGGACCGGTACAGTCTGCCGGAACCTCACTCACCCGGTTATACTCCTCCCTGTCCAGGTACACGTACTGTAGGGCTGGAAATGAAAGTGGCGGTTTAGGACTCACAGTGAACGACGTTCCATTCTTATGACGGAAAAGATAATCATACCGAGATTCGCTAGCAGCGCCAGAGCTATGAGCAGGAAAGGAGTCGCCCTGCTCCACATCGCGATTGCCGCCCCGCCGAACGGGTAGCCCACCAACACTCCTGCAATACGATCAATTTAGTTACCTGATGCATCTTAATCTGCACGAAATTTTACGAATTTACGCATCAAAAAAGCTGCCGCTTCTTTGGTATGAACGTGGGTGTGGTGTGTATGTATGGATGGATCTCGACGCGCCGTCGACTTCCTCACCCAGTGCGACGGCGCCGAGCAACGCGGCGATGGCGCGGTCGGCCGCGTTGCGCGACAGAGCGCGTGACACTAGCGCCATCCCGCTCACGTTGCCGAGCGCCGCGCCCGCGCCGTGCAGCGCGCGCCCCGCCCCCGCGCACTCCGCGCGCCCCGTCGACAGCGTCGAGCAGCCGGAGAACACTGCAGCAGACATTACACTGACTGAATCTTATCGATATGCGAACCCATCGACCATTGCCTCGAGTGAGACGTTCGCATGACAAGCTTCGGGAAACATGAAAACGTTAGTTTTTGCAGACCCAATGATCAAGAATCGTTCTCTAGTTGCGCGCTCGGTTCACTTTCAAGGTTTTAATTAGGTCACTAGTCAAAAGATCATTAGCTAAATGGCCACCAAGACGTCCGGGGAAAGATGAGATCATAGAGGTCAGATTAAGCTGGCAGTCATCGATTCGCATCAGATCAGATCCAGTTTCCGTCGTGGAGCGGCAGATGGCGGATGGATCCTCGGAGAGAGAGCGAACTGTATGCATGTGACGTACGGAGCGCGGCGGCGGCGAGCAGCGCGGTGGAGGCGCGCAGCACGCGCGCGGGGCCGCGCCGGCAGCACGCGCCGGCCGCGAGGGGCGCCGCGAGGAGCTGCGCCGCCGCCTTCGCGCCCAGCACCGCCCCCACGCCCGCTTGCGCCCCGCCCAGCCCCGACCCTGCGGGGAGACGTGACACTATCAGTAGCAGCGAGAGGAAATCAGGTTCAGCCAAGGTCTCACCGGTCAGTGAGCAACGATGAGACACGCTCACCCGGGACCCGACAGCTGCTGATACGATTTTCATTTTGTTCGATTTTAATCTTTTGATTAGCTTTAATGCTATGATCGGATTACGAACATTTGGCTGAAGGTCAAAAATTACCACGAATACTCAATCACACTCTGAACACTTCATAAAATCTGATTCGGACTGACGAGAAGAGGTACCTGAAGACAATCATGTACACTGAGTGAGAACGAGTGACAAAAAGCCAGCCTCGTATGATATGCGTCATGTGGTGATGGATGACTAAGATTTTGTCCACAGAAATCTAAAGAAGTGTTCACCGTCGTGCAGCGTGCCGGCGCCGGCGGCGTGGTGCACGGTGTCGTTGAGGAGCGCGGCGAGCGGCGCCGGCGGCGCGTGGTCCCCTCCCCCTCCCGCGCCGCCGCCGCCCGCGTGCGCCCACAGCTCCAGCGAGGTGCCGCTCACCCAGTCCGGCACGATCGGCACTAGTTACCGACGAAATAGGTGGTCAATAAATTATAGGTAGAGGTAGAACCTGTACCTACGATATACTATTATAGGACTAAGATCTCTCACGAATATGGGGAGATCCCACCAATCCGCAGTAGGTACATTAGTACACTACAGCAATCCCCATTGGGATTACTGCGGATTGGTGGGAGCAAGCTAGTTCTGGCTGTCAACTTGTCGTCGAAATACTTTCATGGTACCTTAGAAGGCTTCTGATAAGTTACCGATTATTAACAGCGCTATCTTACGGAGCTATTCAAAGGCCAACTTTTTAACGTGCCTTCCGAAGCAAGGAGGCGTTCGTTTTGAAATCTTCACTATAACAGTCACCTATCCAAAAACTGATCGGATCGGACGATGCCTAGCTTAGATGATCTTTTTCGATACCACCGAAACTACATTAATTAGTGCACACAAGTGATCATTATAACGGCTCACCTAGGACGGTTAGTAAAACATTGTCTAAGAAAAATGTTAAGTAAGTGAGACAGAAAGCGGCCGTCGCGCCGGTGCCGGCCGCTTCACTCATGCTGCCGCGAGCCGCTATGTCGGAGGAGTGACTACTGACTACGACTACCGACTACTGTGTCTCCCGAGCCCCGACGCGTCGCGTCGCGAGTCGCGGCCGCGCGCGAGTGTTTCGCCGCGATAAGACTCCGATACGTTTTCAATCAGTGCTCGTCGACGCGAGTGTCATTCACTTAAAGCAATTTTCTGGTTCGCGTCCTCCTTTATTGCAGTTCCGGACGATGCTGATGCGCTGATAACCTCTTTCTCTCTTGCATGTCCTGAAGTAGTCATCGATTAACAAAGTAAATAAATAAATTGTTAATAAACTTATTAAACAGCGTTGAATTTAATTTCCTACAATAGTAGGTAGGTGCGTACGCATTATTGAATAATGGCAGTAATAGCGATACCATTATATTAAGCGAAACGAGAGTCATTACATGCTCGTTGGCTACACATCTGCGGCTCTTTCATTTTGTTAGCGACTGAAACGTATTTATTTATATCATCGTGGAATAAGTTACTATGTAAAAAATTTACTACAATGTAATACATTTGTTAAATAAATAAATAAATTTATTTGTAGGTATTGTAGGTAAGTATGAATCCCAGCAGAGTGTAACGTATGTATTCTGAATTATGGTATACTTACCTACTTAATTCCTTTATCTCCTAAATCAAATAGTCTAGTTTTACCTAGGTAGGTACTATTAATTGATTACTAAACTAAAGATGTCTCTGAGTAGTAGGTACCTAGGTACTACAAAGAGTAATCTATGGATAATGATGGTAGGTACTCAATGAGATAATTATTCTAATTTTATTCACAAAAAGCTTTACAAATATAGGTAGGTATACGTATTTTATTGTTCTTAGGAAGATATAGGTATAGTACAGCATTGGTTAACAGGGTCCTTCTTAATATGTTGACACTTTTTTAAGGGGATGATCAACCCATCAAACTGAATAACTTTCTCTACCAGACCTTTCTCGGAGCAGCAAAGAAATCGCGAAAAAAAATCATCTGTCCCATACATTTGGCTCGAGTAGGTTTGCAGTTTTATATGGAAAAGCTGTTTTTTTTGCGATTTAGATGTTGGTACCATACAGAAAGTTTGGTCTGATCATCCCATGAAAAAAGTATCAGCATATTAAGAAGGAACCTATACATAATAGTAAACACATAACTGTAACCTAATTGAATATCAATACCAAAAAAACAGCAAAAAAATATTACACAAACATGGGTCATTTACCCTAATTAGCGTTTCGATTTTCCATAAAAAACTCAAATAAAATCACGAATATTCATGAATTCACACTCACATGCAGTAACGAAACGCGAGCTGTCAAACGAAAACGAAACGAAACCACAGATTAAGCGCAGATATGTGTAACAAACTACAGATGCGACAGTGAAATTTTTACTTAGTTCCAAAAGATCCGTTGTGGCGCTGCTGTTGTCAAGCTTAATTTAAATAGGACTTGTAGTCATAGGTATGTATAGTGATTCCGGAATGCAAAAATAGGGATATTTGACCAATGAACAAACCAATCAACGATATTATAGGTCGACCGGAATCACATAAAAATGAAAAAAGTAAAAACATTTAGATTTTTCACATGGACTACCATGTGAAAAATCTAAATGTTTTTACTTTTTTTTTACTTTGAATAGATAAATGACATTTTGACACTAGTCAAAATGTCATTTATCTATTCAAAGTTTAAGTACTTTGACTGAGCCTTTTTGCAGCGATAAAAACATGCGTTAGTGCACAGCGTGACTAATTCACTTTGTTCACTAGCAATAAAATTAACAGGCGTTTGTATCGATTCAAACGCATGATTGTAGCGATGCACACACATGTTTGTATTAATTGATGCACATGTGCTTGTGCATTGTGGCAAATCTAACTGATCAAATATTACGAAAGTTTTGAATCGTGGCTGTACCACGTTTGCATCTATGCTTTATTGCGTTTGCATCGATGCTGCATTGCGAATCAATTGATGCTTTTGACAGCACTTCTGCGCTGCAAAAGTAAGATAAGATAAGAATCGCAGTGTGTAATGGGCCTTAATCTAATTACCCCAGTGTTGCTTATTTTTAAATTTGATTTCCCTATTTTTCATCAGATTCTGGTCCACCTTTTTTTATTTATTTATTTTATTTATTTTCAAGCGAAAATACAAGAAGAAACAAGATAATATGTATAAGCTTCTGACGCAACAACACGGGATGACGCTGCTATCGGTGTAAGTTCAATATGGCGTCTTATAATGGCGTTTTAGGAAGGAAAATGTAGGTATGGTAGATACCTATACTTCTTGGGGAAATTGTGACATCAGCGCCACAACGGACCTATCGGAACTAAATAAAACTGTCAATACCTTGGCTTACCCTAGCCTGCGTTTTGTTTTTCCATAAAACTCAAATAAAATCACGAATATTTACGAATGCAATGCAGTAGCGAAACGCGAGCTGTCAAACGAAAACGAAACGGGACTTGAGTCGAGTGGATATCGAAGTCGGGCTGCGGCCGAGATCTAGCAATATACAACGAAACATGTCATGGATAGTAGGCGAGGTGGTGCCCATAGTCGCGCGAGTGTAATCGTGAGCCCGCAGCCGCAGGCGGTCAGTGCCCGCGCAGTGCCCAGTGCCCGCCGTCGCCGCGGGGCATGTGAGCCCCGACCACGAGCCCTCGCCCGAGACACTGCTTACACTCATGGTTCGTACCTCATTGTACTCTTACAACTGGTTGCCAGCTCTTCCAGTTGTAGAAAAAGGCTATAACCCTATAATGTAGCAGTCACCAGCCAGTCTGTGCAAGCAGTGCGCAATCTGTAACATCCGTGATTTTGCAATAGTCTCGTCACAATTCGTGTTTGTAATGTTGTAAAACATCGCTCCGCGCCCTCATATAATTATGTTAAGAAGTTTTGTAAACTTATTTTTATAGTTTGGAGTCGCCTTGTGCCGTTTAGCGCTAATATTACCTACCTAGTTGTAGTGATACATTTCGAATATTTTATAACTTTTGATGTTGAAATGGTTTCCAATTGGAAATGTACAATATTAATTCAAGTAGTATCCTGTCCATTCTGCAATAGTTTTATGCACCTACCTGATTGTATGTACAGGCCTAGTATGTCTAACTATATATTTTTAAAAATACATTTTATTCACGATAGCTTATTTGACATATTTTTCATACAAAATGTGTCAAACGAGCTGTCAGATAAGCTAACAAGAACTTATCGAAAAGTGTTGAGAGAGGCCCTTTGTATGTAAAATAAATATTAGAACCGCTTAATATTAAAATAGCAAGATAGATGACTAGTCTATAGCGCATGAATTGCATTAAATTGAGCCCCCATCACCTAATTTACTTAGTCACAATACGAGCGGCATTCCGTGATTGAGAACCTTTTTTTTTGGTTTAGGTGGAATAAAGGTACCACAGTGCCTTCGTGTGCTTTTACTCATTGTACAAATCATTAAAACATTTAGAAAGTCATTGATTCAAACAGAAAAAACAAATCACATGACATTTTCACCTGTAAGTACATGAAAATCCATTTATTTGAGCATGTAATGCAAGAACATCACCTATCTTCCGCTATTTTAATTAAATCAAAGTTTGACTGTGACTTCACAACCTATTCGTAAGAGGCCTCTGCCCTGCCCAGTAAGGTTAGCATGCCATACACGACAAAGTGACAAAACAATAGAATCTTCATGCATGCTCATTCTGGCATGCGTAAAGTAACAAAGACAGACGCACATCAAAATTTTTCTAATTTTGTCGAGGGCGGCACCCTAGGCCATTCCACGGGCAATGGAAACCTACAGGCTATTACAGTAGTACCAGGTTTATAAGTCTTACCGATGTTGACAGTTGAATCGTTTTAATAGCGTGCGAAATTATATTTAACCAATCAGGATTCAGGTACATGAGATGACAGGTTGCGTTTTAAACCTTGCCTTTGCAGACACATTCATTTCCACATTCAAATAAACTAAATTATAAATGAATCGTTTACCCGCGACTTCGTCCGCATAAATTATATACCAGATTTTAAGTCAGATGATAAGCTATCAAACAAAAAAAGTTTCATCAAAATCGGTTCAGTAGTTTTTGCGTGATACTCGAACAGACAAACACCCAAACAAACAAACAAACAGACAGACAAAAAATCCAAAAATTGGTGATTTGGAATCAGGGATATCTAAAAATCATATTGTAATCTTTTTTTGTAAATATCTTCAATGTACAGACACACTTCTGTTACAGTTTTATAATAGTTTAGATGCCAAAATACTTAATAGATTGTAACTCTGATTTATAAAAACTTATTAACATATTAATCTTAGGTAACAAGAAGTTATCAGGAAACATTTAATTCATTTTTATAATTCATGCATGTCATTCTAAAATGGATAATAAATTAATAATACAAACTCTATCTGACTTTGCACCCTTTGATTAAGTACTAAATGACTTTTCGGGTTTTCGATTCGGGAAAATCGTGTCATATTTGGGGAGAAGCCGGCACGGCACCCTAGGAGTCAGGAATTCATTAAGGGGATATACTTCTATGGTCCTGAGGAACATTTGCACAAAAAATTAGATTTACTGTTTTTTCTTTTACCTCACCCCACCCCCATACCACAAAGGTATAGCTTCATCTAAAATTTTTTATCTAAAATTTATCTAAAATTTTTCTCGTTAAATAGAGTTCCTCAATTTAAATACCTCGGCCACGTTGTCTCTGAGGACCATAAGGACGACCTCGACGTAGAAAGGGAGCGCAGGGCGTTGGCAGTCAGGGGCAACATGCTGGTCCGCAGGTTCAATGGCTGTACAAGGTCAGTAAAAGTGACACTGTTCAAGGCATACTGTCAGTCATTTTACTCTTGCAGCCTGTGGGTCAATTGCACACTCAGCTCGCTCAATGCCCTGCGTGTCCAATACAATAACATCTTCAGGATGCTGTTGGGGCTACCACGCTATTGTAGCGCGTCCGCCATGTTCGCAGAGGCGAGAACGGACGGATACCATGCCATAATGCGGAAAAAAGCCGCCTCGCTCGTCAGCCGATTGCGTGCAAGCCACAACAGCATTCTGGAGATGATTGCTGGCAGGTTTGACTGCCCCATCATCACACACTGTGTGCAAGTAATGATATAATCCCTACCTTACTGTTTTATGTTGTATTTTTATTTTTTATTTTTTGTGTATCTACTAACATAGCTCTTAAGTCAAACCCTGTTACTAACAAATGGATCATTTGTAATCTGAATTTTGAATAAATATTATTATTGTATGTCTTACGTTCCGTAATCACGGGCAACTAAGTCCCGGACCTTTGGAAGGCGTGCATGGGGCCGAAGCCAACATGTAGAGGCCCGTTCAAAAGACAAGTTAATCTAAATGTAAGGGATACACAAATGGTGGATACCATCTCCGAGCGTACAACATGATACCCACGGGGATGGTCCCCACCATTTGTGTAAAGACTATTGGAGTACGGCGCTACGGCCGCGATGGAAAAAAAAAAGGTCTTGGGCTATGGAGGTGAAAGTTGGATGGATGGATACTGGGCTATGGGAGGAGACTAACGGACGCCTGCCATGACAACTAGTCTCAAAATTGTAAATAGGGCAGGCGGTGACTCGCCGACTCGTCGAGTGGGCCCCATAAAACGGCCGCACGCACAAAGTGCGACAATGGAGCAACATCTCATTGAGCGGCTGAAGGTTGTCGAGAGGTGCGGCTCCGGTTTCACCATCGCGGGGTTTACCCCCGTGAGCGGGTTTCCCCGTTATTACGCCATTACGTGCAATACACTTCCAACCTGGAGCATAGGTTCTGCTCTTGCGATTCCACTCTGGACGGCCAATGAAGGCAAGCCAGAGGTAGGGGGGTGTGTTACTGTGTGTGTGGGTGTGGGGGTGTGTGTGTGGGTGTGTGTGTGTGTGTGAGCGCATGTCTGTATGGTCCCCCTGGATAGGGGTCCGCGGTGTCGCCACTCACCGTCAGCTCGCCACAAGCTATTATTATAAAATGCCCGTTGCATACCTGTGTTTACCTATAAGTAATTTTTTTTTTTTTTGTTATTTTTATGCTTAGTCACAATGCATAAAAATAACAAAAAACTAATTTAACCTGACTAGCCTCACTGTAATGTAACTATGATATTTTAAAAACGTGGTGCTAGTCGGGTTAATAATAGTTATTTCTTCCATTTAACTTTTTTCAGGCTTACTAAAAAAAATGTTTACATTTATACAGGGTGTTACAGAAGTAAAAATAAACATTTCAAACTTTTAAGGGGATTGTTAAGACTATCAAACTGAACAACTTTTACTATGGGACCAACATCAAAATCGGGAAAAAGAAATCTTTTGTCGCAACTTGAGCAAATCTGTAATTTAGTATGGAACATCGCAAACGCATCGAATCATGGCAAATCTCCCCATTTTGGGGGAGGCCTATGTCCAGCAGTGGACGTCTATCGGCTGATATGATGATGATGATGATGGAACATCAGATTTTTTTTTCGCGATTTCTATATTGGTCCCATAGTGAAAGTTGTTCAGTTTGATGGTCTTAACCATCCCCTTAAATGTCTATTTGTATTTTTGTAGCACCTTGTATAATTACAGCATCATAAATCATAATACAAACAAATAAACTCATTATCTAACAGTTATGTTTTACGAATAGACATTCAAAGTCATTGATCTAGGTATTGTATTGTGTACACACTACACTACACTACACAGAGTGCACAGTAGTACAGTGTGTACAGTACAGTACAGTAGGTACAATAACAACACACTGAGAGTGATAATTTACACACAGAGCACATGTTTGCAGCATCACCTGCCTGCACTGTATGTACCATTGTATTGTTAATCTATTTTGTTGCCGTCTGTCCGTCCGTCTGTCTGTGCCCGACCAGTGCTTGTGTATTCTGCTCGAGACAATGTCTCTTTAAGTGTTTGCTATCATTATAGAATAGAATAGAATCATTTATTGCACTCATGTTGTAACATTTGGTCTTATGCTAGGTTAGTTAGTATCAAACATGAACCCTGTAAGGGCACAGCAACATAACATAACATAACATAAATATTCTTTAAATGCACACCAAAAACATACAGCTACAAAAACAGAATAAAAGATCGTAAGGGTACAAATGGCGGTCTTATCACTAAAAGCGATTTCTTCCAGACAACCATGGGATGGAAGAACTCTTAAGTATAAAAACTTGCTATGACGGTGTAATAAATAAGATATAAAATATATAGCTTACAATAGATACAAGTATATTATAATACATACATAAATATATAAATATATATATATATATATAGCAACATTACAGCTATTAGTGTTAACTCAATATGCAAAATTTAAAAATGTAAGGGAAATGATCATATAAAATAAACAAAACAAACATAAATAAAAATGAACTATAACATTCACATTATTCACATTGCAAATTCAATCTTAGGCAAATTACATATACCTTTTTAACTTAAAATTATATGCAATTTCACAAAATGAAATTTACATAATTTTTTTATTTTTATTTGTTTATTAGGAAGCCAACATGACACATATAGTTTTACATTCACAATGGTACATGATAATTTTGAGTGTATACATGTCATACTTATAGGCTAACTCAGCATGCATAAAAAGCTTAATTTAAAAAGAAGGTGCATACATTTCTTGTTTTTTTTTAATTTTGTTGTTAAACAACGTGACGACTGATGGTTGTCGCGCCAATTCCGAATACAGGTACATGCCTACTGATTTACACTATAACTATTCAAAAAATACTTTTTAAATTTTAAATACAGCTAAAGAGTAGTGAAAAATGTCCACATCCATTTGTTTATAATTATATGTAATCATCATCATCAGCCTATAATCGTCCCACTGCACCTGCAGGGCACAGGCCTACCCTCAGGGAGGGTGTAAGGGCATTAGTTCACCACACATGCACAATGTGGATTGGTAGACTTCACTTACACATCAGAATTTCTTTTTAATTTTATGCAGGTTTCCTCACGATGTTTTCTTTCACCGTTTGAGAGCAGTCCGGTTTTACGTACATAAGATTCCGTGACATAAGTTAGATAAACTCATTGGTACATGACATGTAGTCCGTTCGGATTCGAACCCGGACCCCCATAATTCCATACCTCTGCGCAACGCGCTACCGACGCTCTCTACTGACGATCCCTACTAGAAATGTAATTCAATTTCAAAAAATGGCACCAAAAAAAGTACAGTGTTATAAATTTGTTCTTTAAAAACTCTACCTTGCCGCCAAAACTCATACAACTTGTAATTTTTCAAGAGGTGCCAAAAATTATGTTGATTTTGTTTAGAGTTATTCTTCTATAGTTATTCTTATTCGTAGGACGATCCTACCAATATTTTAAAATGGCTGAATGGATTTGGATGAAATTTCTCACACAGATAGAATATGTTCTAGACTAGATTAACACAATGACGGCATTCACATAAGTAGGTAAGATAATTTGTTTAAGTTTGTCTATGAATTCCGAGCGACTGCTCTAAATCTGAAAACATCGTGATGTAACCTGCACCTGCAAAGTTATGCTTGAGAAGAAATTACTACAAATGTGTTTGTGTACGAAGAAATAATTGCTAAAATTAAGTGGCAGTGGGTGGGGCACATTGCTTGCAGAACCGATGGCCGGTGGGGCCGAAAAGTTCTCGAGTGGCGACCGCATACCAGAAAGCGCAGCGTGGGTAGGCCCCTCACACGGTGGACCAACCACCTGGTGAAGGCGGCGGGAAAACGTTGGATGAGGGCAGCGCAGGACCGGTCGTTATGGCGATCCTTGGGGGAGGCCTATGTCCAGCAGTGGACGTCCATCGGCTGATATGATGATGATGATGTGTTTGTGTACAGTCAGCAGCAATAAGATGTATATATACTAGTACACTTTTGTTCTACGTCGTAGTATTAAAGTTTATACATACATCTTTTTGCTGCTGACTGTACCTATATGAAGTCTACCGATCTGCATGTGTGTTGTAGTTTCTGGCATCTTCCTTACAATGGAACATGGATGGTACAGTCAACAAAATGATGTTGACTGATGTCAGAAAGCTATTTATTACTATAGGGTCCTTCTTAATATGCTGACACTTTTTTTTAAGGATGATCAGATCGTCAAACTAAAAAATGTCTCTAAGGCACCAACATCGAAATCGCGAAAAAAATCTCCTGTTCCATACAAAACTGCAAACCTACTTGAGCCACCCTACTTGTATGGAACAGCTAATGTTTTTCGCGATTTCGATGTTGGTCTTACAGAGAATGTTGTTCAGTTTGATGGTCTGATCATCCTCAAAAAAAAGTGTCAGCATATTAAAAAGGATCTGGATCCTGCCCTGGCCCTGGGGCCTCTACCCGCACATTCGAACTTCGCAATTGCGTGAATGTTTTCGATCCAATGTCAACTCTATTACAATGAAGTGCGGATCGAAACAGTGGCGATATATCGAACATCGAAAGTCTGGGTACAGGGCCTGTTCATGCGTTAGTAGGTACTATTATTTGTTCTGTGGCATTTTTGTAGATAGGTACATACATGAGAGCGTCGGTGGCGCGTTGCGGAGAGGTATGGACTCCCAATTAAAGGGGTCCGGGTTCGAATCCGCACGGACAACATGCCATGTACCAATGAGTTTTTCTAACTTATGTACGTAAAACCAACTGCTCTCAAACGGTGAAGGAAAGCATCGTGAGGAAACCTGCATACACTGAAGAAGAAATTCTGATGTGTATGTGAAGTCTACCAACCCGCATTGGGCACGCGTGGTGGACTAATGCCCATACGCCCTCCTTCGGGGTAGGCCTGTGCCCTGCAGTGGGACGTTTATAGGCTGATGATGATGATGATATGACATACATACAATAAGTACTGTTCTTGAAGCTTGTAGATAGGTTTGTGCCCTGCAGTTGGCCTTATTTAATTAACAGATGATGTTTTATCAATAACATAATATTATAATGGCATGCGTGAATGCGTGATGCGCGCACCGCGCACCGCGCACCGCGCACCGCGCGCCGCGCACCGGGCGAGGCGAGGAACACCGCTCGTTAGACTAAACAATATAATAATATGTTGTTATCTTTGGCTCTAATTCAATTCAATTCAATATACCGATATATCCTCTATTTGTACAATACCTCTGTTATGTACAAATAGAGTTAATTACTTCATTAGCGCCTGCGCGCGACTTCGACACTTCTGTAGTACTGTAAATAATCACTTGTTATGTTTTAAACTAGGTGGAGAAAAAAAACGATAGGAATTGAAGACGGGACCTTCAATTCCTATCGTTTTTTTTCTCCGGGCCCTTTAGCACGAGACCGACTCACTCTTGACCGGTTTTCGACTTATTTGTTGTGCTCTATAATCACACCAAGTTTGACGCTTGTATTGTATTACCGTTTTTACGATAAAGCGAGAAGAAAAAACGTTGATAAAATCTAGTTTCTTGTGTGAGGACCCCCCTTAATTTTTAACTTTTTGGCATTTTTATTGTTTGTTAGTAAATCCCCCATAATAACGCACATTCTGTGAAAAGGACAACCGCCGCTCTCCCTTGAAAAAATACCTTAAAATGTATAGAAGTTTTGACTGAAGTCAAATGTGTAATAAATTATGGGGTTTTATAAAAACGACTCAGTATCATTTATTTTTATTTAAAGAGTTATTTAATCATATATTATTACTAAATTATAAATAAAGCAGCAACACCAACATGGCTGTCAATGTTGTTTAGTTGGAGGTGCTGCAAGTACAATGTTTTTTTTATATAAAAATGATAAAAACTAATAAATCATTATAAAATAAACTAATGCCTGCAGTTGCAGTTACGGTTTTCTAGTGTTCCGTAGTCCATAATAAAAAATAGAAGGACGGTTATACATTTTTTGGTATTATGTGTCGGATGTCCTTTCAACTGTCTATTACGGTTCAGAAGTTACAGCCCTAAATAGGTAGAACAGACAGACAGACGGACGGACGGACGGATGGACGGACAACGTAGGCTTAGTAATAAGGTCCCGTTTTCACCTTTTGGGTACGGGACCCTAAAAATCAGCTGTTCCGTACGCTTGAGTCAAGTAGGCAATGAGGTTTAGTATGGAACAACAATTTTTTTTTGGTCTTATCGGTTTGCTCGTTTGCTCCCATAGTAAAAGTTATTTAGTTTGTTGAGTTTTATCTCGTTCGTTATAGAGCAAAGGTGAGATAGCGCTGTACATCACGCTGCCTGCCATACTACGGCCGCCTGTTGAAGATTGTCATTTGCGTTGTCACGTATATCGTCAACATCTTGTGCCTTTCTGCTTGTTTTGAAAATAAGTGATGTACCATCTTTCATCAGGAAATAACACTGTATTCGACAAGTTTTTTTTTTTTTTTTTTTTTTTTCACACAAATTATCTAGTCACATTTAAAGTACCAGAATCTAGCCTGGACTTGTATTATGATGACTAGACAACGATATAGAATACATATATAAATACAAACATCCATGACTCGGGTACAAATATTCATATTCATCATACAAATATTTGTCCCTTACGGGATTCGAACCCGCGACCCTCGGCACAGCAGGCAGGTTCACTACCGACAGTGCTACCGGGCCGTCAAGTTTGTTCGTCAAAAAGTTGTTGTGGTACAAAGACCCTCTACCTACTCTACACTCACGGTTAGCGTGTATGACTGTATGTATGTATAGGTACGTTATCGATAGTCCATGCATTAGGCTGCCTGTCCATTGAAGCTGTGCGAGCTGTGCGAGCTGTGTAGCTGTGTAGATGCGAGGCGCGGCCGATCTCGCCCGAGCTCAAAAAAACACAGCTACGCAGCTCGCACAGCTCGCACAGCTTCAATGGACAGGCACCCTTACGCCACGCGCCACTTCGCGTAGACTTCGCGTTGACTTCACATACGCTTCAGTTTTTATTGAACACATTCGTATGCAGGTTTCTTCACCACTTGAAAGCAGTCGGTATTATCACATGTTTGCGGCAATAAATCGCTCCTCAGGTTATGGGCTCTCTCACGTCGTTCCTGCGACCAAACATTTTCTTGCCAACAAAGCCTGTTGTATCAATGCTCTGTTTTCAGTATCAGTAGTCCTTTCAGTGTAGTAATAACACCCCTCTTTTTACGTCGACGGTTAGAAAACATTGACTCGATAAAAAACACGGCAATAAATTCATTAAATTGACGCACCTGCGAAAAGGGATGGGGTGACATTCAAAACCGGAACGACAAAACGTAAACATATCGTAAAGGGGATTAAATGTAACCGCGCAGTGAGCATCACATCCTCTCCTCGTGTTTGTTAACGGATTATATTGTTGTCACTCTCATCTCAGTGGTGGTGGGGAATTGCATAACATATCTACGTAAATATTAGTTAATTCGTCTCCACATATACCTCCATAGTAGTGAAGATAGCACTCGCATTATAGTGTGGTGTGTGTGCTGGTATCGACGCGGTGTGTAGAGTAGAGGTACCTACCTAATGCAGTGTTTGTGTGTGTGTGCGGGGTTGTTTAGTAGTGAAATATCTTCGCCTTATGGAATAGACTTCGTTTTGAATCGACTTCACAAAAAGAGGGACGACAATTCGTTGCGTATGTTTCTTTTGTATTTTATTTATGTCAGAAATGTTGCGTGTATCGGGTCGTTGTCTCTGTCTGCCTCCATGGGACAACCGCTTGAGAATATGATATTATTCATAATTATGTTTGTCATACTTATTTCGTAATAACATATCGGTATTTCTAAATCGATTTCGAACAACTGAACTAGTAGGAATAAAATGACTTCCAAAGTAAAGGAAGTTGTAACGTTGGTTTGGAAGGGGTAACGTTTCCAAACACTGGCCGTGTGGTGTCGGCTAAGAATAGCACCAGCCCATTTACTCCCGTGGGTGTCGTAAAAGGCGACTAAGGGATCTACCGGAGGATGGGCAACAGCATCCTCTGACCTCTGAGTACACACATTCAATCGACGAAAGGCTAAATACTTAGCACTACTATTACAACTAACCTCCCTCCTGAAAATTTCAAAGTGAACATAATATGCACACTTAAAAATATGGGTGGTAAAGTTGATGAACCTAATTTAAAGTTTCTAACCACCCCTACAGGGAATACCATCGCGAGCTTATGTAGGTACCTATGTATGTTTCATAATCATCATCACTTTAATACCACAATGTTGCCGAAACGAAACCACCAATTCTTGGCGATTTCTCTAGACTAGAGTAGTATAGCTAGAGAAACACATATAGGTATGTCAGAACAGAACCGCTCAAAGTGCAGATCCATCCATAGTGTCTACCTAACTCTTAGGAAAGATGCGTGAGGTGTCAATTATGTTTTGTGGTAGGTATCTATGTTTATTCCGGCACGTTCGTGTCACGGTCCCCGAGGCGGCGCGGTCGTGACCCGATGATCTATGAATCAATCACGCGATCACTAAATACCTGCATATTGTATGGAACCGCTTTTTAACATCAAATTCATAGAGTACCAATACAAGTAGTGATCAGATCACCTTCGCGATGTTTTAACTGCCTTGATGTTTGTGCGGATCAATTAAAATAATTGTACCTATTCAATTCGTATCCGCTAAAAAAATATCCCTACGTATTGCTAGAATTTTCACAGAGCAGCGAGATCACGCGGGCGGCTCCATCGATTTTGATGGGATTTTAATGGGAAGCAAAAATTCGATCTACAGGATGTTAGGGTAAACAGTTGCATTACTTGGGGTGATTGAACCAGTGATACTGAACAACTTTCCCAAAGAAACCTATAGGAAATTCGCTAATTTTTTTTTCGACTGTCCATACAAAACTTCGATCAGCTGATTGCATTTAGTATGGGAAGTCCAAAAAAAATTTTACGAATTTCCTATAGGTTTCTTAGAAGTTGTTCAGTATCTTGGGTATAATCCCGCTTAAAGTGTTTAACCTAACAAAACACCCTGTAGTAGAGCTGATATCTCGAAAATGTTGGCAAAAAAATAGGTGCAAAACGTATGCATTTCCTTCTTTGTAACCCTAATGTCCGGCTGTTCCATTGATTACCTCCCGCCTTGCAGAAAAATCATCCGGCGACCGTACCCACTTGTGTGTGTGTACCTAATTGATGACAGGTACATACATGCGTGTAGTAAATAAATGACAATTGATTGATTGAACGTTTGACCTTCACTTCGCGGCGCATTGTTTGTGCAGAAGCTGAGGTTTGCTTTACTAATTTATTAGCACTTATTTGACATTACTTGTATGACACCTCAGTGTTTGTGTTTCACTGCTGTTCGACCTCAAGCTCGCGGCGGCGGCTGTAGGGGAGGGGAGGGACATTCTCTTGTCTTGTCATCTACCGCGCTACTCTAGTCTACGGGCACAGGCCGTACCCTCGCCACATGAATATCCCTGCAGCCGGGGCATGTGTGCACCTGTTGGAACGTCCTTTGAAATCGGGTTCACATTTGTAGCATTCAGGCGTATCTTGATCTGGCGTATCGTATCGAGTATGTGTATCTCAAGTAGGGACGCCCATTTTGACCATAGCCGTACCTATCTTGTGTAAAAAACGCGTCCGCACTTATCCAATACTGTATCAATAACCTTAATGTGGACGCTACGATGTTTCAGCCGATCCTCGTATCTTTTCCTTCAATTTGGATGATACGGCATGTCTTTCAGTAGTTCAGTACCCCTTTTTTTCCAGCACAGCTAGCATGCCACCCACGATAAAGCGTTTAAACGAGAAAACCGTCATGCGCGCTCTTTTTGGCATACGAAAATAATAAAGATGGAGGCACGTCTCGATTTTTGTCGTTTTCTCGGGGGTGGCATGCTAGGCCTACAGTTGTCACCATTTTACTCTTACACTGTTGATCAGAACAAAATGAAAATGTACAATATATACTTCACAATACAATACAATACAATACTTTTTTGAAAATTCATAAAATATCATCTCATTTTTCAATGAAAACTGCTAAATTGTGACCGGAGTCAAGCGCTCGTGCACATCGATTAGTATGGAGAGTCTTGTTCCCGGGCGGATACGCCATCGAAGAACAATATCAATATTGATTGTTGATCAACATTGATTACCTCCTCTTACCGTCTGCATTGGAGAGAGACGCTAGCCATCATACGCATTACATATGAAACAGGTTAGTGCACACTGCACATATGGACAAAACGCGACAATTGACAATGACAATTCAGAGTACATTGCCGGTTACTAAAGACGCTAAACTTGCAGTGCTTCATGTGTCCTAGCATTCTTAGCAATGTACTCTGAATTGTCATTGTCAATTGTGACGTTTATTAAATAGGGCACAGGGAGTGCCGTCGGGTCGTGTGTGTCATACATTACATTACATTACATTACAGAGCATCGCATCGCATCGATTAACTTCATACGGGTCATACTATTTCATCATCATCATCATCATCTCAGCCGATGGACGTCCACTGCTGGACATAGGCCTCCCCCAAGGATCGCCATAACGACCGGTCCTGCGCTGCCCTCATCCAACGTTTTCCCGCCACCTTCACCAGGTCGTCGGTCCACCGTGTGAGGGGCCTACCCACGCTGCGCTTTCCGGTACGCGGTCGCCACTCGAGAACTTTTCGGCCCCACCGGCCATCGGTTCTGCGAGCAATGTGCCCCGCCCACTGCCACTTAAGTTTAGCAACTCTTTGGGCTATGTCAGTTACGTACACACATCCAGCCGAACTGCGATCGCCAACCCGCCTGCCAAGCGTGGCGATTATGGCAAAACCCCCCAACATGGCAAGTACGCCCTTAACACGGCCCCCAGTCCCCGGCGGCCCCGCTATTCCTGGCTACGGTAGCGGTCAAGGTAACGGCGGGGCAGGGGGTGCGAAGAATCTCCGGAAGAGATCCGGCTACCACAACCGACAACATACTATTTGCATTATATTAATTATGATCAAGATTGTCGCGTGCCATATGCTGGGCCGCGCCGCGCCGCGCGGGCTATAGTCGTTCCACGTCATTCTCAGCATTGCAGAACATACGGGTCCTTCTTTATAATATGCTGACGGTTTATAAGGGGATGATCAGACCGTCAAACTGTTCTATCGTAACTGGTTACGAACCCCTGGTTTCGTACACGGCCAAAGGGAACTGAACAACTTTCTCTACACAGAGTGTAAGAAATGGTACTTACCATTAACCTTTAAACCACATACTCCACCTATCAAACTGAACAACTTTTATTACGGGAGCAAAGCAAACTTGTCAGCGCAAAAAAGAAAATTGTCCTATTCTATGTATACTTCTTCTTGCTGCAATATTCTATACTGCAATGCCTACACGACTCAAACGTATTTGGTTCTTCTGCGGATCTCTTCATTTCTGATTCGATCTCGTAGGGAAACTCCGAGCATAGCCCTCTTCATTGCCTTTTGGGTGACTTTCAGCCTTTTTATTAGGCCTTGTGATATAGGGTACACTAATTTATAATATAACTAAGCATCGGACGCTGGCCCAGATCAAATATTGAGTAAAGTGCAAAGTTCGTTCAAAGGCTCAGCGGTTCCTTACAAAGTGATCTGGTTCATGTATGAGTCCGATGCGGGGTCAGCATTTCTCCACTCTTTATCTAAAGGTTTTTTAGTAAAATGCTTGCTTACCTGTCCACCTTTTCTTAAAGCTGGAGATCTGCAACTGTGAGGATTTACTCACAGTATGGTGAACAGCGTCACATTGTCATGCGCTCGCTTGTATTCGTGCTGTTAATTGAGCTTAAGGTTATTGCAACACACACATCTCACTGTGGGTACGTCCAAAAAGTGCAAATAAATCACAATACAAAGAGTTACAGTGTGTGTTGTTACATTATGTAATATATTAATTAACCTATACTATACGTAGTTAGGTATGTAAGTGCAGAGGCAGAGGCACTTTCGTCACGGATTAGATTCAATTGAACAGTTTGTTGCTGTGATTGTGTTATGTCATGTGTGTGCATCATTACAGGTGCGGTTTCTTGTAAAGATGCGATTGCATTTCCCAATTTACATAACAAGGATGACCTGTTTTCTATTGTTTGTATCAATGTGTCTGTGTGTGCAATAAAGTGTTATAATAATAATAATATACCAGTAGGGCACCTTGTGGCGAGCTGTCTGGGAGTGGCGACACCACGGACCCGATTCTCCAGAGGGCCCGTATTGATTTGGCCCTCACTTACTGTCTTGCCTTAACCGGCCGGCCAGGAGTGGAGTTGTAAGAGCGGAACCTATGCTCCAGTTTGGAAGTGTGAAATGTCATAACGCCCCGGGGGCCTGCTGACTGGTGCGCTTAGCACCGGGAACTGGCGCCCGCAGACTCACCTCTCTACATCCTTAGCCGCTCACTAGATGTTGCCGTCTGGTCGCTCTTTGCGAGTGGCCATTTTGGGGGGCCCCATCAAATGAGTTGGCGAGTCACCGTCTGCCATTTTAGACAAACTTGAGACATTTGTTACGGCAGGCGTTCCGAGTCCCTCCGCAATAACCCTGATTTCCCGGCCCACCCAGTTCACCCCAATACCCCAGTAGTTTTTTGTCCTTCCTACAATAGTCTGCACCGAACGTCATAGATTCATAGATTCTTACGTCTTTCTTCTTCTTCGTACGTCTTCTGGTGCATTTGCATAATGCATTCAGAGATCAACCACGGTCGGTGCATCCCATCACATTTAGATAAGTGTCTCACAGGGGCCTCTACGTGTTGGACCTGTGACCCCACGCAAGCCTTCCAAAGGTCCGGGCTACGGCCCGTGAAATACCAACAAAAGATATAATAGTAATAATAAGGAAGAGAAGTTGCGACGATGATGTATTGTATGATGCGTGATGCGTGATGTTCTCACGTTGGGATCATCATAGCCACCCGCGTGCGTGACGATGCGTGCCCAACTGAAGGTCGTCGCAGATCGTGCCTGATATATTATTGAACTATACATTATAATCACCTTCTTAGTTTATATTATAATATAATCTCATTCAATTCATTAATTGTTCACGGTTCATAGTGAAGGCTGTTGGATGAAAAACATCTAGAAATCTTTTATTATGATTTGATTGCGCATTAGTCATTACTATTGCAGCTTTTTGGCTAAAATGCTTTTTTATCACGATTATTAACCTACCCATATTTTCTGTTATGAAGTAAAATACTTTGATATTCTGATAAAAGTCAAATCTTTTTGTTTTAACTCTACTAGTTCTACGTTCTACCACCGCTTCGGAAATTCAGCTGTAGAGTAGATGCGGCCGGCATGGCAACTCTACACAGCTAAGACAAGAATCAAGATAAATAAATTAAATTAGGGACATCACTTTATAAACTGTTTCCTCTACTGAGGTGTTTGCTCGAATAACCCTTGACGTTCATTAATGTCCTCCGAACCTTCGCACCTAATGTTTATAGTAATAGAAATAATCAGTAATAACTTATTAAAAATTCTTAACAAAACCAAAATAATATAAATATAATACATATGCTAAGAGCGTCTGTGGCGCATCGCGGAGAGCTATGGAAACTCAATCTTGAGGTCCAGGTTCGAATCCGCACGGACAACATGCACCAACAACAACAACAACATGCAACATGTACCAATGAGTTTTATAACTTACATACGTAATACCGACTGCTCTCAAACGGTGAAGGAAAACATCGTGAGGAAACCTGCATATTATTCCGAAGAAGAAATTCCGATGCGTATGTGAAGTCTACCAACCCGCATTAGGCACGCGTGGTTGACTAACCCTACGGGCACCCTTCGAGGGTAGGCCTGTGCCCTGCAGTTGGATATATAGGCTATGATGATGATGATGAAGTAAATATGCTATCAGGATGTTATTGAACTACCTAATTGTAAAAAAAAATTGTACTATTATCATAGCACAGCTATTATTTTGGTTTTTAGGTTGAAGTCTTTTGGTAAATTTCCAAGGACTTCTAATTGTAATATTATAGCTATAGTTAGGTAGGTAGCATGGTGGTTGTGTTGAGTAGAGAGTGATTCATGATAATAGGTAGGCGAGGTCACTCCGGCGCAGGTAGCTCGCCTCTCAATCTGCAGGACGCGCACCATAGTGTCTCCCGTGATATGATAGGGATGTGTGCTGTATTCCCTATGGCATGGCACCAACATCGAAATCGCTAAAAAAACATCAGCTCTTCCATACAAAACTGCAAACCTACTTGAGCCAAATGTATGGAACAGCAGATTTTTTTTTCGCCATTTCGATGTTGGGCCCATAGATAGTTTGATGGTCTGATCATCCCGTTAAAAAAGTGTCAGTGCTATATTAAGAAGGACCCTGCATTAAGATTTGTATGGAAATCTTTGAGGCACTGTAACTTTTAAACTGTAAATTTTAACGAAAATCTGACACAATACAAGCATAGAGATTCTAGACTGTTTATATGGAGCGCGCTCCGAATTATATCCCATTAATTTGGTTCAGACCATCAAACTAAACATCTTTGACTATTGGGGCCAAGATAGAAATAGCGAAAAAAAAAAACATCAGCTGTTTCTTACCTTTTTGGTTCCATTCCACTGGCCGTTGACATTTTCTATGAATTTTTGTTCACTATTTCGATGTTGGCTCCATATTGAAAGTTGTTCAGTTTGGTTGTCTGAGTCTTAGGAATCTGGTATGCTGGTCATCTGGTATTTTGGGAATGTGGTATACGGTCTGAAGCACCCCCATTTTAACACAGGGTGCAAGTGACAGCCTGGCAAATAGTGAAACTGTGAATTCAGATCATCAAACCGAACAACTTTCACTATATCTAAAACATGCTTCGTCAACCAACTAAACCAAAATCCACCAAAAGATTCGTCAATAACAAAACGAACACCATCTTAAAAGCCCTTCGTATCACGTAACCGGATGCGTTCCGTGCGAGCAGCATTCCCGCGCTGAATGGCTAGAGAAATCTTTTAGACCAGTTACGAACCCGCTCCCAACAAGCCTCCTGCCCAGCTCTCTTACACAAGCCTCGGTCTCACAGCTCCAAGCACCATGCAGGTATAGATTAGGCACTTTTTTCGTAATTTCCGGTAACTCTTAAGAACCACGCCTGGAAAAATGTTTATCCCTGTAAGTATTTAAATCAGCCATCAGAAAATCCGTCTTTATAACAGTAGTTAGGTACCTACCTCCAGTGCTGTAGTAACTTATAGGCTCTCTGTGGCAGTAGTGGCATGTTACCTATATGGCATGGCATGGCATGACGCATGGACAGCACAGTTTGACAACCGCACTGGTGTATAATGATTGGGAGGTATCCGTCTGCACCTTGTCTGTACCGACGACACCGCGACACCCGTCGTGCGCACGCGCAGGGTTCAATAACACGCGGAATGCAGCCGTCCGCTCCACCGCAGCGACCTGGGCCCCGATTGCGCTGAATTCTATGTTATATACTTGTTACATATTATACATATTATATTTTGATAACTTCCCTTAGAGCAATTCGAGAATATGTATCATTTAAAATTGGAATTGTGAGTTAATCAATTGTTGTATGTTTTTTCGTTCCATATCATGAGAACCGGGATGATTTGGGAATTTATTCTTATTGGGATAGATTCTGGAAATGTCCGTGTATAAACTACTTCAAGAGGTACCTAGGCGTCCCAAATGAACCCGTTTTTCAGAAATGAAAAAGTAGTTACGTTTCATAAAAAAAATTTATATAAGTTGTAATATATTTGAAACTGTAGCATTTTTTGAAAAGTGTGACATACAAACTATGTAGGAAATGATAAACTGCATAGGATGGCAGCCAAAAAAGGTCCAAAATCCCTCAGTCCATGTTTACTAATTTTGCAACCAGTGTGCGGGGTTGGTCAATGGAGTTCTTCGATTTCATCGGGGAAGCAGCGCAGAGTGCACTCATTTACCACATGGGAGAGGGTCTGGTCAGGTGCCCCGCAGTCGCACCTCGGAGACTCCCTCAAACCCCACTTGTAGAGGTGGTAGTTGGTTCTTCCATGGTTGGTTCTGAACCGGTTAAGCTTAACCCAGGTCTTACGGTCCTTTTTAAAACCAGCCGGCTTGACAGTTGGGTCACGCACGAGGCTTGCATGCGGCGGTCAAAAAGGCCCCAATCTGCCCGCCATGCACTATTAAAATCGTACTGGGAGTACGATTTGATATATTGATATCATAGCAAAAATTTGTCAGGTTAATGACGGTCTGTAGTACCTACCCCTTAAGAAACGCATTTATGTTTACACCCTGAATAATCTGTGGTTCATTCAAGCAAAGTATAGTATACCGGTTGATTTTTTTTACCGTTTCGAAACTTTCAGGGATGGGTTCAGAACCATCTAACCATCAAACTGAACAACTTTTACTATGGAAGCAAACCTGAATTCGTATTAAAAATCGGCGGTCGTATACATTTGAGTAGGGACCCATTTGAGTCTAGACCATGTCTGAAATAAACACAATATTACCAATTATTAAAATAGGACCTGTTGACACGTGTCTAATAAATAATTTAAGAATAACTTGCGTAGGTAGGTAGACGTACTGGACTGAGTCAGACCACCTAAACTAAATAAATCAAATCAGCGGGTCAAAGTCTGATAACACAGAGTACAATATTTTTTACCGGAACTCCATGATTCAATCAATCTTTTTTATTATTAGTTCGGCGCAAAAAAAGCGACGTTCGTCCGACCCGATGTGAACCGAGGACGGGTTGTGTTGTGTGATGTTGTGAATCAGAATCAGGGTCTAGAGTAATTGATAACCGGTTTATTTTATTAACTATACAATGTGTTAATGAATAAACGCAAAACTAGAAAATAGTTTATTTAGAATCGAAAGCAGAATCGAAGTACTTATCAATGTTTCAACATAGGTACGATATCAACATATCCGATCACTAGTGGATCAGCATTCGTAGTGATAGGTATAGCTAGGTATAATAATTATTTATTTGCACATCAACAATATCAAGAAAACGGTGCGTTTACCATATGAATAGATAATAATAGTACACCACGAGTATAGAAACGAAACTCCCGTGTTAAATGTCAAGATCGCCTACAAAATTTCAAGATAATTATGCGCCTACCAATTTCGTCTTGTTTTAACCATAGTTTCGCTTGTATAGTGTAGGTACTATTATTATCTATTCATATGTGTTTACCTAGTTATCTCTCAAAGTGTTTCTTCCAGACGACCGTGACCTTGCGTCATAATCATAATTCATAGTGCGGATTACTTAAAATCGTTTGTTACTGTGATCTAGATACAGATTTGTTTGAGTAGGCATTTTTAAACTATTAGGTTTAAGGTGGACTTCCGATGCCAGCGGCCGATGCGACTAACGCGCGCGTCTGACGCGAGGTTCTGTCATATATGACAGAAACTCGCGTCAGACGCGCGCGGCCGACGACAGACCTCACTTCCGAGGTCAGCGACTGACGCGTGCCTATTGTGCAGAGTGTTATCACTTTATGGTATTTTCCCCGAAATTTAGAGTATGTTTTTATGTTTCGGTGTTTAAACAAAAACATAAAAACACAAACAAAAAAAACCAATACATATTTTAATAAAGAATATTTGATTGATTGATAGATTGCTAGGTTTAGAGAATATATGAATGCATTGTTTAAAACAGATTTTGATAAAATACATTTTTGGGAGTAATTAGACCCTTGGCTTTTTAACCTGAACATGGATCGCTGTCTAGCTAATAATTATGTAGGCAAGAGAGATTTTTCGATAAAAGAAAAAGTAGTTTCAAGTGGCTCGATAGATGGTGTTATCGCAACGTAGATGAGCAACCTTGCAGATAATAAAATACAAATAAAATTGTTAAATTTAAGCAAATTTTCGGTAAAACTTCGTAATATTTCTGGCAAACATTCTTGTCCACCAAGGTGGACTTCCGATGCTACCGACCGACGCGTCTGACGCGCGCGGCTCGCGGCCGACGGCCGATGCGGCCATACTAGTCACTATGAAAACGTATGGCGCCGCTTCCGATGCCAGCGACTGACGCGCGCGTCAGACGCGCGCGGCCGATGTCTATCGCATCGGCCGCGGCCGCGCGCGGCTATGCTCTGGCGTCACGCAGAACAAGAATGTTTGCCAGAAATATTTATTTATTTTATTTTATTTATTGACGAAACCAACAGCATTACAGTAATAATTATAAAAATAACAATTTGTGTAGGTAATATAGCCAATTACAGGTTTCCTTATGTTAACATTTTGATAAATAGTAATCTAAACACGCATCTATTACGCAGTTTTTACCGAAAATTTGCTTAATTTTCACTATTTTATTTGTATTTTATTATCTGCAAGGTCGCTCATCCACGTTGCGATAACACCATCTATCGAGCCACTTGAAAGTACTTTTTCTTTTTTCGGAAAATCTCTCTTGCCTACATAATTATTAGCTAGACAGCGATCCATGTACAGGTTAAAAAGCCAAGGGTCTAATTACTCCCAAAAATTTATTTTATCATAAACCCTGTAAAAAAAATGCATTCATATATTCTCTTTCTGTATTGTATTCTCTAAACCTATCAATCTGTCAATCAATCAAATATTCTTTATTAAAATATGTATTGGTTTTTTGTTTGTGTTTTTATGTTTTTGTTTAAGCACCGAAACATAAAAACATACTCTAAATTTCGGGGAAAATACCTAAAGTGATAACACTCTGTACAATAGGCACGCGTCAGTCGCTGACCTCGGAAGTGAGGTCTGTCGTCGGCCGCGCGCGTCTGACGCGAGTTTCTGTCATATATGACAGAACCTCGCGTCAGACGCGCGCGTTAGTCGCATCGGCCGCTGGCATCGGAAGTCCACCTTTAGTTGTGGAGCAATACGTCTTCGAAGGGATTTATTTATTTATTCGTATGGCGAATTTCGTTTGTAGGCATAAAGTTCATAAGTCCACATCCAGCGTCTGAAGCCATCGGAGGGCCTCAGGTGTCAGGTGCGTCAGGTCCTCAGGACGGCCCGGATAAGCCAAAGGGGGCATCGTTGTAGTATGTGCTGCATCGTCTGGTCTTCGGTCCCGCAGTCACATAAAGGAGACTCCGTTCAGCCCCATTTGTAGGTCGGAGGTAGTTGCACCTGCCGTGGCCGGTCCTTAGTCTGTTGAGGCGACACCAGTCCTTGCGCAGCAGGTGAAATCCGTTAGTCTTGGCAGTGGGGTCCAGGTTTTCCTCAGGCGTTTCAACCAGTTTTGCTCCTCCACTCGTCCCTCCAGCGCCGCTCCAGATTAAAATCTTCGCTTCCGAGTATGCTCGCCGTGATGCAGGCCGGGTGTCGAGACTTGAGCCTCTGTGGGGGCGGGCTGAAAAACTCCTCGTGGATGGGCAGGTGCGGTCGTGGTGCCAGGCGGTCGGCCTCTCTCTTAAGCGCACGCTGTCTTTTGAAGGGTTGAGGATTTTACACTGATTAGTATTAGTCGTATTAGTGAATGCATGTGAGTAGTTAAGTTACATTACCACATAATGCGTGCGTATTAGATGGATAGTGACCACATATTATGCAAAACATGCGTGCGTATTTATTGAGTAATGAGCACACCAAACGCGCAGTTTGTGCGTGTGTATTCACTAGATAGCGATACGTTCGTAATAACTGAAGCACGTCGGCGTCGTCTTTCCTCCCGACGATGTGTCTAATTGTTTCAGTGACTGATCGTTTAACGTCTCGTTTGCAGGTGTGCGGTCGCAGCGTGTCGCGGTGAGCCCCGCGCGTGTGTGTATGTGAGGTGGAGCCTCGCGTGTGTGCGTGCGCGAGGTCCATGGGCGGCGTGCGGCGCTCGCACGCGCTGGCGCTGGGCGCGCTCGCCGCGCTGCTGCTGCTGCTCCTCGCGCGCCTCCCCCCCGCGCCCGCGCCGCGCCCCCCGCCCGCCGTGCTCCTCCCGCTCGCGTCCGACCGCAACCCCCTCACCGACCGCGCGGCCACCGAGCCCGCGCGCAGGAACACGACACTAGCGCCGCGCGTCACCACCCCCGCGCCGCCCTCCAGCTCGGCGCCCCCCGCGCGCCCCGCCGCGCCCCCCGCGCCCCCCGCGCCCGCCGGCCCGCGCGCCGTGCTCACGCGCGAGCTGTACGTGGCGGGGCACTCGCGGCCGCACCCCGAGTTGTGCCCTTCACTCGGCGCGCGGCTGCAGTTGCTCGTGCTGGTGACGTCGGCTCCCTCACACTCGCAGGCGCGCGCCGCCGTCCGTCTCACGTGGGGGCACTACGCGGCGCGCTCGGACGTCGCGCTCGCCTTCGTGCTAGGCGCCCCGCCGAGCGCGCTCGAGCCGGCGCTCGAGGCCGAGGACGAGCTCTACGGGGACCTCGTCGTCGGCAACTTCGTGGACTCGTACTCGAACCTGACGCTGAAGACGCTGTCGATGCTGGAGTGGGCGGACACGTACTGCCCGCGCGCCCCGAGGCTGCTGAAGACGGACGACGACATGTTCATCAACGTGCCGCGGCTGCTCGCGTTCGCGACCGCGCCGGGGCGCAAGAACGCGACGTCTACCATCTGGGGGAAGGTTAGTTTATTTTTGTATGTCGGACTGACATTGTGGCGTTTTTGTACAAGCATTTCAGCACTTCGATATACTACTAGTCTACTTGGCATCGCTAAAAAAACTGCAGTACAACCCAAGACTCAATCGAATCAAAGGCTTTCTCGTAGTCCACGTACGCCAAAAGGGTAGTCTTAACATGGAAAAGACTCTCGACCGTCGCTAGACAAGGTGAATCAAACTCGGACGGTTGACTCGCCGTGGAAGGGTGGTTTGAAGAAATCTGAGAGAACGTAGCGGTTTGAAGCTATACTGCTAGATGGCGCAGAATTGCTATAAATTGAAACTTCATTGTAAGATCAAGTCTCTTTTACCATCGACAACACACCGGCAATATACCTGGGATATCAGCACAACCAACCGAGTTTGATTCACCTTGCCTAGCGACGGGCCAGAATCTTTTCCATAGTGGTGGGATACTCTGATCTTCAGTATAACCTGCCGGAGCGTTTGTATGTGGTTCACGTTCCTAAAACCCTTTCGGAAACCGGCCTGTTCGGGACGCTGGAAGTCGTCGAACCTGCGCGCGAGTCGGTTCGTAATGACTCTCGAAAACACCTTGTAGACATGGCTAGGAAGGGAAATGGGCCTAACTAAAGGCTTGTTTAAGAAAACAAGGCATTATCGCCCTTTTTGAAGAAGAGCACCACCAGACTTCTGTTTCATGCCTGCAGCGTTTTTTCCCTCGACTATGACGGAATCGAACATCTTCTGAAGGGCCTTCAGGACCGGTTTTCCACCCGCCTTCAGAAGCTCGACCGTAATCCCGTCATCACCCGGCGCCTTGTTGTTCTTTAGCTGTGTGAGAGCTATACTATTCCCGTACAGGCTAACGTCCGGAATGTCTTCTGCGACGCACACTTTAGTGCCGGATCAATCTAGCTCTTGGGTCGTTAGCCAGATTTGTAGCGGGTCTCCGTGTTGACGCGTATAACTCCATAAAATTTCGGATCTCTCCCGGTAAAAATGTATTAAAATTTATTTATTTATTTATTACCTTGAGCGATATTTAAGAGAAATACATTGTCTGCAGGTGCTGAGAAAGTCGCTGCCGAAACGCATCGCCAAATCAAAGTACTACCTGTCGCCGCTGCAGTACCCGGGGCGGGTGCTGCCGGACTTCGCGACGGGACCCGCCTATCTAGTGTCGGGGGACTCAATCCGGCGGCTGCTGCGGGCGGCGGGCGCGGAGCGCTACGTGCGCTTAGAGGATGTCTTCGTCACGGGGCTGCTCGCTAAACAACTAAACATAACGCGCCAACACGTGCCCGCCTTCTACAACAAGCGGGTGGCACCACACCCCTGCGCGGTGCAGAGAGGGATAGCGATACACATGGTGCGCTACCACGAGCAGTTCGACCTCTGGAGGAAGCTGCTCGACGGCAAGACCAAGTGCGCCAGCTAGCGCGACCGAGCCCAGTCTATGTAGAGCAGCTACGTCCCAGCAGATACCTTCCCGTACTATACCTACTTAACGTTGAGACTGTTACGATGTCTCCCTCTGAGGATTAATATTTTGACGGGTTCACTATTTCCTACCTCTTTCTGACTCCGGCTCCGTGATGAATGAGGAAACCTGCATGTGTTCTGATTCGTGCATGCGTGGTGCAGGTAAGGACCGTACGACCTCACCGTTCACAACGTGATATTTCTGTACCCCAGCGAAGGGTGCATGCGAGCTGATAATGAATATTTCGATATATGTATCAAACGCTGTAACATAAGAACTCATTAAAATATTACTCTTTAATCTTTACACATAGTGATCGTCTAAATTGAATTGTTTAACTCAAAACTGAATAATGTTATTTTGTAATCAATCGTCAGGTCTCGACCACAACTCTCAAGTATTATTTTGTATTTTCCCTGCTTACACGCATATATCGCGTGTATGGTCGGTCACTGCCCAGTGGCTACGTGATCACTACTCTGTGAATACGCACATTATACTACCACGGTCACTATCCAGTGGATACGCACGCACGTAATATGTGTGGGTGTGTGTGTGTGTGTGTGTATGATCTGATCGCTGGTCGGTGACTGTAAGTGACAACGACGCGCTAGTCACTGTATGTGTTAGAATTAATAAATGCAAGCTCAAGTTGTAAAGGACATTCGTTTGTAATGTTACAGTGAGTGAGGTGTCACAAATACAGATAAAAAATGTCTGATGATGTTGATGGCACATTTTAAACTAAAAATGCTGCTTCACCTTCCTCAAGAGTCGCTTAACTTAGTCTCTCAATGTCAATGTTTTCATTTTTACTGTTTTATTAAACAGATTTCTGAAATAGTTATATTTCTTTGGACAACGTGGATTATAAATTCTCGCTTACAAAGTGGTAATGCTATTGATAATCGTTGGAGTTGGTTTACTAAAGTGTTGCTTTTCGTATTGCTAGCTCCTGTCAGCAGTGGTCCCTCCATTGGATGTTTGGACGTTTTTCCTACTCCTATCTTATATTAAATTCATTGCGGGTTCCAATACAGATAAGATTAGACTCATCCCCTGCTCGCTCGCTGGACTTTCTAGTGTTGTGATTGGTCACCGCTGTTATTGTTTAAAAATACTTGATTAATTCGGTATGAAATAGACATTGTGTTTTTTGACTATTCTTGGCGGTTCTGGTTTTTAATATTTCGATTTCAAACCACAGACACAGAGTACGTGGAGACACATTATTAAAGCCAGGTCTACCCATATCAAAATGTACAAAAACATGAATAGTCATTCCTTACAGTCGCACACAGATTGCCATAAGAGTGATAGAGCTAGATTAGACGTCAATCTGTTAAGTCTGTTAAACAAATGTCACCATTTTTTAAGCAAATTCAAGCAAAATTCGTTCTTAACGTAAGGAAATAGCTGAGTCTTCCAGCTGGAGGTCTGGTGACAAAATGATTCAAGACGGTTCCGTTTACTATTGACATTTCACTTATTCTAATGGGCGGTTTTCATAAGCGTGAATGGATGTCAAGTAGCGTTTCTGTCTTGCTTTATATTATTTATCTACCCGTATATTTTATCTTTGATTAAAGCCTGACCAGAAATATAAAAAACGTCGCCATGTTGCGGAAAATTATTGGAACTAATATTTGTACTTGGAACACTGACATTAAAGGTTATAGTCGATTGCAGCGCCCCCAAACCAGGTTTTTTTATATTTCTGTCAAGCTTTACTTTAAGAGTTGCCTTGTAGATTAGATACCTAACCTACAGTCATAAATAAGTGCGTATATCGATATAGACCGGCAACTTACACAATAGCACCTACTGTGCTTCCAATCTAACGAAGACATTCGAAGTGAAACTATAACATTGCAAGCGAATGCTCTCAGCGAGCACAATACTCTTAGTGTAACGTTCGGAGACGCGTCCCGTCCCGGGGACGCGACGGATCGAATTTATTATTATTTTTGTATGAAGTATTTTGGTTTAATAAGTATTTTTGTATATAACACGCGACAGTTGATACAAAGTGATGCCATACAAATGATATTAAGTTGTATTGTTGGAGAGAGACTCATTCAATCTCACCTCATGTATGCATGTGCGCGGGCGCGTGTATGAGATGCGCCGCAGTTGATATACTCCATACATACATGACATTATACTTTACTCTAGGTATCTTGTTAATTAACTGATGGATTTATTTTCCTACTAAATATCTAATGAACAATTATTTGTATTATTATTTATTATTGGTTTTTAAAAACATAACTCTAAGGATTTCGACAAAATGTATGTATTAGGGTTTATTTGGGTCAAGTAATCGAACCTAGTCGTCTTATAGTTAATCAAAAAAACAAAATAGTTTTGACGTTGTTATTGAAGTAAATGGACAATGTGACTCCATCTAGCGTCACATAGCGGAACGATGAATCAAAATACTCGCTATTCCTGATTTGATTATGTTATAGGTCTACAGGGTGTACAATAAAATGGGACAGCTACTCAAAGGGGTGCTTCAGACCATCAAACTGAACCACTTTCACTATGGGACCAATATCGAAATCGCGAAAAAAAAATCCGCTCTCCCATACAAAACTGCAAACATAACTCGACTGAAATGTATGGGACAGCAGATTTTTTTTTCGCGATTTCGATATTGGTCCCATAGAGAAAGTTGTTCAGTTTGATGGTCTGAAGCACCCCTTTAAGTAGCTGTCCCATTTTATTGTACACCCTGTATAGGTAGTACCTATGTTATTTGACTGAACAATGTAAATTGTTCCCCTCAGTTATATTTTTATTACTATTCGGTGGGTACTCCTTATACATAGGTACATATATTGTTACCTATAATAATTATTATAATATATAGGGTGCCCCAAAACTCACGTTAAGCCGCAAATAAGAGATAGGTGAGTTAATAACTGTTCAGGGAAAAATACAAAAAAAAAATCGAAGTTGGATAGTTTTTGAGATTAAGTAATTTTTTTTAACATTGGAAAAATTGCCACCCTGCGCTCAACTTTTAGATGTAGCTACTACGAATTTGTAAATTTTTTCATGAAAATACTGGTTACGCAATCCAGAATCATCTTTATAGCGTCCCAATAAAAAAAAAACTATTAGTTCCATAATTTTTACAGAAAACTCTTTTTTCTTTCAGACTTCTGCGGAAAAAAATTTCTATCTCAACTTTGTGACTACGCCCTGTATAAAAAAATGTATTGCGGTAACCTGGCAAGTAATTTCAAAAGTTGGCCAATTTAATCAAAATTTCAAAATGGTATCACACTTGGCAGTTCAGTATGGAAGTATGGAATTATTGTTTTGAAATGGGGTTTTTCGACGAGAAAAAAAATGATTACTACTTTTTTTGAAAAGGAAGTGCCAAGTGTGATACCATTTTGAAAACTTGATTAAATTGGCCAACTTTTGAAATTACCCACCAGGTTACTGCCATATATTTTTTATACAGGGTGTGGTGTAGTCTCAAAATTGACATAGAAAAATTTTGTACCGCTGAAGTTTGACAGAAAAAAGTGTTTCTGTAAAAAGTATGGAACTAATCGTTTATTTTTGAATTGGGTCTACTAAAAAGATTATTCTGGATTGCGTAACAAGTATTTTCATGAAAAAATTTACAAATTTTTAGTAGCTACATCTAAAAGTTTAAGGCAGGGTGGCAAATTTTCCAATGTTAAAAAGTGATAAATTCTCGAAAAATAATTAAACTTTGATTTTTATTTTTATTTTTCCCTGAACAATTATAGACTCATCTATCTCATATTTGAGGCTTGACGTTGAGTTTTGGGACATCCTGTATAATATACTGTAATTAGTTTACACACAGTCATCAACTCTTATAAATATTGAAAATAGCCTGAAGTGATTTTTAATACAAAAAAAAACATAAATCACTTAATTTGTTAACATCATGACTTGACTGTGATGCATAACGCGGTCCAACTTTTTGAATATTTTTTATTGCTATTTTATGGAACAGCGATCTTTATCACATAGACTTTGTGTATAAATCCGTCAGCTAATTAAGTTAAGTATCTTATATACACGTAGACATCTTTATTATTGTATTTTTTTATAACTTTTTACAAGCGACCTGGCCACGCCACGGTCGCGCTGTTCTGAACAAATGTATCTCAACAATTGAGTTTAGGTTAGTTAAAACTTTTTGTTTGTATTTAAATGTAATAAAGTTGTAATTGTCGCTACGTTTATTAAATCAACAAGGAATTATTTCATTGTATCCATGGTATGCACAAATGTTAAGAATATAATACCTACCATTTTATGTCGAGTATTAAGATGCAATACCTACCAACTGTTCATTGTAATTCAAGTTTCGGAAAAGTTCGAGTTTTGTTGTTTTTCAGCGGTTTATGGAAAAATAGACAGTTTTCCAAAGTATTTTGAAAGAATAGTGTCGCTACATTGTTTTAAAACAATTCTAAATCGAAAATCTAGTAAATACGTATTTTTTTAAAAATAAAATCTATAATAGAAGCTCGTACTTCAGTGAACAGTAGTGAAACGTCTTTTGAACTCAAATGACATACTTAATAGTTAATACGTATCTACAGCTATCACAACTACATTACTGTGTGATTTAATATTGATCCCTCGTTTATAAATGTGGGGTGAGACAAAAAAACAAACAAAGATCAAAATGTAAACGTACCTAGTTGTAACTCAGTGTACCTCATAGTGACACGACTGTACGTCGCGCGGACAGACGGACAGACAGACAGACTGCCTCGTGTGTAGATGTTTGTATATACAGTACAAAACTAACTGGTGTCTCACTAATTGTCATGTCGAGAGTGAACGAGGCTCCTAACGAGCTACCGACTCGACTCGACTCGACCGTGCAGCCATTAATAAGTATATTATTATACTTAATCATTGTTATTTTGGGTACCTGCATACAGGAGGGTTCGAAAGGATAATTATCACTATTATTATCTAGATAATTATAAAATTCATTGGAAACACAAAAAGCGCGCACTAGCAATGTCACGGCAATTGCGAAAAAAGAAGTTCACAAACATGAAAAAAATCTCACAGTTTTCTGTGGTTTTTCTCAATTATTAGTTACGAGCTTTTACCCGCGACTTCGTCCGCATAAATTATTTTTATAGATTTTAAGTCAGATGGTAAGCTATCAAACAAAAAAAGTTTCATCAAAATCGGTTCAGTAGTTTTTACGTGATACTCGAACAAACAAACACCCAGACAAACAAACAAACATACATACAAACAAACAAACAGACAAACAAAAAATCCAAAAATTGGTGATTTGGAATCAGGGACAGGTAAAAACCATGTCGTAATGTTTTTTTTGTAAATATCTTCAATATACAGACACATTTCTGTTACAGTTTTATACTACGAGTTTTATAATAGTTTAGATTCCAAAGATTTTTTTTTGTCTATACGACAAAAAAACATCTTTGAGTTATTCATTGTGATAACTAAAAAAGCCGAAGAATAGGTGCTGTTTGATCTGGGTACGATTGTGTTAAATCAAAAACAACAATTTTAGTAACTTAAAGTACCTACTACTTTAAGTTAGAAATTTCCCTCAAAACTAAGAATTAGCTTTGAATATTATCTGATAATAAAATTATCATAATAATTATCAAAGAAAATGATAGTCTTGATAATTTCGAACCCTGCCTGCATCATATAGACAGAATACTGTCTGTCAAGGTTTAACCACGTTTCCACATAAAGTAATACAATCAATTTGCACAACCGAAAATGATCTTAACAATTTATTAAAACTGATCCACGATTACCAGATAAGTATTTGATTAATTTGTTACGATTTAAAAAAAAATCGCTTCATTTTCATAATTTTCTTTCACATTCTCATAAATTGTTTCGACGCGACGTGTCGCTGTTGAAGTGGGTCGCGGTCGGTCAGACTCTTGGGGAGCCTCGATGGCGTGGCGCTTCGCTCGACGCGCTCGTATGTCCACTGAATATTATCTACCTTATACTGTATTATATTTTTATTTGCATCGAACAGATCTACTGTACATATTACGTATTGTAGAGTGTTGATCTGTCGATGTTTAGTATTATTTCGATGAGTATTTACCTACGTAGACCGGCGACGATGTACCCCGTACCCCGACGCAGTACACACAGGACAGAGCGCGAGCGCGCTGAGTGACCGCGAGAGTGTGCACCGCACTTTACATTACACATATTTGGTCTATTGGTATCGTTGATGCGATTCTAATGACGGCTTTTATTATGCTTCCAAATGTATCTGGGTTTTAACAATATTAGGTACAACTATTTTTGAATCTGTAATGTTTTTGTAGCGCAGCGGTGCGGCGTCACACTCGACTCGAGTAGGTAGTTTAAATATATAATTTATAATAATGATTGTCCCGTAACCTGTTAATTGTACACAATTTATGTAAAATAAAATTGTAGTCGTAAGACGTGCCAGATGTAAATATTTATTATATTATATTATTATACGTAATATTACCGTATCATTGGTTTTCATTTCACTATCCCTCACCCCCTCACCCCCTCACCCTCGGCGTAACGACGTCGCCACGTATGATAATGATAACGATATGGAGTTGGTGTAAGAGCATCGAGCATGCGCTCGTCAAATCCTTGATTTGTCAAATTAGAGATTAAAATGGTCAAATACGTGATTCGTTAATTTCTCACCTCGTCAAATTCTGTCCTACTTATACATATGAAATACACTGACATGCAATATACTAAGTACTACACTTCCGATATTTAATTTTTTTTTAAACTAGGTACACACGGCGACACATCTGTTCGAACTATAATCCCTTTAAATGTGCATGCAGTTATCATTTCAATTTAGTCGCAATAAACCTCTCTAACCAACAAGGTGTTTTTACATGTTCTCCCGAAATCAACTATAAAGTATAGACCTTAATCCGTTCAACATAGTGGTCATAATCGAGCCGGATAAATCAGTGACAAGTGTACCACTAATCACCCGAGCGGTTTTGAATAGAAGCAACCGGACTAATGATTGAATGTTATCAGCTACGATCTACAGAATATTTGCAATAAAGTAAGTGAAGATAAAGCGATCTATTCACGAACAATTTATCAAGATGTCAATAACGCCGTCAGAAGCTTTGGTCAATCAACAAGAGTCTTTTAAAGGTTTGATATCAAAGGCACACACAAACTTTAAAAAGTGTCCTAAGGTTCGCCTTACACGTGGCTATTTAGAAGCAATATTGTCATGTATTGATAATTATTGGCAGGGTTTTCAAACTGGACATCAGAATTTTTTCAAGATCACCACTCAAGCGCAACGATCCACATTATCATATTTCACAGAAGACTGGCATAGTGAGTGCGAAGATATATATTTGAATTTGAAGGCAGATGTTAGTGACAGTTTGCTAAGTTTACCCTTGGCACAACCATCAACTTCAACTTCGTCACCCAGTGCTGAATCAGTTGCGCATGTGAATGTCAAATTGCCCACAATCAATTTACCAAGCTACTCAGGCGCCTATGAAGAATGGCAAACTTTTGAAGACACTTTCATTTCGTTAATAGATAATAACCAGAGTCTCAACGACGTACAAAAACTTCACTACTTAAAATCATGCGTGACCGGCGAGGCGAAGAATACAATCAGACACTTTCAAGTAACTGAAAAAAACTATGAACCAGCGTGGGAGTGCCTCAAAGATAGATATAGCCAGAAGCGGCTTATTGTTAATGCCATATTGAAGAGATTGCTTTCATTGAAGAAAATAACTGCACCATCATCCCTGCAACTGAAAAATCTAATTGACAACACTAAAGAATGTTTAAACAGTCTGAAGTCTTTAAGTATCACCATCGATTCTTGGGACCCAATAATTATATTTCTGACGATTCAGAAATTGGATCCAGAGTTACACAGAGAATGGGAGACATATGTGAGTAGTAAGCACACTATCACATTACCAACACTGCAGCAGTTAATCGACTTCTTAGAAAGCAGAATTTGCACACTTGAGCTGACATCACCATCCACATTGAAAGAGAAATCTAGAGAACACACGCATCTTGCCATCGCCGCAGCCACGACAACATCACCATGTAACATTTGTAAAGAAGAACATTTGCTGTACCACTGTAAAGAATTTGGAAAATGGAGTCCAGATAAGAGATGTGACTATGCCAGAGATCATCACCTATGTTTCAACTGCCTTTCAGTAGGCCATTCTGTTTATAATTGCAGACATAGGACTACGTGCAAAATCTGTGGACAGAAACATCACTCACTTCTTCATACTTTCAAGAAAATCGAAGCCCCACCAGTTGCAGAGCCACCAGCTTCGTTAAACACTAGTACACACGATGAAGAAGAAGAAGAGGAGCAAGAACCAGTATCGATTTCATCTAACTACTCCAACGCCAAATGCCAAAGGGCATTATTAGCAACAGCAAGTGTTCCGGTTAGAAACAGTTCGGGACATATAACATTACTAAGAGCCCTAGTTGATCAGGGATCTCAAGCAACCTTAGTTAGTGAGAGAGCGGCTCAACTACTACAACTCAAGAGAGAAGCAATTCGTGGAACCGTTACAGGAGTTGGTTCTACGAAGACATCGGTCAGTCATGTGGTACAACTGGAGGTACAATCACGATACGATAAATCATTCAACCTCCCAGTTAAAGCTTACGTATTATCAACACAGCTGACCGCGAAGTTACCAAGCAAACCCTTCAGGCCAATGAAATGGTCACACCTAGACGGACTCAACCTGGCTGATCCAGAATACTTCATACCAGGGAAAATAGATATCCTACTAGGAATCGATGTTTACACTGAGATTTTGAAGAACAACCTGATCAAAGGTCCACCAGGCACACCATGCGCGCAAGAAACCAGCCTAGGATGGATTTTATTCGGGAATATTGATGACATACACTCAGAAAGAGAAATAGTTGTATTGCACAATCACCTGGATATTGACATACACGACGAGCTTAAAAATGAGTGGGACGTAGAACCTACGAACAAGCGTCGACATACAGTAGAAGATCAGTTATATGAAGATATTTATGTCAATACACACAACAGGACACCAAAAGGCAAATATATTACAAAGACACCATTTAAATCAAACAACAGAATTCAGCAAGTGGGAGAAACAGGAGATATTGCACAAAAAAGGTTTCATAAACTTGAAAGGAATTTTGAAAAGAGTCCAAAAATTAAGAAAGAAGAGAAAGAACTGAATCAAATGAAACAAATTCCAGAAGAAAAGACGAATAGCTCAGCAATACACATGCCTCATGATGCAGCATCAATGATAAGAGTTGACAAAGAGACCACAAAAATTATATTTAATGCGTCATGTAAGAGCTCAAATCGTAAATCACTCAACGCTGAGCAGCAGCTAGAAGATCAATGCTTTGGACATCTGAAAGAAACGAATCTAGATACATATTATATATACAAGAAAAGATACAAAAGCAAAATATTCATCAGCAGCAAGAAGAAACCTGAAACAAAGGAAAATAATTATACCTGAAAAAATAATAATTGTTTGCTGTCATTATGAGAATAGTGTAAAATAAAGAGAGATTAAAATATAAAACTATAATTATTGTAATAAGTAAACAAAAGGTGTAAAATTATGTAATTGTGTAAAATCTAATGTAAAATGTAAAAAATATAAACCAAATTTTGCATGTTTAAACATAAAAATATTTTTAATAAAGTTCGTCAATAGCGAGCCTTATTCGTTGTTTACGTTAACTTGACCATTTTTTTATGTATAGGTGCCCATCTGCCGAGCTCAGTTCTATTATGTAATCACTCACGATATCGATGACTTACCTTTGAGGATGATGTTAACTTTAGACCTAATTTGTAATTAAGATATTTTTTAAATTGTAAAAATTTTGGAAATAAAATATTATTATTGTTTGTTCTGGTAAAGGATCACTGTCCTTTACGGTGGGCGGTATGTTCGAACTATAATCCCTTTAAATGTGCATGCAGTTATCATTTCAATTTAGTCGCAATAAACCTCTCTAACCAACAAGGTGTTTTTACATGTTCTCCCGAAATCAACTATAAAGTATAGACCTTAATCCGTTCAACACATCAATTTACCCAAAACCAAAATAAGCTGGCCGCGCGACGTTATACATTACTATGCCGACGCGCGGCCAGCTCATTTTGGTTTTGGGTACCTTGATGTGTCGCCGTGTGTACCTACTTATAAAAATTAGAGATTTAAAATAATAATGTTTTGTAGTTGTAGCAAATGTTACCAACTTTCTTTGTAAATTAAACTCTTTTTCGAGTCCTTTCTATTTCTAAAGTAGGTATATCTTGTGTACTGTACACACGGCGACACATCAAGCTACCCAAAACCAAAATAAGCTGGCCGCGCGTAGGCAGTGTAATGTATAACGTCGCGGGGCCAGCTTATTTTGGTTTTGGGTAGCTTGATGTGTCGCCGTGTGTACTTAAAAAGTTATTGCATTTTAAGTGTGATAGGTACCTATACTACTTAGTTTTGCAGGCCAGTGTATGTACTAATATCGTTGAAAGCGCGTGCCGTAACATTGGTTAGTTAGGTTTAACCATGAGGACGTAATTTCTCTGTGGGTTTAACCATATGAATAGATAATAATAGTATAATATAGAAACTATACCTACTAGCGAAACTATGGTTAAACCAACACGAGGCGGTAGGCTTCACTGGTAGACCGACAGTCTATACAGAGACGACACTCTGATGTCAGAGCTACGTAGTACTTCCTATCCCTAAGCGAAAAATTCTTCGTCTATGCTATGGTCAGAGCGCGGCGCGGCGCGGGGCGCGGAGAGCGAGGCTCCCGTCTCGGGAGGGAGTAGTCCGTAGTAACATTAATATCATTGGAGTAGTCCATAGATAAACAAGGACTATACTACTCTAGATAAGCTACTATTGTCTATTTTTAGAGTCTCTCACCGGCCATCGTGGAGTAAAGACGCGTGGCTTAGCTAGCGAGCCGATGTTATAGGTAAACTATGACGCGTGAAGTGTATACTTAAATTAAATACACTAACATCCTAGTGACTGATCGTGTGTGCATTCAACATTGGCGACGAAGGAAAAAACCGTAAGTTTTGCATTCCTTACTAAAAAGCCCCCTTTTTGGAGAAATACAGGATGGTCCAAGTCCAAACGGAGACGTCTAAATTTTTTTTTACAAATACAAATACAAATATCTTTATTAACAAAATAGAAATTCAGTACACATGATACAATGGACCCCGCATGCGGCAAGCCAGAATCTCGGGAATCCTCTACGATTTATCAGGAAAAATTACAAATTTTAGGACAGAGTGAGCGAAGTTAATAATTATGAGATTTAACATTTGAAACAATTTTACAAGGAAATTTTACGTATAAACAGAAAATGAAATTAAACTAATATATAGGTAACGAAGACATGCAATGATATTTAAAAACCTACCCATTTAATTAACAGTTTTGAAATAGCAGGCTATAAAATAATATGTGAGTGGGTGTGTGTGTGTGTGTGTATGTGTATATATATATGTGTGTGTTAGTGAGTTGATGTTTTAATAAGGAACGGCTAAGAGTGATTCAGTGGCAACATAATCGAGGGACTTTAAATACTTGGTTACTTTATGTTTGACCTCTCTGGCACTAAGGTCTTTTAGGTTACATATCCCGGTAACTTTGCTGTATAGAAAGGGGAACAGAAATGATCTGAAACGTTGAGCAAAGGTGGTCTTCACTCTCTGTGTTTTTATTATCATTCGGCGGCTCTGCTCGGACTTCATGAAATCAGATGAGTTCATATAAAATTTATGAAAGGTGTTTATTGCCTTGAGTATGTACAGTTGGCGGACAGTTAGTACCTGCGCTTCCTGATAGAGTAGATCAGTACTGAAGCGATATTTTTTGCCCAGCATTACTTTGAGGACTGATCTTTGGGCTCTTTCAACGACAATGATGTGCGTTTTTGCAGCACTACCCCAAGCAGTCACACAGTAGAGGAGAATAGATTGGCAAATTGCAGAATATACCATTGCAAGAACTTTTTCACTGGCACCGTAGATAGATTCGACATACTTAGTTGTATCGAAATACCCCATGTATATTCCGCGATTTTTCGTAGTCGAGAAGTTAAATGATGCACGTCGTCCGTCCTCGTGATGATGCGTCACCGAAATCGGTGGCCGATTGTTTAACGTCTCGTTCGCAGGTGTGCGGTCGCCGCGTGTCGTGGTGAGCTCCGCGCGCGTGTGTGTGTGTGTGTGAGGTGGAGCCTCGCGCGTGTGCGTGCGCGAGGTCCATGGCCGCGCTGGTGCTGGCGCTGGGCGCGCTGGCCGCGACGCTGCTGGTGCTGCTGGCCGCGCGGTGGACGCCCGGCGCCGGCGCCCCCCCTCCGCCGCGCGCGCGCGCCGTGCTCACGCGCGAGCTGTACGTGGCGGGGCACTCGCGGCCGCACCCCGAGCTGTGCCCGTCGCGAGGCGCGCGGCTGCAGCTGCTCGTGCTGGTGACGTCGGCCCCCTCACACGTGCAGGTGACGGTCGACGAAACGCCCTAGTTCGGATTCGAATTCAAAAATTATTTATTTCCAGACGACGTCGATCCATTGGGGTCGGTGACGATTATGACTCGGTCTACGTTAGTGTACGATTCGGTCAGTAAGTCTCAGACTGAGTTAGTATACGGATTTTGACACGAATTTAGTTCTCTGTGTGAGGGACCAACATCGCAGGACCACCTATTGAGTTAGCTATAACGGTCAGGATGCTATCGCCGCTCCGGCGCACTCCGCTCGCCGGTGACGCCGTTTTCTTGAGCCGGATGGCATCGAAGCCGTCTGTGCGCGCCTCGGCGAACACCAGTGACGCGCTACAGAAGCGCTGCAGTCGCAAGAGCACCCTGATCGCGATATTAGTTTGGACCCGCAAAGTATTGTACGTCTTTTGGGTATACTTGACCCGTAGACTTGCCGTGTACGATGATGTACAGCATGCTTTAAAATGCATGATTTTGATTGCATCCGTACCAAGAGCAATTCTGCGGGCCGGCCGGCATGATTATCCGAACGTCAGTCTAACAATGCTCTGCGTTCCTTCTCCATATCTACATCTCCTTTTATGATGAACTCTATTCAGCGGTACACCAAAGACCGTGTACTCAGTCTTTTTCACGTTGTACATCAAACCGTGACAGGCTGCATATGACTCGCACACTGCAAGCAGCTTCCGGAGTGCCACCATATCGTCTGCGTAGCTGAGGTTGTTAAAACACACACCATGCATCAACGTAGCAACCGACTGGCATGCTGCTGAGTCCCTCGACAAAGGCATCCATATACAGGCTGAAGAGCAGAGGCGAGCTCAGCCCACCCTGTCTCACCCCATACTCCATCCTGCTAGGATCCGAAACCTTGCCCGCCCAGTTCACTTGGTTTTCCTGAATTATGTCTACACCCCTGGTTCAATAGTTTTCTCGGAAGATCAGTTTCAATCGGGGAGTCTCGCTAAATCTCAGATAACATTAGCCGTAGGTACGGTGGTGTGGGAACGACTGGCGAGCGCAAGCGTTACAGTCGCTCCGTACAATTTCTAGACTTTTTAAATGTCCTCGGGTCCTCGATCACTAAGCAGTACCTAATGTAAAACAAAATATAAGCACACTTTTGCTAGTTTATATTACAGCACGCTGATGCGATGTATGTATAGTATATAATGGGGTATGGGGTGGGTATCATTGGGTACAATAAATGACCTTAAATTATTCATATTTTCATGATATTTTCGGTAAAATAACGTAATTCTGCATCCCTACTCTTATAGGCGCGCGCAGCTGTCCGTCTCACGTGGGGGCGCTACGCGGCGCGCTCGGACGTTACGCTCGCCTTCGTGCTAGGCATCCTGCCGAGCGCGCTAGTAAAGGCGCTCGAGGCCGAGGACGAGCTCTACGGGGACCTCGTCGTCGGCAACTTCGTGGACTCGTACTCGAACCTGACGCTGAAGACGCTGTCGATGCTGGAGTGGGCGGACACGTACTGCCCGCGCGCCCCGAGGCTGCTGAAAACGGACGACGACATGTTCATCAACGTGCCGCGGCTGCTCGCGTTCGCGACCGCGCCGGGGCGCAAGAACGCGAAAGCCACCATCTGGGGGGACGTTGGTTTATTTTTTATTTTATTTTATTTGAGGAGCTTACGACTCTAAAACAAATAGTTTAAGAATTGAGTAAATTTTAAGCCGAGCTTCCATATAAAGGGTGAAATTGATATCACTAGACTGTGTGAATGAAACTCATACAACATCTATTATAATTATAAGTAGTAGTGAGTTAGGTGTGAAGCAATTCACATCAACGCAATTGATCTACGGGCTGGGACTTAGCTATTTTGTTCGTCGGTCAATCTTACCTTGAGCGATATTTAAGAGAAATACAATGTCTGCAGGTGCAGAGGAACGTGCGGCCGACACGCACCGCCACATCTAAGTTCTATCTGGCGCCGCTGCAGTTCCCGGGGCTGGTGATGCCGGACTTCACGTTGGGGGGCGCGTATCTAGTGTCGGGGGACTCGGTCCCGCGGCTGCTGCGGGCGGCGGGCGCCCTACCTTACATACCGCTGGAGGATGTGTTCGTGACAGGGCTGCTCGCTAAGCAACTCAACATAACGCGGCCGCGCGCGCCCGCCTTCGTCTTCTACAACGAGCGCGTTGCGCCGGACACCTGCGCCGTGCACAGATCCATAGCGATACACCACCACGAGCAGTTCGACCTCTGGAGGAAGCTGCTCGACGGCGATACCAAGTGCGCCGCCAGCTAGCGCGACCGAGCCCAGTCTATGTAGCTTAGCTCCCAGCAGATAAGTACCTTCCCGTCAGGGTTACCTACTTCGGAGACAGTGAAGCTCATTCAAAATAAAGAGACACGTATTTTTTTATTTTATCATGTTTCATACAAAAATATTAAAAGTCGAGCGTAAACAAGACGCGTGCGCACGCGAGTTGAGTGTTTCGCTCACTGACTCATTGATCATTCTCATTCTCGAGAGAAGCCACGGGGCGCGTATCCTTTGACTCACGAGCAGTGCTGCCAATGTAAATTTCTTGATGCCCCGCTTAAGTAGGCTCAATTCCCCGAATTTCCCCGATTTCCAATCATGCATTCCACGAAAATTCCCCGACACTGTAATATGCAAGAAATAAAGCATTTTTTCATGCAAAATATAGTTAAATGTTTCAAAAATTAGTTTATCAACTTCTTTGTCTTCTCATTTTTATCAAAAAATCTACTTAAATATTTAGAATACAATGAGTTTTATTTATTATTTATATTTCTCCCACACTTTCGGACTAAGGATAGTCCGATTCGGTTCAAATTTTAGCAATTTCCTCTCCTTTAGACATCCTTTCGACATTCGACATTTATTACAAATAGGCGATTCCCCGAAATTCCCCGATTTGAATCATTCCCCGCGCTCTCCCCGCACGCACCCCGAAAATCGGGGAAATTCCCCGGAATCGGCAACTCTGCTCACGAGTGTAGTGTGGCAAACTGGCAAAGCTACATTAATTTCTGGGTGGATAAATTGAAAAAAAAAAAAACAAACAAAAAAATTTTTTTTCTTAATGTGTTCTATTAACGATACTGATTGCATGGAAGAAAAATGCGCACTGTCTCCGAAGTAATCCTGTATAAGGTCTAACATTTACTGAAACTAAGGGACCATTATCGAAATCTCGAAAATAAAACCAGCTGTCCCATACATTTGAGTCGAGTTATGGTTGCCGTTTTGTATGGGACAGTGTGATTTTTTTCGCGATTTTAATATTGGTTCTATAGAGAAAGTTGTTCATTATTATGGTCTGATCATCCCCTATAATTAGTTTAAGCTAATTTTGTCAGACCTACTACTACCTACTTAGCGCTGAGACTGTTATTACGATGTCTCCCTCTGAGAATTAATATTTTGAAGGGTTCACTATTTCCTATCGCATTCCATCGCCATAAAGTCTGCTAATATTGCAGCATGCGAGGAGAACTAGGAACAAATTGGAAATAAATATTAACAAACTATAAATTCAAATCAACCTTATATTAAACATCCACTAAGACAGACAACACACGAGTAGACAAAGTTGAATCTGTAATTGGAAGGCGCATTGTAAATTTAGTATGCATTAAACTCTTGATTAAGCTGGACAGGATTTTCTTTGCTTTGAGACGATTCCGACAAATAGTGTCACGCGATCCAGCCTTAACTGCTTATCTCGGATACCTATCGTCTGTGTTAAACTATGGCCTACATTATGTTATAGATAGGGCAATTCTGTCGACGTAAATAATGCATTTGTAGCCCAAAAAAGGCATATGAGCAATTTGCGGAGCTCACTTATAATAATTATGGATAGTTGTGAACCACTGTTTAAAAAACTGCGTATGTTGCTTTTACCTTTTGTATGTTTGTAAAGCAGCATCCTGAATGCTTCAAATTACATAATGACTGTGTACAAAGGTCAAATAGACGATTTCCGATAACATTATTTCTTCCAAGTGTAGGCTTGAAGTTTTTAAACAAAATTTGGTATACATTATGTCTATCCGACAGGGCCCGAAACCGTTCCCCGAAACCCGAAACTGTTCACCAATGCGCAGGAAGACGTGTTTAAGACGCTCAATTGGAAAGGAATTAATGCCGCTTCTGGACGGGTCCGTCTCGGCATGAACTTAGACAAGACGAGAGTCATGTTTAATTCTCATGTCGAGCCAGAGGCGGTATACGTCGGTGAGGCGGCGATAGAAGTTGTGCAAGATTATGTCTACCTTGGACAGACTATAAGACTAGGTAAAAACAACTTCGACAAGGAGGCCACTAGGCGCATCAAACTAGGATGGGCTGCTTTCGGGAAACTCCTTCATATGTTCTCCTTGGCTCTACCACAATGCCTCAAGGCGAGGGTGTTCAATCAGTGCGTCCTGCCAGTAATGACCTATGGTGCGAAAACATGGACCCTGACGATAGGAATAGTTCATCGATTCAAGGTCGCTCAGCGAGCAATGGAGAGAGCTATGCTCGGTGTTTCTCTGAGAGATCACATTAGAAATGAAGTGATATGTCAGAGAACTAAAGTGGTTGACATAGCTCAGAAAATTAGCAAGCTGAAGTGGCAATGGGCTGGTCATATCTGCCGAAGAACTGATAACCGGTGGGGTGTCAGAGTCCTAGAGTGGAGACCTCGAACTGGTAGGCGTAGTGTCGGACGCCCTGCTGCCCGCTGGAGAGACGACCTAAAAAAAGTAGCGGGGAGCGACTGGATGAGGAAGGCCGAGGACAGAGTTTCGTGGCGCGCCTTGGGAGAGGCCTATGTTCAGCAGTGGACGATGATAGGCTGATGATGATGATGATGTCTATCCGTATTTATAATAAACTAGCTGATCCAGCGAACTTCGTACCGTCTCAGAATCAGTTTTTCCCGACACACACTTGGCCGTTTTTTTAAACCTTCACTGGCATTATTGCACAATATTCAACCATAGTTTTATCGCAATCGGTCCAGTCGTTCTCGAGTGATGGCGTGACAAAGGAAATAGAGATTTAGGATATTTAAAGGGTTTAAAAATGGGACACTTACTTAAGGCCAGGTATGAAGGTATCCCTAGTGCAAGCGTCTCTTTCTTACAAGCAAACGTTTGCAATTAGACATCCCGCTTCAATTGAAAGCAGGATCGCAAAAAACGTATTTTTCATCAATATCTTTTCTCTTGGGTGTTTGGGGTAAAAACCATCGGGTAGAATCGCTGTTATAAATAATATTCAGAAGAAATGGTGTATGGTGATTCTTGTAAAATTGGTTATAAATCTGAAATCGAACTTACTTTGCTCCTCTTTTTTATGGAGAAAATTTAATTCAATCATGTTTTCAACGGTTACATTCACTGCAGAAAGAACGTATCTAATCTACACTGTTATTTTGAACTATACAGGGTGTTAGGGTAAACAGTTGCATTACTTTAAGGCGTGATTGTCCCATGATATTGAACAACTTTCCCTAAGAAACCTATAGGAAATTCGAAATTTTTTTTTCGGACTTTCCATTCTAAATACATTCAGCTGATCGAACGTTTGTATGAAAAGTCGAAAAAATATTTCTCGAATTTTCTATGAGTTTCTTAGGGACACTTGTTCAGTATAATGGATACAATCAACCCAGTAATCTAACAGTTTACCATAACACCCTGTGATGTGATGTCTTCCTCGCCGACACGGCTACGGCGACTGCTGCTGGTATGTAGGGCTTCGCTGATTACATATATCAAATGTAATAATTTGGTTATCAAAAACCGGTTCGAAAACAAACAAAAACAGTTAGACCCCCCCTTAAAGGGGTGCTTCAGACCATCAAACTGAACAAATTTTACTACGGGACCAATACTGAAGTCGCGAAAAAAATCCCCTGTCCAATACAAAACTGCAAACATAACTCGACTGAAATGTATGGGAAAACATTTTTTTTTTTTGTTATTTCGATATTGGTCCCGTAGAGAAAGTTAGAAAGTTAAAGGGAAACAACTTGGTCATGTTGATAGTGCGATTTTTAAAAGTCTTGAACTCAGCAGTTGAAAATGTCAATATTACTATGGAGACGTGAATCTTTCTACTGCTGATTCGACACAAAAAAATCATTCTCCAGAAATGCGATTTTTGAAAGTCAAATGTAGCAGTAGAAAGATGCATAAGTATCTTCATACCTAGTTATTTTGCCATTTTGTACTGAGTTCAACGAGTGAGTTTCAAAAATCGCACTCCTGGTCGCTTATCCATGCTTCCAAAATGTACCTTCTGGGTATTAACAATGTATAACTTTAGATCTATTTTTTAAATCTGTAATAGGTAGTTTTAATATAAATATTTTAATTTATAATTATTGTCCCGTAACCTGTTAATTATACACAATGTATGAAAAATTTAAATTCATTTTTTTTTATCGTAATACGTGCCAGATGTAAATATTTATTATATTATTATTTATTATTATACGTAACATTACCGTATCATTGGTTTTCATTTCACTATCCCCCACCCCTGCCCACCCCTGCCACATGCTCAGTGCTCACGCAACAGACGAGACGACACAAAGCTATTATGATACTGATACTGATTTATGCCAAATGTCATTTGAACTAATTTATTCATTGAACTAGGACTTTCGCTTGCATTTGTGGACTTAAGCTCTATTCACATTATGACGGGCGCGGCGCGTGGTCATGTCCTCATCAGTGTTGTGATCACTTCCAGATTTCCCTTGTCCTGGCAGCCAATGACGATTTTTTGGTCTCTGGCCCTCCTGAAACCGTCGACCCTTTCGCCGGTGGATTTTTCATCCACCGCCTCTCGGACCTTAGCCATGATGCTTTCCGAGGAGTCCTTCATGTCCTGGGATGACACGATGATGGAGTGTGTCGGGGCGTATACCTTCTCTCTCGAAACTGAACTAGCGGCGGTTTTTGAAGTCGCCTGAGCGTATGTCAAGACCACCTGCATTTTGTTCTGGAGAGATGCCATCTCCTCTTTAATCGAGGTCACCCTCTCCATAAACTGCGGGACCATTTTTGTGTGTCCCCGAGCAGATTCTCTACCTTAAGTAGCGCGTCGTTGGAAAGACTCTGCTCGGAGGCCCCAGAGATTAGGATCTGCTTACAGGCCCTGACCTCTTTTAGTATTTCCGTGGCCGTGTCTCCTTCAATCTTTCCCTCGCTTTTGGGAGCGTCGTGGGTTTTGGGGCCCGCCATGCGCTGTGGAGCATCCACGATTAAATTTAAGAGGGCGGTCAGGCAGTTGGTCACTGCCAACTTGACATGTTTCAGGGGTTCCCGACTTGGAACCACCGAAACGCTCCACTTTTGGTAACGAGTGGCGCTTTCGCCGGCTTGGCCTCTGCCGAGGGGCCTGATACTCCAGCTACGGGTTTGACTGGCGTTCGGTGCATTTTTAATTTCGACTACAAACGGCCGAGAATTAAAATGCTCAATTTATAAATGTCAATTTAAAATTAACTTAATTTGCAAAAGCAACTAATATCGATCACAGCGAAAACACTGGATCGAATCAATTTACAATAAGACGACTATATATATCAATAAGCTATGTTTGCAAAAGCGCAATACAATTTCGATCACAGTAAAAACACTGGATTGAGTCAAATGTAAAATAGACAATAAAATATGCTGGCCGTTAAGCGAAAAATTCTTCGTCTATGATGTTGGCAAAAGCGCCCAACCAAAAATCGTAAACTATAGCGGAAATGAGATTTCAAACATACAAGTTTTTTAAAAAAGAAACAGAAGAAAGAAACAAACCATTAAAATTTCTAGAAAGAAACATAAAAGAAGACAAAAAGGACGATGTTTGAAATCTCCTATTTTATTCCAACCGTCTTACACTAAAACGGATACTTAAGTCTAACTTTATATACTCTTATGACTAGTCTTAAGGAATTTATATAAAATCAATGATAAAAACCGCACCGAGGTGACGTACGTAATAAACAAAGGGAGGGTGGGAGGGCGAAATTTTCGTTTTTCGTGCATTTTTGGGCGGGAAAAAGGGAAGCGCTGCTTCGGACCAGTTTTCCCGATGATTTAATGCAAAGAGGGGGGTACCTTAACCCCGTGGATTTTATCTATGCTTAACCCTGAATTTTGGAAAAAAAAATTAAAATAGTACTGAAAATTGTGCTTTTTTAATGAAATTTCGAAGTAATTTTGAAAATTGCTGAAGGTTTTTGTGAAAAATACAGCCGCACGCACGCGCGCGGCCGATATGGATTTTATAAAAGTCAAAACTTAGAAAATAAAGCACTTTAAGAATTTTTTGGTGTTAAAATTTCGTTAAAACTAAATATCATATATTTCGTTATAAATAAATATCTTGGACAAAGTCACACAAATTATATAGTCACATTTAAAGTACCAGAATCTAGCCTGGACTTGTGTTATGATTACAAGACAACGATATAGACAAACATCCATGACTCAAAATTACGTGTTCGTATACCTGTCCACCTTTAATAAAATAATCAAAAACAACCACTCAAAAACTAGACAAAATGTAGGAATAAAGTTCCTCAAGTTACGTTAGGTTAGGTTACCTGAGCAAACCTAACCTGAGCAAACCTAACCTGAGCAAACCTAACCTGAGCAAACTTAACCTGAGCAAACCTAACCTGAGCAAACCTAACCTGAGCAAACTTAACCTGAGCAAACTTAACCTGAGCAAACCTAACCTGAGCAAACCTAACCTGAGCAAACTTAACCTGAGCAAACCTAACCTGAGCAAACCTAACCTGAGCAAACTTAACCTGAGCAAACCTAACCTGAGCCCAGGGAGTGAGTTGCCTCAAGGTAAACCAGTTGCTGTCAAGCTGGTCTAATTTGACAGTCAGTCAGATGTGCCCTCTAGTGGGGCAAAACAGGCAGATAAACTTGTGTACACTATGGAATACCTAACCTGAGCAAGTCTATTCCTACATGTTGACTAGTTTTTGACAGGTATACGAACGCGTAATTTTGTAACCCGCTCCCCATACTGAAATTTCAGTTTATTCAGACGGTGCGCATACGAACTTTGCGTTAGGTTTGCTCAGGTTAGGTTTGGTCAGGTTAGTTTTGCTCAGGTTAGGTTTGCTCAGGTTAGGTTTGCTCAGGTTAGGTTTGCTCAGGTTAGGTTTGCTCAGGTTAGGTTTGCTCAGGTTAGGTTTGCTCAGGTTAGGTTTGCACAGGTTAGGTTTGCTCAGGTTAGGTTTGCTCAGGTTAGGTTTGCTCAGGTTAGGTTTGCTCAGGTTAGGTTTGCTCAGGTTAGGTTTGCTCAGGTTAGGTTTGCTCAGGTTAGGTTTGCTCCGGTTAGGTTTGCTCAGGTTAGGTTTGCTCAGGTTAGGTTTGCTCAGGTTAGGTTTGCTCAGGTTAGGTTTGCTCAGGTTAGGTTTGCTCAGGTTAGGTTTGCTCAGGTTAGGTTTGCTCAGGTTAGGTTTGCTCAGGTTAGGTTTGCTCAGGTTAGGTTAGGTTAGGTTAGGTTAGGTTAGGTTAGGTTAGGTTGCATACGCTCCCCCTCCCACCAATCCTTCGGAGCCCCTTTCCGATGAAAAGAAGAAAAAGAAGGAAGAAAAGAAGAAGGCGGATGATATGAAGAGGGCGGAAAAAAAGAAGCAGGCGGAGGAAAATAAGAAAGAGGAAGAAAAGAAGAAGGCGAAAGAAAACAAGAAGGCGGATACGCCTAAGCCTCAAAAGCCGCGGTCAGGGCCCACGAACGGCCAGGGCAGCGGTGTCGAGTCGGACTGGAACGAGCTGGCAACGGTTATGAACCGCGAATTCGCTCGCTTCCAGTCTGACCTTATGGCTAGATTTTTCCCTACGATGGGACAAAGGCCCCCTTTGGGCCAAAGACACACGGAAGTGCCGGAGACGGAGCCCAAGCCTCTGTCTAAGGCCCAGAAGAAGAAGAGGGCCAACCGGAAGAAAAGGGTTGCCGCCTCAAAACCAGGGCTGAATGCTGCCCCTCCCCCTGTTAACCCTGGAGGCCCGCAGCCTAATGGGGCCCAGGGGCAGTCGTCCTGGGCCGAAGTAGTCGGCCGGAAAAAGCGCGGTGGCCAAAGGAGGAAGCAGGACAGGGACGGCCCTAAGCCACAGAAAAAGCCACAGTTGCCAAGGCCCCCAACCACAGCCGCAATTGTGGTCACTGTGCCCCCAGAGGCCAAGACCAGCTTGGCGGCGGCGATGCAGGCTGTCACGGCCCAAATAAAGCTGTCGGAGCTCGGCATAACTGGCGGGCTACGACAGCGAAGGGCGGTAACCGGGGGCCTCCTGCTGGAAATCCCCGGACCGGAGAGCGCCACCAAAGCCGACGCCTTAGCGAAGAAAATGGCGGCGGTACTCGAAGGCACGGGCGCAATGATATCGCGCCCATCTAAAACGGGGGAGATTAGGGTGATGGACTTAGATGAGTCCATGACCCCCACAATTGTGGCGGCGGCCATCGCTGAAGCGGGCGGATGCTCCCTGAACGATGTCAAGGTCGGGGAGATCAAAATAAGCCCGTCTCGGCTAGGTACGGCCTGGGTGCGGTGCCCGCTCGGGGCTGGCAGAAAGCTGGCAACCCTGGGACGGTTAATGATAGGCTGGGCCGCGGCAAGAGTCGAGGCGCTTGGGGCACGGCCTCTACAGTGCTTCAAGTGCCTCGAAATGGGGCATGTCCGAGCACGCTGCCCCAACACGGTGGACAGGAGCGCGCGCTGCTATCGATGTTCTGAGACGGAGCATATTGCCCGTCTTTGCACAGCGTGCACTCCCAAATGTCCCGTGTGCTCGGACATGGGCAGGGCTGCTGACCACAGGTTGGGGAGCAAGAAATGCTCCCCGCCAAAGAAGAAGGGGGGCGCCGTCCAGTCGCACTCCTCCCCAACTCGGGGACAGGAGGAAATAATGCAGGCTTAAAATGCTCCCCGCCAGCATTGGTAGAGGCAATGCTGGCGAGTGAGGAGGGCTGGAGGGAGGCGGTCTCCTTCTGCGAGCAAGTCATGCTCCAGAAGGAGTCCGCCGAGCGGGATCGGGAAAGGGCCGATCCCGCTCGAAGAAGACCGCGTCGGGGCGGTGGTAATGCCCGCTAGCCCCGACGCCGTCCAAGGGTCACGGACGAGAGCGCCTCGGGCCGTTGAGGTGCCCGTTGAAACGTGGCCCGGGATGAGCACCCCCCGGTGAGGCCGGGGGGGTGTCGTCGAAAGGGGGGCACTGCCCCGATCCATGCCACCATTTACACGGCATGGCTCGCGACAGTGCCCTCCGCAGGGGAGAGTAATCTCCCCAGGGAAGAGCCCTCCTCAGTAAGAGGGGGGCGAGGCAGGGGAAGGGGAGGCCTGGAGCGTAATCGGTACCAGGTCTCCTCATAAACTGCCTGAGGATGGCCTCCGCGGGGTTTTAGTGGGTAGGTCCACCCTTTTGGGGTGGAAGAGTCCCACACTACCACCCTCCCGAACGCCCCGGGAGGGGGTGTGCGTAACGCATTTCCCCGCGTCACAAAAAAAAAAAAAAAAAAAAAAAAAGGTTGCATACGCTACATGGGTCGGTACGGAAGTACCGAGCAGAGGGATGTCGTGTGCGGGGTTCCGCAGGGGTCGGTGTTAGGCCCTCTCCTGTGGAATCTCGCGTACGACGCTGTCCTGAGGACGGCACTCCCCAACGGCGTCAGTGTCGTTTGCTATGCAGACGACACTCTAGTTCTGGCCGAAGGGGAGTCCTTCGAGAGGACCATAGAGCTCGCCGAGCTCGGGGTGGCACGCATTGTGGAGAAGATCCACGAGTTGGGGCTGGAGATAGCGCCTCATAAGACCGAGGCGCTATGGTTCCATAAACGCAGGGGAGTGGTACCTCCCATTTCGACGGTGCGGGTAGGTGACGCAGAGGTCCAGGTCGGCCGTCATATAAAGTACCTGGGCCTCATTATAGACAGTCGTTGGAGCTTTGAGGAGCACATCGACCGCCTGGTCCCCCGAATCCAAAGGGTAGCGGGTGCTATGCACAGACTGCTGCCCAACCTCGGGGGACCGTGGGAGGGAGTCCGCCGCCTCTATGCAGGAGTCGTGCGATCCATTGCGCTCTATGGGGCGCCCGTATGGTCGGAGAGACTATCGGGCGTCCGGCGTCTCGCGGCCAAATTGAACGCCGCGCAGCGTCAGATCGCAATTCGGGTCGCACGCGGATACCGGACAATATCATACGAGGCGGCGAACATCCTGGCGCGGTTTCCGCCTCTGGATATACTGGCGGACATGGACGCGAGGGTATATGACCGGATTCGCGTCCTACGTCAGAGAGGCGGGACCGTACCCGAGAGGGCGGTCGCAGAGCTCCGGAGGAAGGCTCGACGACGCGCACTTAACTGCTGGCGCGAGCGGCTCCATGAGCCGCGAAGTACGCGGCAGCGCGTCGTCAGAGCAATACTTCCCAGCTTCCAGGCCTGGCTGGACCGGGAAGGCCGAGGCGTCACCTACCGTCTTACTCAGGTGCTCACCGGACATGGCTGTTTCGGTGAGTACCTGAACAGGATCGGAAGGGAGGCTACAGCGCAGTGCCACCACTGCGGAGGCGATCAGGACTCTGCACAGCACACGCTCGAGGAGTGCCCAGCGTGGCATTCCGAGCGGCGAGTCCTGATCGAAAACATTGGAGAAGACCTCTCCCCACCGGCCCTAGTAGCGGCGATGTTGGGGAGCCGGGCGGCATGGGACGCCGCGGTCGCCTTCTGTGAGACCGTCATGGTCCAGAAGGAGAGCGCAGAGCGAGACCGCGAGCGGGCTGATCCCGCCCGAAGACGGAGACGCCGGGGACGCCAAGTTGGCCCCCCGATGCGCCACAACGACGCCCCGGGATAGGGGCGCCCAGGGTCGCGGACGGTCGGAGAAGGGGCTCAGGCAGTCCATTTTCCAAGCGACCCCTGGAAGGCAGCGGTAGTACGGCGTGGTCCCGTCCCGCTGCAGCGCAGAGGCGCTGCGGGAGTTATGGCCCGGCATCAGTGCCGAGCCGGGAGAGCTTCGGCGAAGCGCTAGGAGGGCTGTGGACGCACATTGCTTTCCCATGGCCCTTCGACATGCGCTGAGGTGACCACCGGGGGGGTTTTAGTGGGTTAAAATCCCACATAACCCGACTCCTCCCCTAAGGAGTCGGGTATCTTTCAAAGATTTCCCCCCCGTCAACAAAAAAAAAAAAAAAAAAAGGTTAGGTTAGGTTAGGTTAGGTTAGGTTGGCCAAGGAGGTCGCCACCCTCGGACGCCCACATTATCGTGGGTGGAGCGCGAATCGAGATCCGGCCCTCCATGGGATATCTCGGCCTCGAGCTGGATAGCCGGTGGAACTTCGTGGCCCACTTCACGAAGTTAGTCCCGAGACTGCTCGGGTCGGCGATGGCTCTTGGGGGGTTGTTGCCCAATGTTGGAGACCCAAGTAACACCTGCAGGCGGCTGTATATGGGGGTTGTGCGGTCCATGGCTCTGTACGGGGCCCCAGTGTGGGCGGACACCCTGATAAACCGGAACGTCGTACTACTGCGGAAACCGCAGCGTGTGATGGCTATCAGGGTGATAAGGGGATACCGCACAATCTCCAACGAGGCGGCGTGTGTGCTGGCTGGAAGCCTGCCCTGGGACCTTGATGCGAGATCCCTCGCGTCAGTATATCGCTGGCGTGAGGAGGCGCAAAGGCGGGGCAGTTTGCCAGCACCACGAGAGGTGGAGCACATGAGGGCAAAACTGCGCAGACGTGCCATAAAGGCATGGAAGACGAGGATGCTTGAACCCAGTGCTGGTGTGGGAACGGTCGAGGCAGTTCGTCCGATCCTAAAGCGGTGGTTGGGTAGGCAACATGGCGTCCTTACCTTCCGCATGACGCAGATCCTCTCGGGGCATGGGTGCTTCGGGGGGTATCTGTGTCGAATAGCGAGGAGGGAGCCGACGGCCAGGTGCCACCACTGCGACGGCTGTCTCGACGAGACGGCGCAGCACGTGCTGCAGGAGTGCCCTGCGTGGGCGGGAGAGCGCAGTGAGCTCTCCCGTGTAGTTTTGGACCTCTCGCTGCCGGCCATGGTTCGCGCTATGGTCGACAGCGAGGCGTCTTGGCGCGCGGTTCTCTCCTTCTGTGAGGCAGTAATGCTCCAGAAGGAGATGGCGGAGAGGGAGAGGGAGTCAACTTCTGAACTCCCGATCCGCCAAAGACGCACGGGGCGCAGACGGGCTGCGTTTGCTCGCGGTCTGCCTCCCCCGTAATTTCTGAGTCTCTGGGCGTCGGGCTGGGGGGTCCGGCGGCCGATCATAGGGACTCGTGGTGGTTGTGTGCGTGTTCCCACGCACCACCTAAAGGCCTGTAGGCTTGTCAAGGCCAACAGAGATGAGACCTGGGAAGGTCGGTCGCTGCGCCGTAGAGTGTGGAAGATTCCTCACGGGCCCTCAGGCTCTACGGCAATTTGCGATGAGGTGGAACACGGTGGGGTTTTAGCCGGTAAGAGTCCGGCATAACCCGTCGCCGTCCCCAAGGCGGCGGGTATCCATGAGGATTTCCCCACCTAAAAAAAAAAAAAAAAAAAAAAAAAAAAAAAAAGGTTAGGTTAGGTTAGGTTTTTTTTTTTTTTTTTTTTTTTTTTAAATGTATTTCCATCAGATTTTCCTCCGTCACAGGGCAGAGACTTTTTACATCAGGAAACGGGTGCGATATCTTTTCTTTTTTTTTTTTTTTTTTCCCCTTACTCTGTTGGACTGGACATAATGTACCGATTTTTTCATTTTGTACAGTATGTTTGGTTACTTTCCCTTCACCAGCATGACTAACTACTTACATTAATTTTACAATCTTTATTTTTCTTTACCAATATCTTTTTTTGTTTTTTTTGTTTTTTTTGTTTTACAGTTTTAGCTTATCATACTATTACAATATTCATTATTGCCTAGTTTATGATTATTACATATAGTTTTTATTTAAGATGACATATTTAGTTACAACTTTTGATAAAACATCAGTTATTGTATCATACAACAATCTGCTTATATCTATTTCTTACAGTATACATGTTTATTTACCTATTATTTTGTTTTATTCCTATGTATGGCATCTAATGCTATATCAACACAGAACTTTGTGAATTCATTCCTCGTGTTTTTGCTCCCTACAAGTTCCGATATGGTGGTTCTATCTATTTTGAGACCTAGTCTAATTTCGAGGTCCAACCGACTACCACCATATTTGGGGCATTCTATTATGAGGTGTTCTATTGATTCGTCAACGTTTGGATCACATATGCATCCGGGGTTATCTTTGCATTTAAACTTGTGAAGGTAGCTCGAGAAACCGCCATGACCAGTCAGCACTTGTACCAGGACGGGGTTAAGCGTGATCTTTTTCAGCAGTTTGTACGCTACCGTTGTGTCGGGTAGGAAAAGCTTAGTTGTTGCTGCTTTATCCCCGTTCTGGTATCTTGCGTTCCACTTTCCCAGCGTATCTATCCTTATATGTCTTTTTATAAATGAAATTGGGCAGCTTCCATAGTCCGCTGCAGATTTCTTGTGCAGCGCCGCGGCTTTGGCTAATTCATCCGCCCTCTCATTCCCCTCGGCCCCCGCATGAGCCCGGATCCAAAAGAAGCGGACGCTCTTCCCCATCTGCATTATTCTGGCCATCTTGGCTTTGATTGCAAAAGCAAGTGGGTGGGAGCCGTCCTGACTCGTCAGTAGTTCCAGGGAAGACCTGGAATCACTGAGGATGTCAACACTGCTCTCCTTAACTCTCGACGCGAGGTCGGTCGCGCGGCAGAGAGCGTACATTTCTGCTTGAAACACTGTACAAAACTGCTTCAAGCCTAAACTTCTTGCTCTCTACCTCGCGACCCCCCCTCCAACAGGATAGCGCCGCTCCGACCCTCCCCTCTATTTTGCTCCCGTCGGTGTATATTTGGAGACCGTTAATTTGGTGTTCTTCCAGGGTTTGGGGCAGCGCATCCTCGAGGCATCGAAAGTCAATTTCAACCTCTTTTGCTGGGTGTGGGGCCTCTAAGAAGCTCACTCTCTTTTCGAGGTCTCTATCCCCAAGGTCACCTTGAGGTTTCCCTCGCTTTGCTTCATATAGTGCAGCCACTTCCCGGACCCGAAGATCCAGCGGGAGGAGACCCGAGAGGACGAGTGCGGCGTGCAGCGAGACTGTCCTATATGACTTGCAGATTTTCTGAGCGAATCCTCTCTGTATGGTGTTCAGTTGTTTTTGCACCAATATTTTTTCTGAGGATTTTGCCCAGACCCCCGATGCATACATTATTGTGGGTTCTATTACAGCGACGTAAATCGTTCTGATAATCTCCGGGTTCAAACCCCAGGAAACTCTGGCCGCACGAGCAAGCCTTTTATAAATGTTCGCTGCTTTCCGACATACGTAGGTGACATGGCTGTTAAATGTTAGTTTTTTATCAATGATTAAGCCTAAGATTTTTATTTCGTCCACTATTTGTATGTCGGTTCCGCCCATGCTCATGTTTGGGGTATCAAATTTCAGTTTATTCGTTACAACCATGGCGTGTGTTTTGTGTCCCGCAAACTTCAACTTATTTTTGATACCCCAACCATAAACATGTTCTAGGGTACTGTTTGCTCGGTTTTGAATTTCCTGTGCCGATTGCCCGGAGAATACCAGAACGACGTCGTCTGCGAAAGCTTGGCAGTACGTTCCCTGTGCGTCCAGTTCGTCCAACAGAGGATCCAGCAGTAAATTCCAGAAAGTGGGCCCGCTAATTGAGCCCTGTACGCAACCTTTTGTCGTCGATTTGATGTACTTCTGTCCTGCATAATTCACACTGACCTTCCGGCTCTGCAAATAACTGTTTACTAGTTGTCGCAAATTCCGTGGGCACCCTTTCCTTAACAGGCCGCATTTCACTGCCGGCCACCATGCGCTGTCGAATGCCCCCTCTATGTCCAAGGATACGATGATATTTATCCGTTTTTTTTCCAAGTTCTCCTTTACATGTTGGATCAAATCGTAGAGGGCATCCTCCGTACTGCGTTGGGGGACAAATCCATACTGTCTGGGATTGGACTTGGGGATTAGGTGCCAACGAATTCTCTTTACCATCATTTTCTCCAGTATTTTTCCTAGTACCGGCAGGAGACCTATGGGTCTATAAGCCTTTGGCTGTGCGTAGTCCGTTTTTCCTGGCTTTCTGAGGATGACGACAGAGGCCTGCTTCCATGGAGTTGGGAAGCATGAAAGCTCGAGGCATCTGTTGGCTATACTCAGGAACGCTTCTGTATTTTGTTCGATGGCTTCAATGCATATATCAGCCGTGAATCCGTCTGCACCTGAAGCTTTTTTGGGGTTAAAACTATTCATTGCTCTTTTTAACTCTAGAGCTGTGAAGGGGGGGTCTTGTAGATCGTTATCTATAGGGTCTTCGGAGGTGTCTGCTTTTCTTCTTATTTCTTTATGCTCTGCAGTATCATCTTCGGGTTCGTCTTCCGGAAAGAAGGTTTCTGCCAGAAGTTTGGCCGAGTTTTCCGGGCTAAGAACTTTGTCATCTTTGACAAGTAGCTGATCTTCTGCTCTTTTAGACGTGTTTCTTATGACCCGGTATATCCCGTCCCAGAGACTTTCCCTATTCTGCGTGCTGCAGAACTCTTTCCAACTGCTTGTTTGCGCTTTTTTCGCTTCTTCCTCATATGTTTTTTTTGCTTCCAGATAATCCTCAACTACGGCCTGGCGACGTCGTGGGGCTGCACATTTGATTCTCCGCTTCTTCGTGATCATTTCCTTTTTGAGTTTCTCCAGAGCTTCGGACCACCAGGGTAAGTTTATTTTTGATTTTCTTTTTATTTCAGGGATTGCTTTCGTGCATGCTGCTTCTATGCTGTTTATATACTTTTGTGTTTATATACTTTGTCTTTTGTGTTAATTTTATCTATTTCTGTTTTGTTTATGTTATTTTGTTCTAGTTGTTTACTTATATTCTTTCTAAATTCTGACCAGTTCGCTTTTTTTGTGTTATATTTTCTAGTTGTATTTGTTGGCCTGCTGTTGTTTGGCTCTTTGAGTTGTAGGTTAAAGGTTATTGTATTGTGATCTGAGCTGGTAATGCTGTCATCTACTTTCCAGTCCTGCGTTAATCTTTGTAGATCCGTGTTGCATACCGTGATGTCAACATGACTTTTAAATCTTTTGCCGCCCCTAATTGTGTCGAAAGTCGGAACCGTGCCGTCGTTCAGGATATCCATTCCCATCTCATTCAGGGCTCCAGATAAAGCTTTCCCTCTACGATCTTCCACTACACTCCCCCACCAAGTGCTCCAGGCATTTCCATCGCCTCCCATAATAATATTTTTAGTTCCAATTTTTTCCCTTATTGTTTTTAGTTGGTCCAAATATGGTTCAATCGGCTGTTGATCCTCTAAATAGAGTGAGACCACCCCTATAGTCCAGGCATCTGTTTTTAAAATAGCTACTGCTATATTTTCAGTAGTAAGGGAAGGGTTTTCAAGAACCTCCACTTCATCGTCAAATATTATGATAGCTGCCTTTATAGGCTTTGTTCTGTTTCTGATACACTGGATTACACGGGTCCCCACCTGCTGTTTTAGCTCTCCTTCTTTCCCTATATACGGTTCCTGCACCAATGCAAAGCATGCCTTCCTTTTTACTGACTCTATGATTAGTTCCTGAGTGGCCAACTTCATCCTCCTCAGATTTGCCTGGAGAACGTGATAACGTTTACGCCGGTCAGAGTTTGTTGAGCTTTCTGAGATGCTGGTGGAGTCCGGGTCGCCCTTAGCAATATGCCACGCTTGACCTCGCTATATTGTCCCATTTTTGTTTGATTGGGCATTCACTGTTAAAGGAGTTATGGTCTGTCTTTTCATACTTGGCTTGTTGACAGTTACGACACGTGGGTGCTTCTCCTGCCATCCAGCTGGGGCAGTCCACCCGTAAATGGGGGCCTGCGCAGTGACTGCATAAGTCACTTGTTTCTGTGCATAGTTTACGGCCGTGGCCGTATCCCAAGCATTTCGAACATTGCACCAGCGGTGACTGGTCTTTCACAACTATATTCTGCAGGTCGACGTGCACTCGTTCTGCCTCCGTCAGTCGCATCCATACCTTGGGTGAAACCTGCAATACCACGTGGTTCTCCAGCGGATTCCTTGCCCTCCTCCGGTACTTTACTGAAACTCTGTATTCTTCAGATGTCAAATCACCCAGTAGATGTTTGTTCTGGTTTTTTATTGATTTTACGACATCTTCATCAGTGTTTATTTTCATTACCTTGTGGGCACCCTACTCCACATTCATTCGTGCATTCGTACATCTATACAGATACATTCATACTCACATTCATACATCTATTCATATAATAATACTTACAGACAGACAAACATACATACATACATACAATAGTGATACATACATCACATTCATTCATCACCTCATAATAATTGTAAATAAATATTGTATTAATATAAATATACTTACCTGATAGCCGAAGTCGTGAGGCGGTCGCATCAATGTCGCATAGCATAACTGTCTTCCTTTCACCTAGCAAACAAAGGATGCGCTCGCGGCTGCCGCCTCCCGCCAGTCGGACGGTAGACGCTGGACTATTCGCATGTCGCTTGGTATACTTACCAACCTACGCTTACGATTCTGCTTGTTCTCATCTCATATTTCTCTTTAACTTCATTCTTCCGCTTACTCTTAAATCCTTCTGTGCTTGTGAACTTTACTGCTTACGTGTGCTATATAAAACTATAAATTGTGTCTTCCACAATAAACTGTTGGTGTATCATAGTGCTTGGTTTATTATTTCAACCGCCGCTAATACCTACACCACACTGGTGACCTTCCTTGAACAATCTGAGAAGAGCGGGAAACCTGGGAAGCTGGAACCGTGAGCTAAAAAACATTTTCTATAATAATTATTAGCGAGAAACAGAACTAAAGATGGCGTCCGACGCACCTCCCGTCACCACCGCCTCGACGAGCGCGAGTACTTTTACACCATCCGATGTTTGTCGTGTCGCAGTCCGACCACCCCCGTTTTGGCCCGACGAACCGGCTGTCTGGTTCGCCCAGCTAGAGGGGAATTTTAACCTGTCCGGAATCAAAGACGACGATACGAAGTATTATTACGTCACCTCAACTCTGGAGCATAAATATGCTGCGGAAGTGAAAGACATAATTGTCAACCCGCCAGCTAAGGGGAAATACGAAAAGCTTAAAAGTGAACTTATAAAACGTCTATCCGCTTCCAGAGAAAAGCACGTGAAGCAACTGCTTATGCATGAGGAGTTAGGAGACAGACGTCCTTCACAATTCCTCCGCCACCTACAGCATCTGGCCGGACCCGACATACCAGACGACTTTCTCAAAACGATCTGGACCAGCCGTCTGCCAAGCAGTATACAGACGGTTATAGCTTCCCAGTCGCTCTCGGACCTGCAAGCGTTAGCGGACCTCGCAGACAAAGTCCACGACATCGTACCACCTGTACCGCAAGTAGCTGCAGCTCAAGCCATGCCTGCCTACGAAGCTCTGGTCAAGCAAATTAGTGAACTGACCAAGCAGGTGCAAGCCCTAGCCACAGATCGCCGGCAGTCAAGATCCAGGACCAGGGATAACAGCCAAGGTCGCAGCCGTAGCCGCGATGGCAGATCGCAGTCTAATTTTAAGAAGTATCCAACATGCTGGTACCACTACAAATTCGGGGACCAAGCAAAAAGCTGCGTAAAACCCTGCAACTTTAAATCGGAAAACTCCAGCGGCGGTCGGTAAGGGCGACTCACGACCGTCAATGCATACCTGGTCGCCTGTTTATTACGGACCGCACGTCAAAAATGCAATTTCTGGTGGACACTGGGAGCGATCTTTGTGTCTTCCCTCGCACCGTGCTCTCGGAACGACGACTGAGGACCAATTACCAATTGTACGCTGCAAATGGGACACCAATCGCTACCTACGGCTACGCGAATCTGATCCTAAACTTAGGCCTGCGACGGGACTTTTCTTGGCGTTTCATCGTGGCCGACGTAACGAAGGCCATAATCGGCGTAGATTTCCTCTCCCACTATGGTCTTATAGTCGACTGTCGGAACCAACGACTCCTGGACAGCGCCACCACCCTAACAGCAGCAGCGGCACCCGCAACGTCGTCCAAAAACATTACGTCAGTCAAAGTGTTAATCGGTGAATTCGGTGAAACTAGTCGCTATCGTAAAATCTTAGAATTGTATCCTATGATAACACGACCAGCAGGAACACACCGCACACACGATGACACACCTCACAACACGGTACACCATATCCGCACCACCCCAGGACCTCCAGTGTCTTGCACGCCTAGGCGTTTAGCTCCTGACAAACTTAAAATAGCTAAACAGGAGTTCCAAGCCATGATCGCCAACGGTACAGCTAGGCCGTCGGAAAGCCCGTGGTCATCGCCGCTCCACTTAGCGCCGAAAAAAGATAACACATGGCGTCCATGTGGGGATTATAGGAGATTGAACGCCCGTACCGTACCTGACAGGTATCCGATTCGCCATATTCACGACTTTGCTCAAAGTATAAGTGGTTGCAAGGTATTCAGCACCTTAGATCTTGTCAAGGCATATAATCAGATACCTGTCAGCATCGAAGACATCCCGAAAACAGCCATCAGCACCCCGTTTGGCCTGTACGAATTTCCGTTCATGACGTTCGGACTTCGTAACGCAGGTCAAACTTTTCAGCGCTTTGTGGACGAAATGACCCGTGGTTTGGACTTCTGTTTTTGCTACTTAGACGATTTTTTAATCTTTTCTAAGGATGAGACGAGGACCACTTACGTCAAATCTTTGAAAGGATGAAGCTGTACGGCATGCTCATCAACACATCCAAGTGCATCTTTGGCGCTTCCGAAGTCACCTTTCTCGGGTATAGCGTTTCAGAACATGGCACCAAACCACTTGATGCGAAAGTTCAAGCCATTCGTGACTATCCTCAGCCCAAGGACGTTCGTCAGTTACGAAGGTTTTTGGGTATGCTGAACTTTTATCGGCGATTTATACCCAAAGCCGCCGAGATCCAAGCACCACTCAATGGGTTGCTTACTGGGGCAGTGAAAGGCTCGCACCCTGTGAACCTTACAGGCGATACGCTCACTGCCTTCCAGAACTGTAAGACCAGCCTATCCAATGCTGCCTTACTATCACATCCTGATTGCGAGGCGCGACTGGCCCTAGTCACGGACGCTTCAGATAAGGCCATAGGGGCAGTGTTGCAACAAAAAATTAAAGAAGCGTGGCAACCTCTTGCGTTTTTCTCACGCAAACTAAGCCCTTCTCAGAAAAACTACTCGCCGTATGACAGGGAACTCCTCGCAATCTACGAGGCAGTGAAACATTTTAGGCACATGCTGGAGGCGAGGCATTTCATTATCTTTACCGACCATAAGCCCATCAGTTTTGCTTTTCACGAACGTAAAACCAATTGCTCGCCTAGGCAGTACAGGTACCTCGACTTCGTCTCGCAGTTCACCACCGACATAAGGCACATTTCCGGCAAGGACAATGTCGTAGCCGATGCCTTATCTCGGATTGAGGAACTAGAACTACCGATCAGCCTTCAAGACTTAGCCGAATCGCAAACCACAGATACGGAACTGGAACAACTTTTAAAAGAAAGCACGAGTACCTCTCTACGTCTGGAAAAACGGCAACTACCTGGGAGTCGCACGTACTTGTACTGCGATGTCAGTACACCGACTCCAAGGCCACTAGTCACTAAGCGATTTCGCAGACAGATATTTCTCAGTTTGCACTCTCTAAGTCACCCCGGTCCAAATGTATCTGCCAAACTTGTTGCAGAGCGTTTTGTCTGGCCGGGCATTAGGAAAGACTGTAGGGAATGGGCACAGTCATGTCTGTTCTGCCAACGGTCTAAAGTGAGCCGCCACGTATCAGCTCCGATAGGTACTTTCGGTGTACCACGCGGACGCTTTGAGACAATTCACATAGATCTCGTGGGCCCACTCCCCTTATCGCAGGGCTTTCGTTACTGTTTAACGGCCGTAGATAGATTTACGCGATGGCCAGAGGTTATGCCCATATCAGACATGACCGCGGAAACAGTAGCCCAAGCCTTGCTGTCTGGTTGGATATCCAGGTTCGGCTGCCCCACAGACATAGTAACTGACCGCGGCCGGCAATTCGAATCGGCTTTATTCAACCATTTGTCTAAAATAGCCGGATTCCAACACAAACGCACAACCGCATACCATCCTAGTTGCAACGGCTTAGTCGAGCGATTCCATCGACAGCTCAAAGCGTCGATAATGTGCCACGCCGACAACAGTTGGACCGAATCATTGCCTTGGGTATTGCTTGGGATTCGGAGCGCCTTCAAAAAAGATCTCCAAGCAACATCAGCTGAGCTCGTCTACGGTGTACCGTTGCGACTGCCAGGTGAATTTTTTGAACCCAGCACGCCAAGTACAACAGACACCACCGACTTCACTTGTCGCCTGCGACATTTTGTTGAAAGGCTGAAACCCGTACCGGCATCTCGTGAAGACGCTTTACGTGGCTCCTTACAACCCGCTTATACCGGCCCACACAAAGTGTTGTCCCGTGGAGACAAAGTATTTAAAATCCTTAAAAATAACAAAGAAACCACAGTATCGATAGACCGATTAAAGCCAGCCTACATACTGTGTGACTCTAAAAATATGAACAGCGATGATCAAGAAACGGAAGCCCAACCAAAAGCCAGAACAACTCGTTCCGGCCGGCAAGTTAGGTTTCCAGATTTTTATCGCCCCTAACCAGGTCTCTGGGGGGGAGTGATGTGGGCACCCTACTCCACATTCATTCGTGCATTCGTACATCTATACAGATACATTCATACTCACATTCATACATCTATTCATATAATAATACTTACAGACAGACAAACATACATACATACATACAATAGTGATACATACATCACATTCATTCATCACCTCATAATAATTGTAAATAAATATTGTATTAATATAAATATACTTACCTGATAGCCGAAGTCGTGAGGCGGTCGCATCAATGTCGCATAGCATAACTGTCTTCCTTTCACCTAGCAAACAAAGGATGCGCTCGCGGCTGCCGCCTCCCGCCAGTCGGACGGTAGACGCTGGACTATTCGCATGTCGCTTGGTATACCTACCAACCTACGCTTACGATTCTGCTTGTTCTCATCTCATATTTCTCTTTAACTTCATTCTTCCGCTTACTCTTAAATCCTTCTGTGCTTGTGAACTTTACTGCTTACGTGTGCTATATAAAACTATAAATTGTGTCTTCCACAATAAACTGTTGGTGTATCATAGTGCTTGGTTTATTATTTCAACCGCCGCTAATACCTACACCACAACCTCCAGAAGAATAACGAGGGGGTCTTTGTTCGTTGCCTGTTCCACCTTCAGGTTTGAATTTGAGGCTTTGATTTTTCCTGTCACTCTGTCGACCTCCTCCTTTGTGTTACAGCCGAGTATAACTTTTTGTCCCTTCGCTTTTCGCAACTTTTCCACTTGGATGCCACACTCTTTAGCGTTTACCGCCGTTCTGATCTTATTTATTACTTCCCCACTGGTGTCTTTTACGTCATCCGACGAGATTATTATGGAGTGGATCGGCGGTTTCGCTCGAGCGTGTGACATCCGTGGGGCTGCGGCGACCTCTGCGTAAGTGGAATTTTTTGTAGAGCTGATGTCTTTGAGGGCGCTTAGGTTAGGTTAGGTTAGGTTAGGTTAGGTTAGGTTAGGTTAGGTTTTTTTTTTTTTTTTTTTTTTTTTTTTTTTTTTTTTTTTTTGTTGATTCTACAATTGTTTAAAAATTTTCACTTGTTACATTTAAGTTTTTCGCATACATTTATATATACTTATGAAAGACATTTATGTTGTTAATATATTACGCTAAATGTTGTTTTCACGATACAAGACTGCTACAGCAGACCGCGATTGGACATGTCTGCTGAGGCATTTTTAAGTCTTATACAGTTTTCTTCTGTGATTTACATTAGTTTGAGACCACATCAGAATGCGATTTGATACATATCTGATGTGGCCTGTTGTATACAAGTTATAATAATAATAATATCTTCATTACTTATGATAGACATATGTGTTGTTAATATAGTGCGCTAAATCTTGTTTTCACAATACAAGACTGCTACAACAGACCGCAATTTGATACATGTCTGCTGAGGCATTTTTAAGTCTTATACAGTTTACTACTGTGATTTACATTAGTTTGAGACCACATCAGAATGCGATTTGATACATATCTGATGTGGCCTATTGTATGCAAGTTATAATAATAATATCTTCTATGCCTATAATATCTTACGTTCTGGCTTATTGAATACAAATATTTTACAGATTAGTGAAGTTTGTCAATGGATAAATAACTAAATCTTATACATACTATGCTAATACTATTGAAGACACAAAATTTAGAATATACATAATGAATTTCTGTATGGACTGCTATTATAACATCTCTGGGTGCAAAGTTTATTCACCATAGTCTATGCGTCCACTGATTCGCAATTGCATGGCTTTAACGCGAGGGCACGATGTGGAAGTTGCCCTGTGTCTAGTGTCTGTGGTAGCCTTAAACTTGCTGTTATGGCTTGCGCAATTGAAACACTTAGCGGCACCGGGGACGTCCTTCTCGGGGCAGTCTTTACCTTGGTGTTCAGTGTTGGCGCAGTGAGAGCAAGGCTTGATTTCCGAAGTGCATCGGGTCTGTGTATGGCCAAATTGCAAGCAACTGAAACACTGCACAAACGGAGAGAATTCTTCTGCATGCACCTGTGTATAATCTATTGGGATCCTCCCCAGTTCTATTATCTTACGCCAGACCTTAGGGTTGGCTTCAAGGACAGCGTTGTAGCGACTAGGGTTGCGGTTTCCTCGCTTGAATCGCAGATGTAAATCTTCCTCGCTGGTCACTAGTTCGGCGATGGCTGGGTTTTGCCCTAAGATTATAGTTACAAGCTCCTCTGGTGGGACGAATGAAGATATACCTTTCAGAATCACCATGGGCCGCAGTCGTCGGGCCGGCTCAGCACTAACGTGCGCAGAGCCCTGCATCAACTGAAGAGTGTCGTCACGCTGTTTCACATTATTGAACTCTACCCTCAACTTGTTATTGGATACCGCTTGCACTTTAGCCGGCGCGAAGTCGGTGTTCCTAAATGATACACTTTTTCTCAAAGCTTCAATCGCATCTTGCCTGCTTTTCACGGGCTCCTTTGGCGTAACTATGATTGCCGGTCTATTTACTGGTGGAGACCGCACGTTGCCGACTTCTCCGCCGACCCCGTGAGAAGGGGGCCAGCCCATGCCTTTGTTGTTCCCAGGGCCGGGGTTGGAGCCACTGCCAGCCACTTGCGAGTACGACCGCTGTTGAGGCTGCTGCTGCTGTTGTGCCGCCAGTCTCCGTACACCCTCACCAATCTCCTCCCGCACGCAATGAATTATGTCGTCACGCAGGCTTGCATTGACGTTTGATGCGGAGGGATTATCCGGTGCCATGGCAGAGAAAACATGAACTGACTTACGTATTTCATCAGCTGCTCGGGTGATGACACGTTTGTTGATTGATGTCACATTCTTTGTTTCAGCTATAGCGTCAGTGATGCACTTGGTAAGTTTGTTCACTGTTGTGGTAAATGTTTCTAGGTCCTTGACATCTAGGGCACTAGCTGGGAGGGGCGGTATATCTCCACCGGTGGGGGCCATCTTGGCAAGTTCGTAGATAAGGAGGACGGTGGAAGTGAAGTGAGTAATACAACTTATATATGACGCTTATTACTAAATCTAAGTTCTATCTAATCTAAATCAAAGTTATACAACAAAAATGTATAAGTAGTACTGCAGATTTATTAATTTTAGATTTGTTATAAGTTAACTTTTTAAGAGATTTAAACCCGGAATGTGAATAAAAAAATAGACTAGAATACGATAATCCGTCTCAAAACGGACTGCTATGAACACACTAGAAATATTGGGGTAAATATGATTTATGAAAAAAAAAAAAAAAAAAAAAATTTGGACAAAATTCAGGAATTACAAAAGAACCAAAACTGTAAGAGTTATGGTGTTGATATTGACACTAGGGATAAGCTGAAGGCTAACAATAAGGATACAATTCGAATTAGGTTGAAAAGAAGAGAACACAACGAATTATAGCAAAAATTGGGACAAAATTCACGATTTTGACAATTATTTACGCAAAAACTATAACAGATACAAAGTTGTTTGTTACTACGGGTGAGCTATGGGTTAGTACTATTAGTAAAAAAATAAATTGAGATTTGAAGGGGTCACACCCTGTATATCCAAAAATGAGCGACACCCTGTATAAATATTTTTCGAGGTCAAACTCGACCATCAGCTAGGACCCTAGAAATAGTCTCAAAAACTCAGGAATAATATACTTGATGCTGAAAATTAATACGGTTAACAAGTCAATACTAGAACAGGTGCAAATTAAGGAATTTATTGAAAATTTTTTAAAAGTGCTATTAAAGTCAAACTAATTGAGTTAGAACGTTGGGGTTTGTTTTGAGCCTATTTTTTAACGTCCTGCCATCGAACAAGATCTTTAGAATTTTCAAAATCGCACCAGGAAAAAAGTCGATTTTCAAAATATAATTACGTAAAAACAAAACACATATAGCAAAATTACGGCTAAACGAAAAGTCGCCGGTGAAAAGTGACTGCAGATTCCAGCTCAGGTGGATGCTTTCCCTCGGGAACCAGTTCTGGAATCAGCCGCACTGGTCCAGGGACGATTTTGAGCCAGAATGCCAACTAACAAATGCAGTCGGTTTGTCGGACACTGCTCAGTAAAAAATTCACAGAAAGAAATCTATACAAGCGAAAATTATGGAACTTACAGGTTAAAGAGATAAAGAAATGTAGAAGATAGTGATGTGTAAAAATTGTATGGTCGTCGATCTTCCTGGCGAGTAATCAGGGGGTGAACAGCGATGAATTTTTTGAGTAACCGCAATTATTCTTCGGCAAAACCGATATAGCAGAATTGCGGCTGAACGATGAGTCGCCGGTTGAAAGTAACTATGGATTCCAGTTCAGGTGGATGCTTTCCCTCGGGAACCAGTCCTGGAATCAGCCGCACTGGTCCAGGAACGAAGTTGGCCGGCACGTGGTTTCCGGTTATTTGAGGATATCTCGGAGACGGAGCGAAGGAAAAATCCAAAACTTTGCAGGCAGTTGCCCAGGGGGACCACACACAGGATGAAGTAATAAAAATGATACGTTATAGATCTTATTCGAGAGCCGCACGCACTTATGTGTTGAAAATTTGTCAATTTTCCACAAAAAGTTCAATTGTACTTACAGTTATTGGCGGATTTTAAAGATTTTTGCACTGTTAGAAGCAGAGCTTCAACACAAATACATATGCACAGTTTCACTGCAATCCAGGCAAGCTGATGTCCGATTGAAAAGATTTTTTCACATATGGATAGGGGAGGTCAGCGCGCAACTTTTGAGGTATCACTCATTAAAATCGGAGCACTTTAGCACATGTTTTGAAATTTTGAGCTGCGGAGCGGCTTAAAACTGATCCGCTCGCGTCGGGGTGCGGCGCGTGACTCGGTTAGGTTAGGTTAGGTTAGGTTAGGTTAGGTTAGGTTAGGTTAGGTTAGGTTAGGTTAGGTTACCCTCCCAGGGTGTTCGCCTTGCCGTGGCGGGGGGGCTCAGTAGCTCCAAGCGTGTAATGCTTGGAGTGAAGCTAAGAACACCACTTGCACGGGGTGGGGCCCCACTGGGTTAAACCGCCCCGTGCGTGAGGGCTCTCCGCACGTCCCTCTGATAAAGTAGCAGAGGGCGTAGTGGACGAGCGAGGGCGGAGTCATCCGCGGGTAAGAGGTGCCGTAGGGCACAGGGAGGAGCTCGGTGCATGCGGATGCATGCGCTGAGCTGCACGTAACCTCCAGATGGAGAACGTGGACTGTCGGGGTATATGCCCGGGTCGCGTGGAGATAACCACTATAAAAAATCAATAAGGGGCGACGGGCCCGTCGAGGGTGGTCGCAAGAGCGTCCGCCCAAAGCGGGCATGGGGTTATGAACCCCACCGCTCGGCCCGACCCGTAGACTCACTGAGAGAGACGGGGACCGTCGGGGTATTAGCCCGGGTCGCGTGGAAGACAACCACTCTAAAAATTACCCTAAATCCCAAGTTCCAGTAGTCCGGCGAGGGGATGTATGGCTGGGGGGTTCTCAGTCCCAAGGGCTACAATGAAAGCGAGTATGGAATATGAAAACTCAGAAGAACGTATTACCCCAGGCGGGTACCTGCTGCTCCGCAGTGGGAGAACCCCGCCCTGATGATCTCACGACACCTCGTGCCGTGGGAGAGTCAGGCAGCCTTTCCGTATCTGGGGAGGGCAATCTGAGTTCCCATGCCTCCGGGCATGTAGTAAATCCGCCGGAGACCGGCGAAGGGGCGCGCACGCCCAGTTTTGCGCGCCCGAATGAGTTAGTGGTGGGAGGATGCCCTCGCACGTGCACGCCCAGTACTGCGCGCTCCCAATCCTTGGAGTCCAACCGAAGTGAGGAGCGAAGAGGAGGAGGAGTGAAACTGATTTTCAGGTCAGACACGCCTCGTCCATCAATGGGAAGGCCAGTCGGCGGGGCTGACAGCGACGGTAGTGCATCCAACATGTCGCTCTCCTCAGACCCCGGCGAGCGGCGGTCGCGAAAGCGTAAGCCGCAGCGCCGGGAATTGGAAGAAAGCGACCCCAAGAGGCGTCCTGAAAGCCCTGGCCGTTCGTCTTCTCAGATGTCGTTAGAGAGGGAAAACGAGCAGCCCTCGGCGAGTGTCGGTGCGGAGATGCTGGCAGGCCTAGCGGCAGTGGAGAGGGTAGCGGACAGGCCTAAAAGCTCTAAAGCAGACCTTGTCCGCTCCTTCCGCGCGGCATGCGAGGCGATCCGGGCCGGCACCGCCGAGCTCTGCACCAGGGCGGAGATCCGCGACCGGGAGAACGAGGACTTCCGTAATCAGGTCGTGTATCTCAGCGCGCGAGTGGTGGCGCTGTCTAGAGAGGTTTTGAGGCTCAGCGGAGAGGAGCGGATGGAGTCGAGGGGTGAAAATGGATCGGGGGCGGGCCCACCTCTCCATCCCTCCATGTCCACGGTGCCCCCTCCCACCAATCCTTCGGAGCCCCTTTCCGATGAAAAGAAGAAAAAGAAGGAAGAAAAGAAGAAGGCGGATGATATGAAGAGGGCGGAAAAAAAGAAGCAGGCGGAAGAAAATAAGAAAGAGGAAGAAAAGAAGAAGGCGAAAGAAAACAAGAAGGCGGATACGCCTAAGCCTCAAAAGCCGCGGTCAGGGCCCACGAACGGCCAGGGCAGCGGTGTCGAGTCGGACTGGAACGAGCTGGCAACGGTTATGAACCGCGAATTCGCTCGCTTCCAGTCTGACCTTATGGCTAGATTTTTCCCTACGATGGGACAAAGGCCCCCTTTGGGCCAAAGACAGACGCAAGTGCCGGAGACGGAGCCCAAGCCTCTGTCTAAGGCCCAGAAGAAGAAGAGGGCCAACCGGAAGAAAAGGGTTGCCGCCTCAAAACCAGGGCTGAATGCTACCCCTCCCCCTGTTAACCCTGGAGGCCCGCAGCCTAATGGGGCCCAGGGGCAGTCGTCCTGGGCCGAAGTAGTCGGCCGGAAAAAGCGCGGTGGCCAAAGGAGGAAGCAGGACAGGGACGGCCCTAAGCCACAGAAAAAGCCACAGTTGCCAAGGCCCCCAACCACAGCCGCAATTGTGGTCACTGTGCCTCCAGAGGCCAAGACCAGCTTGGCGGCGGCGATGCAGGCTGTCACGGCCCAAATAAAGCTGTCGGAGCTCGGCATAACTGGCGGGCTACGACAGCGAAGGGCGGTAACCGGGGGCCTCCTGCTGGAAATCCCCGGACCGGAGAGCGCCACCAAAGCCGACGCCTTAGCGAAGAAAATGGCGGCGGTACTCGAAGGCACGGGCGCAATGATATCGCGCCCATCTAAAACGGGGGAGATTAGGGTGATGGACTTAGATGAGTCCATGACCCCCACAATTGTGGCGGCGGCCATCGCTGAAGCGGGCGGATGCTCCCTGAACGATGTCAAGGTCGGGGAGATCAAAATAAGCCCGTCTCGGCTAGGTACGGCCTGGGTGCGGTGCCCGCTCGGGGCTGGCAGAAAGCTGGCAACCCTGGGACGGTTAATGATAGGCTGGGCCGCGGCAAGAGTCGAGGCGCTTGGGGCACGGCCTCTACAGTGCTTCAAGTGCCTCGAAATGGGGCATGTCCGAGCACGCTGCCCCAACACGGTGGACAGGAGCGCGCGCTGCTATCGATGTTCTGAGACGGAGCATATTGCCCGTCTTTGCACAGCGTGCACTCCCAAATGTCCCGTGTGCTCGGACATGGGCAGGGCTGCTGACCACAGGTTGGGGAGCAAGAAATGCTCCCCGCCAAAGAAGAAGGGGGGCGCCGTCCAGTCGCACTCCTCCCCAACTCGGGGACAGGAGGAAATAATGCAGGCTTAAAATGCTCCCCGCCAGCATTGGTAGAGGCAATGCTGGCGAGTGAGGAGGGCTGGAGGGAGGCGGTCTCCTTCTGCGAGCAAGTCATGCTCCAGAAGGAGTCCGCCGAGCGGGATCGGGAAAGGGCCGATCCCGCTCGAAGAAGACCGCGTCGGGGCGGTGGTAATGCCCGCTAGCCCCGACGCCGTCCAAGGGTCACGGACGAGAGCGCCTCGGGCCGTTGAGGTGCCCGTTGAAACGTGGCCCGGGATGAGCACCCCCCGGTGAGGCCGGGGGGGTGTCGTCGAAAGGGGGGCACTGCCCCGATCCATGCCACCATTTACACGGCGTGGCTCGCGACAGTGCCCTCCGCAGGGGAGAGTAATCTCCCCAGGGAAGAGCCCTCCTCAGTAAGAGGGGGGCGAGGCAGGTGAAGGGGAGGCCTGGAGCGTAATCGGTACCAGGTCTCCCCATAAACTGCCTGAGGATGGCCTCCGCGGGGTTTTAGTGGGTAGGTCCACCCTTTTGGGGTGGAAGAGTCCCACACTACCACCCTCCCGAACGCCCCGGGAGGGGGTGTGCGTAACGCATTTCCCCGCGTCAAAAAAAAAAAAAAAAAAAAAAGGTTAGGTTAGGTTAGGTTGGGGTGCTAAGGTCGGGTAACCTCCACGAGAGCTTGCCGCTTCTCGTCCCTTTGGATACGTCCGGAGGGAAGGGAAGACGGTGGAGCCGGTGCATCCTGGGCGATGTGCAGTGACTTCCCCAAAGTGGGATCTTGCTGCTCATCGGCAAATGACCCGACACGTTCGTTCCTCCACGTGTCCCTCTGGTTTTCAGAGGGCACAGTGGAGGAGCAGGGGCGGGCTCTGTGTGTACTTACACTACCGCAGAGCAGGCCGGGAAGGATTTCCTTCCTTGCCACCGCCGGGGGGGGTGCGTTATCGTCTGGAGGGGGGGCTCCAGGCGACCGCGGCCTTGCCTTAATTGGCCGGGCCAAGACAAGGCGAGTCAATAAAACCCCGACAAGGAAAAGTCGTTAATAACCCCGGGGCACCTGGGCAACCCTGTGTATCTCCCTGCGGGGAGGTCCCTTGCCGCTGGAATGAGCGTCACCCAGCGGTGGACCCCGTTGTTTCGTCTCATAATCGTGGGAACAGTATGGAGGAAAATTTAAATAATAAAAATTCTCCTGCTTCGGCAGGCGCCAGGGGTGGCGTAAAATTACTCATTGGAGGGAAGAGCAGTAGAGTGCGGGTCGATTCAGACCCGGGGAGTGATTCGGACTGCAGCATCGTTTCGGCGACGTCCATTTCCGAGGGCGTTCGAAAACGACGTCTGGACGAGGTTGGTGGCCATCCTTCGTTGCAGTTAGCAGCGAAGATCCCTACAGCCAAGAGGGGTAGAGGTCGTCCTCCACCCCCCTTGACTTCAGAGGCGTTAGGACGCAAAAAACATGTAAAGGTGGAGAAGTTGGACCGCGAAAGGGAGAAGTCTGTTTCGGAGGACTCCCTGACAGAGTCAATAGAAGACGAGGTTTCTTCTGAGGAGGGGAATTTTGATGTTCGGCTCAAATGGAAGGATGAGGCCCTGGAGATGCTCAAGGCTTCCGCTGCCCATGTTGCGGATTCGCATCTTGAATCCTATTGGATTGCTGTGGCTAAGATTGATTCGGTGGTGAAAATGCTCAGTAAACGAGCTTCCATTGGGGAGACAAAAAGATTGCAGGCGGACAATGCCCGCCTGCAGTCTGAGATGGCTGACCTTCGGAAGGCGGTGCGGGAAATGCGGGATCGGATCACGATGCCGCCTCCTCCTGCACCCTTAGAAGAGATAACGCGCGCCATCATGGCCCAGGTGGGGACCATGATGAGCGCGCGATTCGACGCGTTAGAGGGGAGGCTGCTCTCCGAGGAGCGCATCCGCCCTCCTCCCGCGCATGACCTAACCCGAGTTGAGGACCCGGCAAGCTCTGGTCCTCAATCGGGCGCTGCCCCGAACCCCCCAAAGGGGAAACGAGGAGGCCCGAAACAGGGGCAGCCAAGTAGGAAGCGGATTAAGGAAGGGCCAAAACCTTCTGTGCCGCCTCGCGTAGACCTTACGAAGGAGCCGCCGAAGTCCCAGTCTTCCGGGGAGGGGGACTGGACTGAGGTGGTCAAGAAAGGGAAGAAGCCGAAGGCTGCGGCAAAGCCAACGCCCAAGGCCCAACCCAAAAGGGAGGTTAAGTTGCGCCCCCCTCAGTCGACGGCTGTGACGCTAACGTTGCAGCCTGACGCTGAGAAACGGGGCGTAACTTATGCCAATGTGTTGCGCGAGGCGACACAAAGGATTAAGTTGGCCGACCTCGGCATAACCACCCTGCAGTTTAGGGTGGGAGTGTCGGGGCAGAGAATTTTAGAGGTGCCGGGGACCGATTCCGGTAAGGAGGCCGATAAGTTGGCCGAAAGGCTGAAGCAGGAGTTTGGAGAGGAGATCCGAGTCGCTCGGCCCACGAAGTGTGCAGAGATGCGCATTTCGGGGTTGGACGACTCGGTGACCTCTGAGGAAGTGATCGCGGCGATCTCCCGGGCTGGTGGATGCCCAACGGCATCCATCAGGGCGGGAGATGTTCGCCGTGATAATACCGGACGTGGCACTGCCTGGGTGCGCTGCCCGATGGCAGCGGCCAAAAAGGCCTCGGAGGAGGGACGGATAGCCGTCGGGTGGTCCTCAGCGCAGGTTAAAATCCTGCCGCCGAGGCCATTAAGGTGTTACCGTTGCCTCTCTCCGGGGCACGTAATATCGAGTTGCAAGTCAGAGGTGGACCGCAGCGGTCTGTGTTATCGCTGCGGACAAGCCGGCCATAAGGCCGGGCAATGCAGTCTGCCGCCGCTCTGCGTCATATGCACAGCGGCGGGGAAGCCGGCGGATCATTGTTCGGGAAGCGCTGCCTGTTCGGTTGCGCACCGATCGAAGAAGGGGAGGTCTGCGGCCGGGGCAAAGCCTCCGCCGCAGACTCCCCCTTAGAGCCATGGGTGTCGGACTTGGGGAAGTCCGGCGCCCAATCCAAGGGCTCGAGATGGCGCGCGCGTGTTCCCGCGCGCCACTCACACGTAGTTCAGGGGAGGAAAACGCTCCAGTCCTCCCCTTCCAGAGATGTGGCCTGTACAGGCCGACGCTGCCGGGTATGCGGAAGAGTCCTTCTGGGTTTCCCGTGTACCTGGCGTACAGGCGTAGAGGTGGAACACGGTGGGGTTTTAGCCGGTAGGAGTCCGGCATAACCCGTCGTCGTCCCCAAGGCGGCGGGTATCCATGAGGATTTCCCCACCTAAAAAAAAAAAAAAAAAAAAAGGTTAGGTTAGGTTAGGTTAGGTTAGGTTAGGTTAGGTTAGGTTAGGTTAGGTTAGGTTAGGTTAGGTTAGGTTAGGTTAGGTTAGGCGACCGCGGCAAGAATCTTGCTTGCCGAGAAGACCAGGCTCTTAATAGGTTGGAGCTCTGTAAGAGTTCAGTCTATTGAGAAAAAGCCATTAAAGTGCTTCCGGTGCCAGGAGCTGGGGCATACCGGAGCCCTATGTACCGGCGTAGACCGGACAACTTTATGTATTCGCTGTGGACAGCCGGGGCATAAAGCGGCTGTCTGCAGGGCGCAACCGCACTGTCCCGCGTGCGAGGCGAAGAAGAGGCCCTCTGGTCATTCGATTGGGAGCAAGTTGTGCTTCCAGCCCAGGAAAGGAGTGAGAGCCGTCAGGACCCCGGCTTCTCCACATGCTAGCTCCACTAGCCAGACGGAGCCCGAACAGGGCACTATGGAAACCGGTTAAATAATGGATCACATCAGCGTTCTCTACACAAATTTAAACCACTCCCGCACGGCACAGGATCTTTTGATCCAGTCCATCATGGAGTGGTCAATAGGGGTGACAGTTGCGGCGGATCCTTATTACGTCTCCGATCAGCCTAACTGGGCTGGCGATACGGAGGGATCTGTCGCAATCATTACGCCCGCTCACGCTTCCCCTCTCGTAGTGAGAGAGCGTGGTCCCGGGTACGTTGTGGCCGTGTGGAACGAAACCGTCCTAACCGGAATTTACCTCCGTCCGAGCCTCTCGGACGCTGATTATGAAGGATCACTGGATGCGGTCGGGGCCGCAGTGAGAAGATCACTGCCCCGCCCGGTCCTTATCCTCGGGGATTTCAACGCCCATCATGTGGCCTGGGGATCCCCGAGCTCTGACGAACGTGGTGAGATGGTTATGGAGTGGGCAACTGCCAGTGGGCTGTCACTCCTAAATCGCGGCTCCGTGGACACGTTTGTCGGACATCAGGGTGGGTCCATAGTGGATTTGTCTTTCGCTACCCCTGATGTCGCCAGACGTGTCCAAAACTGGCGAGTGGACGAAGAGACGGAGACCCTGTCCGATCATCTATATGTTCGGTTTACGATCTCCGCCTCCAATAACCCGGACGTGACACCGGCTCCGTCACCGAGGCCTAGCGTTTTCCCTCGCTGGTCTCTGGGCAGGCTGGATCCGCAGATGGCTAAAGAGGCATCTATAGTGCAGGGCTGGTGCATGGACTCCTTACAGCAGGAGTCCATAGATGTTGACGGGCAGACGGAGATGCTCCGAGGCGCCATGACGCAAATCTGTGACGCGTCTATGCCCCGGGTGAGTCGTCACCACCCCAAACAGCGGGTGTATTGGTGGTCGTCGCACATCGCACTACTCCGTGAGGAGTGTTTTGCTGCGCGCCGCCTCTATACCCGCTACCGACGCGGGAGACTGCGAACCCCGGAGTTTCATGCAACCGAGGGTCGGCTGCACAGGTCCTTTCTGGACGCCAAAAAGGCGTTGCAGCAGGCCATTTCGGAAGCAAAGGAGCAGGCTCGCAGCGAAATGCTACGCAGCCTGGATGCCGATCCGTGGGGCCGGCCGTATAGAATGGCGCGCAAAAAGCTGCGGAGGCAGACGACTCCCCTCACTGAGTCTATGCAGCCTCGACTATTGGAGCAGGTGGTGGGAACTCTATTCCCAGATACTCCACCACATTCGCCGCCAACCATGGCAAGGGCAGATGACGAAGAACCGGAGGAGGCGGGAGAAGAGGTGCCTCCTATAACATCACTAGAGGTACGCGTAGCGGTCCGGAAGCTCCGGAGCAAGAATACTGCTCCGGGGCCTGATGGGGTCCCGGGGCGAGTGCTGGCCCTGGCCCTGCGCGAGCTCGGGGATTTTTTCTTCGGGCTCCTCAACTCCTGCCTGACTTCGGGTCGTTTTCCGGCCCCGTGGAAGTCCGGGAGACTGGTGCTTCTACAGAAGGAAGGACGGCCCGTGGATCAGCCGTCGGCTTATCGGCCTATTGTTTTGCTGGACGAGGCGGGCAAGCTTTTCGAGCGTGTGCTCGCGGCCCGCATCGTCCATCATCTCAATGCCGTGGGCCCCAATCTGTCTGATTCACAGTTTGGGTTCCGGGAGTGCCGGTCAACGGTGGATGCCATACTTCGCCTTAAGGCGATCTCGGCAGAGACGGTGGCAGGGGGCGGCGTGGTGCTGGCAGTGTCTTTGGACATTGCAAACGCCTTTAACACGCTGCCCTTTGCCTGTATCATGGAGGCTCTGAAGTATCACCGTGTGCCACTTTACATACGGGATCTTATATGTGATTATCTCCACCGTCGTGGCGTAATTTATATCGGCCGCGACGGTGTGAGCCACAGAAGGGAGATGAAGTGCGGTGTTCCACAGGGGTCGGTGCTGGGCCCACTCCTGTGGAACATCGGGTTCGATTGGGTGCTGCGCGGCAGTCGGCCTCAAGGAGTGGAGCTCATCTGCTACGCTGACGACACCTTGGTCGTCGCGAAGGGCCGGAGCTTTGACCGCGCCGCTCGGAGTGCAGCGGTGGCTGTGCAACGGGTCGTGCGCAGAATGGAGAGGCTGGGTCTGAAGGTGGCGCTCACCAAGACCGAAGCCATATGCTTCCACGGGCCTCGGAGGGCGCCGCCGAGGGACTCATGCCTAGACATTGGCGAGGCGGAAGTCAGGGTCAGCCCTTGTATGAAATACTTGGGTCTGACCCTTGACGGGGGTTGGAACTTCCGGGAGCATTTTCGGCGCCTATCGCCTAAAGTCGTGGGCGCCGCGAATGCCCTCGCAAGGCTCCTCCCCAACCTGGACGGACCGAGCGGTTCGTGTCGTCGGCTGTATACCGGCATCGTCCGCTCGATGGCGCTATATGGGGCACCTGTCTGGGCGGACGCTCTAAGCGCCCATAACAAATCCCTGCTCTTTCGGGGGCAGCGGGTTATGGCGCAGAGAGTGATACGCGGATACCGGACGGTGTCCCATGAAGCTGCCTGCGCTTTGGCGGGAACACCCCCCTGGGACCTCGATGCCGAGGTCCAGGCGGAGGTGTATGCGCGGTGCGCTCAAGCCCGAGCGGATGGGGAACGGCCGGCTACCGAAGAGGTAGAAGGCTGGAGGAGGGACGCGCAGCAACAGCTGCTCGTGAGGTGGAGGGACAGAATGCGGGAGCCAAACGCCGGACAGAGAACCGTGGAGGCCATTGCGCCTGTTCTTAAGGAATGGGTTGACAGGCGCCACGGTTCTCTGACATTCCGGCTTGTCCAGATCCTGTCTGGACATGGCAGCTTCGGGCGCTACCTATGCCATGTGGTTGGAAGGGAGCCCCTGCCTGGATGCCACCACTGTCCAGCAGGAGAGGACACAGCGCAGCACACGCTGCAGGTGTGCAGTGCCTGGCACGATGCCAGGTACGAACTCAGTTTGGAGATAGGTCCCGACCTCTCTCTTCCGGCGGTGGTCAAGACCATGGTCGAAGGCGAGAGTTCATGGGACGCCGTCGCCTCGTTCTGTGAGCATGTTATGCTGCAGAAAGAGGCGGCGGAGCGAGAAAGAGAGGAGGATCCTGACTCCTTGCCAATGCGGCGAAGACGCACTGGGCGACGGCGGGCTGTTTACGCTCGCCAAACAGCGCCTCAGTGAAATCATGTTCTGGGCAGCGGTGACGGCCACATTTGGTCCGCCACACGCGACACAGTAGCCCTGGAGTGCCTACTATTGGACTGGGGGTCCAGGCACTCCAATACAGGGCGAGACGGTCGAATGGAGACGAGTCCTTTTGGACAGGCATGGCAGTGCAGTCGAGAAATGCAATTGTGTACCGGCGCACTGCTGCAAGGATGCCTGATGACCGCACTTGGGTTTTAGTGGGTATTCCCGTCCTGTTCAGGACGGGGGAGCCCCACATAACCCGCCGTTCCCCCCATTGGACGGTGGGTATGCGTAACGCATTTCCCAAGTATAAAAAAAAAAAAAAAAAAAAAAGGTTAGGTGGGGTGCGAATACGGAGCCACCTCCTCGTGGTGCACCCTGGAAACCACCTCCGCTGCTCCTTTTTGTGGGCAGCTGGGGTGGGCCAAGAGCTCCGGCCGCCGTGTCTTGGTGTTTTGTCCCCCCTTGCCCGTGTGGGTTTCTGCCCGCCGGGCGGGGGACCGGCCAGATGCGATGGCACCAAAACGGCTCTTTTTAGAGCCCAGACGGGAGCGTCATCGCTCGTGGCGTTTATCGCCTGGTGTAAATACTGTACAGTTTAGGTTGGGTTTTTGTATATACTTAGGTTAAGTTGTACAGTTGGTTAGTTAGCGGTTACTCCGTGTTTGTCCCCTCTGCCCGTGTGGGTTTTTGCCCGCCGGGCTGGGGACCGGCCAGATGCGGTGGCACCAAAACGGCTCTTTTTAGAGCTCAGACGGGAGCGTCATCGCTCGTGGCGTTCATCGCCTGGTGTAAATACTGTACAGTTTAGGTTAAGTTTTTGTATATACTTAGGTTAAGTTGTACAGTTGGTTAGTTAGTGGTAACTCCGCGTTCCTCAACGACCGGTGGCTCCACCACCGTACGAGGTTCTGCGGAGGGGCCTTGCCTTAATTGGCCGGGCTCGGGGCAAAAACCCCAAACCCAAGGTAAGCTGACTGGGGCGATGCCTGCATGGCCACAGGGGAGTGTGGTCGCGACCAGCACACCTGCGCCAATACCTCCTGCCCTTGGCGTAGGTTATAATAAATGTAGGGTCACCCTGGCATGGGTCACTGCCGGGGTGAATATTAATTTACCCATTAATCGTGGGAATAAGATGGAAACTAGAAAAACCAAAAAGAAAACAAATCCAAAAGTTGTTGGAGGAGGAGAGACGTTGGGCTCCGAGACGGAGCGGAGTAGTAAGAGAGGCAGTGGTGCCAGTTTGGTGCTGCCTATTGGTGGTTCCGTAACGGAGCCCAAAGATGTGGCGCTGAAGTGCGACGGGCCGAAGGGCCGGGAGCAGAAAGCACTGTCAGACTCCAGCAGCGACGAACTTGAGACAGTTTCGTCGCGCAGCGAGTCAATGGTGTCGCTTTCGTCAATCGGCGGAGGCGTTAAGCGCAAAGACAGGAGTTCATCGATGTCGTCGACGTTAACGGGGGCATCGGGGAACGACGATTCTGATGGGCAGGCTAGGCCTCGAACATCTAGGTCAACCAAGACGCCCAAGTGCAAGAAGGGACGACCGCTTGAAACTGAAGAGCAGGCTGGTCTTTACGCACTCATAGCGGAGGCTAATAAATACCAGAGAGAGGTACTGTATTCTCCCTCGGTTTCCAAAATGGACTGTTCCGGTCGGAAAGACGGTCCTGAAGGGCAGGCAAGGCCTCAAACACTTGAGCCAGCCGAGACGCCTAAGCGAAAGAGAGGACGACCGGCTACAACAGCCGAGTACGTAGGACTGGCTGAAGCTAAAGCAAAGGCTATTAAGCTTCAGCAAGAAGAAATTGACAAGATCCTCGAGACAGAGATCGCGCACGACATTCGCAGTGTCGTAATTGGTCGTTCAGCCATAGCGACTCTGTCCGGGGATGGACTTAGTGCGGAAGTCGCTAAATCAGTCGAGATGATAAAAAAGGTTGCCCGCACTTCTAAAAATTTGAAGGGCACCGATGTAAAGGCGCTCAAGGAGGCGGCCGGCAGCATAGAGACCGTCGTGGATGTGCTGAACAAGCGGCCCATTGACGAGGAGTCTCAGCTGCTGCGGCTTGAAAACCAGGTCCTCAGGAAGGAGCTCGAGGAGTTGAAGAGCACAGTGGCTCAACTGCGTGCCGAAATGGAGTTCGGGCGCACTCGAACCCCCGCACCTCGAGAAGAGCTTGAGGAATTGAAGGCAGCGATCATGGTGGACATTGGGTTCATGGTGAATGCGAAGTTGGAGGGCATTCAGGACCGCCTGCTGCCTGAGCGGCAACTCAGGCCGCCACTTGGCGGCTCGGGCAGGCGGCGGAAAACTGCACAAAAGTCGGCAACTGCAGAGCCGGAACCGGGCCCAGCTGGTGGGGAGACTCCTGCTACCAACAAAGCGGGCAAAGCCCCCAAGACGAAAACCAGGGTGCCCGAGACTCCCCCAGACATGACTATCCCGCCGTCACAACCGAATCCTGAGCCGTGGACGACCGTGGTTAAGCGGGGGAGAAAGAAGAAGGCCCCAGCAACGACACCACCTGAGGGTCCCGGGACAGCCAAAACTGCTCGAGGAAAAAGAGGCAAGGGGAAGAAAAAGGTGAACCTTCCCAAGTCCTCAGCCGTGGTGATCACGGTGTCGGAGGAGGCCGCGAAGAACGGCCTCACTTATGAGAAGGTGCTCTCCACGGCTCGGGAGAGGATAAAGTTAATTGATCTCGGGATTGAAGGCGGGCTCAAGATCCGCACCGCCCTAACAGGGGCGCGGATCTTGCAACTTCCCGGGAAGGACACCTCCGAGAAGGCGGACAAGTTAGCGGCACGACTCAAGGAAGTGTTCCTGGAGAACGTGCGCGTTGTGAGGCCCGTCATGACGACTGGCCTGAGAATTTCCAGTCTCGACGACTCAACGACCAAGGAGGATGTGCGAGCTGCAGTAGCCGCAACTGGACAGTGCTCTCCAGAGCAGGTCCTGGTCAAGGAGATTCAGATGGGGGCGTTCGGAACGGGTTCGGTCGTCGTGCAGTGCCCAGCGACCGCGGCAAGAATCTTGCTTGCCGAGAAGACCAGGCTCTTAATAGGTTGGAGCTCTGTAAGAGTTCAGTCTATTGAGAAAAAGCCATTAAAGTGCTTCCGGTGCCAGGAGCTGGGGCATACCGGAGCCCTTTGTACCGGCGTAGACCGGACAACTTTATGTATTCGCTGTGGACAGCCGGGGCATAAAGCGGCTGTCTGCAGGGCGCAACCGCACTGTCCCGCGTGCGAGGCGAAGAAGAGGCCCTCTGGTCATTCGATTGGGAGCAAGTTGTGCTTCCAGCCCAGGAAAGGAGTGAGAGCCGTCAGGACCCCGGCTTCTCCACATGCTAGCTCCACTAGCCAGACGGAGCCCGAACAGGGCACTATGGAAACCGGTTAAATAATGGATCACATCAGCGTTCTCTACACAAATTTAAACCACTCCCGCACGGCACAGGATCTTTTGATCCAGTCCATCATGGAGTGGTCAATAGAGGTGACAGTTGCGGCGGATCCTTATTACGTCTCCGATCAGCCTAACTGGGCTGGCGATACGGAGGGATCTGTCGCAATCGTTACGCCCGCTCACGCTTCCCCTCTCGTAGTGAGAGAGCGTGGTCCCGGGTACGTTGTGGCCGTGTGGAACGAAACCGTCCTAACCGGAATCTACCTCCGTCCGAGCCTCTCGGACGCTGATTATGAAGGATCACTGGATGCGGTCGGGGCCGCAGTGAGAAGATCACTGCCCCGCCCGGTCCTTATCCTCGGGGATTTCAACGCCCATCATGTGGCCTGGGGATCCCCGAGCTCTGACGAACGTGGTGAGATGGTTATGGAGTGGGCAACTGCCAGTGGGCTGTCACTCCTAAATCGCGGCTCCGTGGACACGTTTGTCGGACATCAGGGTGGGTCCATAGTGGATTTGTCTTTCGCTACCCCTGATGTCGCCAGACGTGTCCAAAACTGGCGAGTGGACGAAGAGACGGAGACCCTGTCCGATCATCTATATGTTCGGTTTACGATCTCCGCCTCCAATAACCCGGACGTGACACCGGCTCCGTCACCGAGGCCTAGCGTTTTCCCTCGCTGGTCTCTGGGCAGGCTGGATCCGCAGATGGCTAAAGAGGCATCTATAGTGCAGGGCTGGTGCATGGACTCCTTACAGCAGGAGTCCATAGATGTTGACGGGCAGACGGAGATGCTCCGAGGCGCCATGACGCAAATCTGTGACGCGTCTATGCCCCGGGTGAGTCGTCACCACCCCAAACAGCGGGTGTATTGGTGGTCGTCGCACATCGCACTACTCCGTGAGGAGTGTTTTGCTGCGCGCCGCCTCTATACCCGCTACCGACGCGGGAGACTCCGAACCCCGGAGTTTCATGCAACCGAGGGTCGGCTGCACAGGTCCTTTCTGGACGCCAAAAAGGCGTTGCAGCAGGCCATTTCGGAAGCAAAGGAGCAGGCTCGCAGCGAAATGCTACGCAGCCTGGATGCCGATCCGTGGGGCCGGCCGTATAGAATGGCGCGCAAAAAGCTGCGGAGGCAGACGACTCCCCTCACTGAGTCTATGCAGCCTCGACTATTGGAGCAGGTGGTGGGAACTCTATTCCCAGATACTCCACCACATTCGCCGCCAACCATGGCAAGGGCAGATGACGAAGAACCGGAGGAGGCGGGAGAAGAGGTGCCTCCTATAACATCACTAGAGGTACGCGTAGCGGTCCGGAAGCTCCGGAGCAAGAATACTGCTCCGGGGCCTGATGGGGTCCCGGGGCGAGTGCTGGCCCTGGCCCTGCGCGAGCTCGGGGATTTTTTCTTCGGGCTCCTCAACTCCTGCCTGACTTCGGGTCGTTTTCCGGCCCCGTGGAAGTCCGGGAGACTGGTGCTTCTACAGAAGGAAGGACGGCCCGTGGATCAGCCGTCGGCTTATCGGCCTATTGTTTTGCTGGACGAGGCGGGCAAGCTTTTCGAGCGTGTGCTCGCGGCCCGCATCGTCCATCATCTCAATGCCGTGGGCCCCAATCTGTCTGATTCACAGTTTGGGTTCCGGGAGTGCCGGTCAACGGTGGATGCCATACTTCGCCTTAAGGCGATCTCGGCAGAGACGGTGGCAGGGGGCGGCGTGGTGCTGGCAGTGTCTTTGGACATTGCAAACGCCTTTAACACGCTGCCCTTTGCCTGTATCATGGAGGCTCTGAAGTATCACCGTGTGCCACTTTACATACGGGATCTTATATGTGATTATCTCCACCGTCGTGGCGTAATGTATATCGGCCGCGACGGTGTGACCCACAGAAGGGAGATGAAGTGCGGTGTTCCACAGGGGTCGGTGCTGGGCCCACTCCTGTGGAACATCGGGTTCGATTGGGTGCTGCGCGGCAGTCGGCCTCAAGGAGTGGAGCTCATCTGCTACGCTGACGACACCTTGGTCGTCGCGAAGGGCCGGAGCTTTGACCGCGCCGCTCGGAGTGCAGCGGTGGCTGTGCAACGGGTCGTGCGCAGAATGGAGAGGCTGGGTCTGAAGGTGGCGCTCACCAAGACCGAAGCCATATGCTTCCACGGGCCTCGGAGGGCGCCGCCGAGGGACTCATGCCTAGACATTGGCGAGGCGGAAGTCAGGGTCAGCCCTTGTATGAAATACTTGGGTCTGACCCTTGACGGGGGTTGGAACTTCCGGGAGCATTTTCGGCGCCTATCGCCTAAAGTCGTGGGCGCCGCGAATGCCCTCGCAAGGCTCCTCCCCAACCTGGACGGACCGAGCGGTTCGTGTCGTCGGCTGTATACCGGCATCGTCCGCTCGATGGCGCTATATGGGGCACCTGTCTGGGCGGACGCTCTAAGCGCCCATAACAAATCCCTGCTCTTTCGGGGGCAGCGGGTTATGGCGCAGAGAGTGATACGCGGATACCGGACGGTGTCCCATGAAGCTGCCTGCGCTTTGGCGGGATCACCCCCCTGGGACCTCGATGCCGAGGTCCAGGCGGAGGTGTATGCGCGGTGCGCTCAAGCCCGAGCGGATGGGGAACGGCCGGCTACCGAAGAGGTAGAAGGCTGGAGGAGGGACGCGCAGCAACAGCTGCTCGTGAGGTGGAGGGACCGAATGCGGGAGCCAAACGCCGGACAGAGAACCGTGGAGGCCATTGCGCCTGTTCTTAAGGAATGGGTTGACAGGCGCCACGGTTCTCTGACATTCCGGCTTGTCCAGATCCTGTCTGGACATGGCAGCTTCGGGCGCTACCTATGCCATGTGGTTGGAAGGGAGCCCCTGCCTGGATGCCACCACTGTCCAGCAGGAGAGGACACAGCGCAGCACACGCTGCAGGTGTGCAGTGCCTGGCACGATGCCAGGTACGAACTCAGTTTGGAGATAGGTCCCGACCTCTCTCTTCCGGCGGTGGTCAAGACCATGGTCGAAGGCGAGAGGTCATGGGACGCCGTCGCCTCGTTCTGTGAGCATGTTATGCTGCAGAAAGAGGCGGCGGAGCGAGAAAGAGAGGAGGATCCTGACTCCTTGCCAATGCGGCGAAGACGCACTGGGCGACGGCGGGCTGTTTACGCTCGCCAAGCAGCGCCTCAGTGAAATCATGTTCTGGGCAGCGGTGACGGCCACATTTGGTCCGTCACACGCGCCACAGTAGCCCTGGAGTGCCTACTATTGGACTGGGGGTCCAGACACTCCAATACAGGGCGAGACGGTCGAATGGAGACGAGTCCTTTTGGACAGGCATGGCAGTGCAGTCGAGAAATGCAATTGTGTACCGGCGCACTGCTGCAAGGATGCCTGATGACCGCACTTGGGTTTTAGTGGGTATTCCCGTCCTTTTCAGGACGGGGGAGCCCCACATAACCCGCCGTTCCCCCCATTGGACGGTGGGTATGCGTAACGCATTTCCCAAGTATAAAAAAAAAAAAAAAAAAAAAAAAAAAAAAAAAAAAAAAAGGTTAGGTTAGGTTCCCCCCCGAGGGTTGCCCGCCTTGTCGTGGCGGGGGGGCTTAGTAACCGTGGACGGTGGAACCCACGGTGAAGCTAAGAGGCAACCAGGCCGGCCTATTTGGGGTGTCGGTCGGCCAGAGGAGGGCGCTCCCAGCGGGCTGAACAAGTCCGCTGCGGACGCGTTGGAGGTGGGACGCGGACGAAGAGGAGTGCCGGTATTACGGTGCGCCGTTCTCCCTATCTTCTGCGGCCGAGGTGTGGCCGGTGGTAGAACCGGCACTGGTGGGGCCGCAGGGGAAGAGGCATGTCGGTGATAAGGTGCGCCGCTTGCCCTATCCTCTGCGGCCGAGGTGTGGTCGGTGGCAGAGCCACGGACCCGATCTGCCACCGGGTGCCAGTTATCTGGTACCCATGGCCTCCTAGTAGCAGACTCGGGGGGCGTCTGCTACGGTACGGGTGGAGGCCGAGGAGGGAGGCGCACCATACCATCTGGTGCGCACATCGCGGAGGGCCTTCGGGCTCTGGCGATGGAGCCGCTTGTGGGCGGCTGCCGCCGGCGGGGTCGCGGAAGATTGTGAAACCGTTCCCGTTACCCCGCCACAAGGCGAAGCGGAGGAAGATGGGGGGGTTTTTAGTGGGTATACCGTGGGTCTCATTAGCCTATACGGGAGTCCCACATAACCACTCGGGTGCCCCCCTGCGCCCGGGTGGTATGCGTAATGCATTTTCCCCCCCGGAACAAAAAAAAAAAAAAAAGGTTAGGTTAGGTTAGGTTAGGTTAGGTTAGGTTAGGTTAGGTTAGGTTAGGTTAGGTTAGGTTAGGTTAGGTTAGGTTAGGTTAGGTTAGGTTTAACCGGTTTCCATAGTGCCCTGTTCGGGCTCCGTCTGGCTAGTGGAGGCCAGTGCCAGGTACGAACTCAGTTTGGAGATAGGTCCCGACCTCTCTCTTCCGGCGGTGGTCAAGACCATGGTCGAAGGCGAGAGGTCATGGGACGCCGTCGCCTCGTTCTGTGAGCATGTTATGCTGCAGAAAGAGGCGGCAGAGCGAGAAAGAGAGGAGGATCCTGACTCCTTGCCAATGCGGCGAAGACGCACTGGGCGACGGCGGGCTGTTTACGCTCGCCAAGCAGCGCCTCAGTGAAATCATGTTCTGGGCAGCGGTGACGGCCACATTTGGTCCGCCACACGCGCCACAGTAGCCCTGGAGTGCCTACTATTGGACTGGGGGTCCAGGCACTCCAATACAGGGCGAGACGGTCGAATGGAGACGAGTCCTTTTGGACAGGCATGGCAGTGCAGTCGAGAAATGCAATTGTGTACCGGCGCACTGCTGCAAGGATGCCTGATGACCGCACTTGGGTTTTAGTGGGTATTCCCGTCCTTTTCAGGACGGGGGAGCCCCACATAACCCGCCGTTCCCCCCATTGGACGGTGGGTATGCGTAACGCATTTCCCAAGTATAAAAAAAAAAAAAAAAAAAAAAAAAAAAAAGGTTAGGTTAGGTTAGGTTAGGTTAGGTTAGGTTAGGTTAGGTTAGGTTAGGTTAGGTTAGGTTAGGTTAGGTTAGGTTTTTTTTTTTTTTTTTTTTTTTTTTTTTTTACATTTTGACAAAAAGAGGAAAATCCATCATGGACATCTGGGAAGGAAGACCCAGATAGTGCCGGACTCGTACCGGCCAAAAACCTCAGTTCGTCTTTCCTCTAGTCTCCGATAAAATTGTTCGGAGAGTATTTTGCATCGTGTGACTAGTTTTATAACGTTGTAAAATTGTTATAATATAATAAAAAGGATATTCTAGTCAGTCTTTTTCTTAATTAACTTAACAATTTTAATATCTAGAGGATCTTATTTTAAAGCAAACACAAATCTTAAATACAATTTAGACACGCTAGGGTTGTTCATTTTTTATTATGGAATCTTCAAGGTTTGCGGTTCTTACTATTTTCGTTCCTAAGTACAAACTTGCCATATTATCATAATATGGCAATTTGTACTCTTTCTCTTGTGTAACAAAATTATTGGTGATACCTACACTATACCTATACCTTGACATCCTCAAGATGTGGACGGCATTTGCTATCTGCCAATAACTTTGCTACCATTTCTCATCTTTGTCGATCTTGTGACTTCCTCCGCAAACCTAAACAATAATTCTCTACCGTGTCTTTCGGCTACAATGCCAGGTAAGTTCTCGGCTGTTAACTGCTGCTCCAGTTGTATTTGCAGGTCTAGTCTTTTAGCACCGTATATAGGACAATCGAGGATAAGATGAATAATGGACTCCTCGGAACCTGTGTCGCAGATGCATAGGGGACTATCCTTAAGTTTGAACTTGTGTAGATAGAAGCCGTATCCCCCATGCCCTGTCAATATCTGTACCAACGTGGGGGTCAATTTTAGTTTTTTGACAATACTGTACGCTGCTTCTGTATTGGGCAGGAAAAACTTGGTAGTGGAGGCGGTTTCGCTCTCAGCGTACCTCTTCTCCCATTCTTTCTTCGTTTCCTGCCCAATGTTTCTCCTAATGTTGGATAGAGGGCATCGGTCGTAATCGGCCGCGGTCTTTTTAAAGAGTGCTGCCTCCTTGGCTAACACATCAGCGCGTTCGTTACCCTCTACTCCAACATGCGCCCTTATCCAGAAGAGCCGTAATGTCTTTCCCTTTTCCCTAAGCAGCTTAATGTTGCGCCTAACCTCACATGCCATAGGGTGGGACGTGTTGGGGTCACGAAGCAACTCCAAAGACGACCTGGAGTCACTGAAGATGTTGATTTCGCTGTCCGCATTTCTTAGGGCTAGTTCGGTTGCTTTCTGCAACGCGAACATCTCCGCTTGAAATACGGTACAGAATGGCTCCAGGCGGTACTTGGCACTTCGTTTCTCCGACCCATCCCTCCAGTAAGACATAGCAGCCCCGACCTTCCCTTCAATCTTGCTCCCATCCGTAAAAATGTGAGAGCCAGAAACTTGATGGTCTGCAAGGGTTTGAGGCTGCATGTCCTCTAGGCACTGGAAGTCGATTTTCACTTCCGAGGCAGGGTGTGGTGCCTTCATGAATGACACTCTGGCCTCTACGGTCCTATCCCCTAGGTAAGATTGTGGTCGTCCCCTCTTCGCCTCGTAAAGCTTAGAGGCTTCTCGCACTCTCATGTCCAGTCAAGTCAAGTCAAGTTAGGTTAGGTTGGGTTAGGTTAGGTTAGGTTGGGTTAGGTTAGGTTAGGTTGGGTTAGGTTAGGTTAGGTTGGGTTTTTTTTTTTTTTTTTTTTTTTTTTTTTTTTTTTTTTTTTTTTTCCTGCCTCCAACATAATCGGAGCCTGTTCTATCGAATTACTCTTTCGTTCCAGTTCTATCATTTTTGCTTCTCGCACTTTTATCCTTCATACTATGTCTTTCTTATTTCCATCATCTTTCTTTATCTTTCAGGGTGGGATTTCCCTCTATTTCTATCCATACTACTCTGCTATTTTCTTTATTATATCTTTCTTTTTCAATCTTTATTTCAATAAAACTCTTTACACGTCTTCTTTATTTTTACATTTTTCTTAGAGCCTACGTTCCTAATTTATTTCTTATACTTTAGTTACCGAATTTATACATTCTTAATTATCTATACTTATCTCTAATACATTTACATCGTATTTTGACAGCATAGTTGCTTACGGTATTTTACTTATAAAATACTGCTTACATACTTTAGTTTCCATTTCTACAATTTTTTCTTCTTACATTTTATATGCTAATCCCTAATATATTACATAATATTATGACAGCATATTTTCTAATCGGTTTTATTTCTTTTAATAACAATCTTTACAATTTGTTCGCAGTATTTTACAAACTTTTCTCTACCTTTGCCCTCCATTATTTCCTTCACATTTTCGGGGCATATTTTAAAATCAATTTCTTGCTCTAAGTTAAAGCGCTCTGTTGCATGCACGGGGCATTCGAACAGTACGTGCGGGATCGACTCTTCGGCGTCAGGTTCACAGATGCACGATGGGCTCTCCTTACACTTGAAGCGGTTCAAGTATTGTGAGAACCCACCGTGCCCTGTCATTATCTGTGTCCTTTCGCTGCTGACTTCTAATTTTCTTACGATCCGGTAAGCAGTCATAGCATCCGGAAAGAAAATTTTTGTAATTTCCGCGGTCTCTCCCGTCACGTATCTCCGATTCCATTCGTCAAGCGTTGCCATACGTATGCTTCGCTTGACGAACGAAACCGGACACTGGTCGTAGTCCAGTTTTCGTTTGGAATTCCCAGCGGCCTCTTTGGCAAGTTGGTCAGCTCTCTCATTGCCCTCCAGCCCTGCGTGGGCCTTTATCCAGAACAAAGTTATCATTTTGCCCTGGAGAAATATAGTTTTTATGTTATCTCTGGCTTCTACGGCTAGGGGGTGAAGGCAACTGGGGTTCTTGACCGTTTGGAGAGCTGCCATTGAGTCGCTGAAAATTCCAAAGGAAGTCGCTTCGCGCTCTAGGACTGCCCTAGTTGCCTTGCATATCGCCAGTAGCTCGGCCTGGTAAACCGTGCAATAATTTGCTAGAGCAAGTTTTCGGGCTTTGGTCTCGGTTTCGTAACTCCATTCGGATAGTGCGGCACCGACTTTGCCTCCTATCTTGCTTCCATCGGTGAAGATGCGGACGTCAAGATTTCTGTGTTGGTCTACTTGCTCTTGGTTCACCAGGCTCACGAACTCCAGGTCGATACGCTCGGCAGGGTGTGGGGCCTCCATTGCTGGAGCCATCAGCTCGATCTCCCTGCCCGCCAGCTCCGGCTGAGTTACTCCTCGCTTGGCTTCGTATAATGAAGCCGCCTCACGAACTCGGAGGTCGAGGGGGAGCAATCCAGTCAGAATAAGTGCTGAGTTCAGGGAGACCGTGCGGTAAGCTCTGCACATTTTCTGCGCGATTCCGCGCTGGACTACTGCGAGCTGCTTTATAACGGCCAGCTTCGCTGCAGCCGGTGCCCAAACGCTAGCGGCATATAGGATGATAGGCTCTACTGTCGCCATATAAATGATTCTTATCACTTCGGGGTGAAGTCCCCAACTAACTTTTGCCGCTCTACACAGTTGCTTGTGGACGCCGATAGCCTTCCTGCATACGTTCGAGACATGGGTGTTAAACGTCAGTTTATCGTCTATGGTGACGCCTAGTAATTTAATTTCCTTTGACATGCCAATGTCGACCCCCCCCATGCTCAGGCGTGGTGTGTCGTATTTCAGCTTTCTTGTGATGATCATCGCATTCATCTTGTGCGGAGCGAATTTGAGCTTCTTATCGACGCCCCACGCCAAAACATGTGTGAGAGTGGCATTGGCACGTGTTTCTATTTCCCCAGCTGTCTCGCCGTCGAAGACTAGGATGACGTCATCTGCGAACGCCTGGGCGTAGTCTCCCCTGTGTTCTAGACTTTTTAGCAGAGGGTCCAGCAAGAGGTTCCAAAGAATTGGGCCCCCAATAGAACCCTGGACGCATCCCTTGTTTGTGCCCTTCTCATATTCTTCCCCGGCGTACCTGACCGTGACTCTTCTGTCCCTGAGGTAGCTGTCCATGACCCTTCTCAAGTTTAGCGGACACTTTTCCTCAGCCAGTCGGACTCTTATGGCTGGCCACCAGGCACTGTCGAAGGCTCCCTCTATGTCCAATGATACTAAAGTTATGATCTTCTTTTGATCCAGCTTGCTCTTAATGTGCTGCATTAAGTCATAGAGGGAGTCTTCGGTACTCCTTTGTGGCATGAATCCGTACTGGCGAGTACTTATCTTTGGCAATAAGTGGAACTTGAGACGGGCCACCAGCATTTTCTCATAGATCTTTCCTAATATCGATAGGAGGCCAATTGGTCGGTACGATTTCGGTGTGATGTAATTTGCTTTTCCCGGCTTCCTCAACACGATGACCGTTGCCTTCTTCCATGCTTCGGGAAAGTGATGGTGTTCAAGGCATTTGTTGAAGAAAGTCCGGAAAAGCTCGGGGTCGTTTTCGATGGCTTGGCAACATATGTCGGCTGTAAACCCGTCAGCGCCCGGGGCCTTTTTTGGGTTGAAGGACATACTTGCTTGCCTAAGTTCAGCTGTTGTGAAAGGTGGGTCACAAGGACCATCCTGGTCAACATCATTGACCTTTTCAGCTTCCGCTCTGATGTGTTGGTGGTGGGTGTTGTCGCTATCTGTAAGGTCTTCCGGGAAGAACGTTTCCGCTAGCAGCTTCACGGAACCTTTTGCATCCAAAACCTCCCCGTTATTTTCTAGTGGTATATCCTCCTCCCTGCGTGTAGTTCTTCTAATGACCCTGTAGATCCCCTCCCAAACCCCCTCCCTGTCCTGTTTGCGGCAAAAGTCCTTCCAGCTTTCGATTTGAGCTTTGGCCGCCTCTGACTCATACTCTTCTTTCTGTTTCAGGTACTCTCCAACGACCTTCGACCTTCTGACCGGAGCAGCGCATCTGATTCTACGCTTCATGGTTGCGACCTTCTTCTTCATCGCGGCGAGTTTCTCGGACCACCACGGCAAGGTAAGTTCCTCATTTCCTTTTTTCATTGGCATTGATGATTTGCATGCTTTTTCCATGATTTTTTCAAGTGTATTTGTTGCTGTGTCTATTTGGTCTATTGAATTTATTTTATCTATTTCTAGTTTATTGAATTTACCTTCTTGCATCAATTTTCTAAGTTTCTCGCGAAACTCAGACCAATTGGCTTTCTTTGTATTGAATTTTCTTGTGGTCCTAATAATTTTTATGCCTTTCGATTTTATGAGTCGCAGGTTGAAGACAATTCCGTTGTGGTCCGAGCTCGTGAGGCCTTCGTCTATCTTCCAGTCGTCAACCAGGTCAAGAATGTCCGTCGAACAGGCTGTTACGTCGACGAAGCTGGTATATCGTTTTCCTCCGCGGACTACATCGAAGGTCGGGATTTTTCCTCTGTTTAGTATGTTCAGGCCTAGCTCTTCCAATGCTCCTGAGACTTCGTCCCCCCTGTGGTTAGTTATCGGGCTTCCCCACCATATACTCTTTGCGTTTGCATCACCTCCAACGATGAGTTTTCTGGTTCCAATTTCTTGCTCTATCTTTTCCAGGTGTTTTAGGTACGGCTCTGTGGGCTGATCTTTCTCGAAGTAGAAGGAGACAAGCGTGATCTCCCAAGCACTGGTCTGGATCCCCACCACTACGATGTTGTTCGTGGTGAGTTTCGGGTACTGTTTGACATTCAGGTCGTGGTTGAAGACAGCTATTGCTGCCTTCACAGTCCCTTCTCCTGGATCAGTGTTTTGGAAGATCCTAACGCCCCTGTAGCTCCTCATCTCCTTTGCCCCTCCCACGTATGGCTCTTGTATAAGTGCCGCAGCGACTCCGCGCTTTTTTGCCTCTATTAGTAACTCATTTGTTGCCAACTTCTTTCGTTGGAGGTTCGCTTGTATTATTTTGCAGAGAGTTTGTTCACCATGGACGCCCTTAGCAGTACGCTATCGTCGTTCGGGCCAGCTCATCCCATTTCCGGCGTGTTGAGCAATCAGAGCTAAAGGCGTTGTGCTCTACTTGATCTAGTTTTGCCCTCGTGCAGTTCCGGCATTTGGGTGGTACGTTCACCATCCAGTCGGCACACTGCGCTTTCAGATGGGGACCCCCACAATGACTGCACAAGTCTACCGGTTCTATGCAGAGCCGTTTGCCGTGTCCGTAGCCTAAGCAGCGTGTGCACTGGACTAGTGGAGATTGGTCTTCTGCATGTATGTGCTGGAGGTCTATGCGGACGATCTCGATCTCAAGCACCCTCTGCCAGATGATGGGAGAGACACTGACGACAACGTGACACATGTGTGGGTTCCCGGTTCTCCTTCTGTATTTAACCTCCACCCTGTTTTCCCCGTCGTCGAGGTCGCGGAAAACTCCTCGGTTCTGATTCCTCAGGGCCTTGATGACGTCCCCATCTGTGTTAAATGCTAGGACGTGCCTGAGTATCAGAAGCGGGTCCTTGTTTTTCATCTCCTCGACGGCGAGGTGAGTTCCTTCCCTTTCTAACCTTTCTTTAATCTTGTTCCTTTCCTCTTTCGTTTCAAATCCCATGATCACTTTTCTGCCCTTGGCTTTCCTAACTCTTTCAACCTTGACCCAGCCTTCCTTCGCGTCCACAGCTTCCCTGACTTTTTCGAGTACCTCTTCTCCTGATTCTGTTTCGTCCGTCGATGTAACTACTATTTTAGGTTAGGTTAGGTTAGGTTAGGTTGGGT